>LR990292.1:11818246-12418246 GCA_905147355.2 Apotomis turbidana | reverse complement strand
GTACCAAAGACGCTGGCAGCATTACCTCGCTGTATTGCTATACTAAGACGCTGAGCGAGGAAGCTGCCAGCCCTTTGGTGACCAGTGGTGTCGATGAGCCGTATTTAAGCTTAAATCGTTGTAGAAAAGTAAAGTTTGTTCCAATCAGCAAACACTATGCCAAGTTCTATATTGATTTAAACTTTTTAAACAATTTTTACATATTATTATAACAAAGCGGGACTTAATCGCGTTTAAGAAGGTGTTTATTTCATTAGGCGATTTTTGAAAAACGGAACCCTTTTAAGAGGGCTTTAATGGCACGAGTTTGGAATTCCTTCACACCAGAGTCACGTACGACGTTTTTAACACACTTGGGAGGAAATAAAACAAAGGTAATAATAGCAGTCACTACCAAAACATTTATAACACAAAACTACGTAACTACAATTCGGTTGTATGTTTTTTTTTATGTTTGTTACCTCATAACTCCGTCATTTATGAATCGATTTGGAAAATTCTTTTTAGGTTCATGAATAGACATCTCAAGGTTGGTCCCATAAAATTTTGGTGAAGACCGGATGACGAAATCCATGAGGAATCGAAGTAATTCCTGAAATGTTATAGGCACTTGTAATATTTTTCATATATTTTCTAAAACTTTTTTAGTATTTGCATATGGTAGTCATCATCTTCTAATGCTGAACTGATGATGGAAGGTACAACTCCTTAACGGTTAGGAGTTAGGAGATAATTCAAACGAGATGCATGCCTTCAAGACCTCCCTGATCACACCGCCATAAGTATTTTATATAAATCACTAAAAAGCGAAAAAAAAAAATAAAAAAAAAAAGAACCGACTTCAGTAAAACTAAAAAGCCAAAAATAACCCGTTCAAGTACAGATTACCTTTGACTCACCCTTTGAAGTCGGTGCCAAACCTCACGTAAACTTTAATATATAAAAATAATAACTGAGTGGTTTGGGATCGATTACTTAAGTAAAACTAAAAAGCCAAAAATAACCCGTTACAAATTTTTAACAAAAAAAAGAACCGACTTCAGTCGGTTCTGTTCTTTGTTAAATTTTTTTTAGATTGTCTGATTGCCGCCGCTTCGATAATAATTTCCTTAGAGATTCTTTTATTTGATTTGATGGCATTGATTACATAGTCAATTCATTTAATTTTACAGAAATACAACGACGAAAAGATAAAAAAACGCGATTAAATTCATTCAAAGAAATCTTACTGATGCTTTCATGAGACTGAATGTACCTATGTAGACAGGAAGAATTGTTCAGGGGTCACACGAGTATCTTCGAATCCCAGGTTATTAGTTTGTGTGCTCAGCAAGAATAGGTTTGTCTCTTCCTTTGTTTTTGGTAAGTAGTTAGTCATGTATCTACTCGTGTTTCTCTATACGTGAGTGATACTGGTCATCCCTCAGACCCCACTTTAGGGGCTGTTTACTCTTGAATTAGAGTAAAGTGCGAGTTCAAACATTTGCTACTCACACTTGCAGCAAATAATCGAAGTGTAAACAGGCCTCACATAAATGATTTATATACCTACTAGCTGTGCCCCGCGGTGTTACCCGCTCATCCCACGGGAACACTAAATTTATTCGGGATGAAAAGTATCATATGTCCTTTCCCGGGTCTCAAACTATCTCCATACCAAATTTCATCTAAATCGGTTCAGCGGTTTAAGCGTGAAGAGGTAACAGACAGACAGACAGACAGACAGACACACTTTCGCATTTATAGTATATATAGTAAGTATATATAGTATAATATAGTATATAGTATAGTATATAGTATGGATAAAATGGATATGCCTAAATCCTGACGAAAGCAACCATAAATAATTAAATTATAATCCCTTAGGCGCGTCTCACAGGCCGCGATCGTAATAAATTATGAATGAGCACACAACATAACAAATTATTACGAGATTAGGTTGATGTACAGATTTTTGGGAAGTAATATTGACCGATCCTGCGGATCTGTTTACTTTCGAATGCGAAGTAATAAGTTTATCAAACAACAAGAAGTTTATGGCGTGCTAAGGGTTATTTACACGGAGGCTTGAAATTGTTTATCATGTTAATCTTGTACTAGGCCTGTAATCGATCAGATAAATTAATTATATAGGTATAGGTACGATATACGAGTATGTTGACGAAACTCTACTATTAGACAATCAAGTGGAAAATCTTTAGATCAGTCGGTAAGTCGATTTGTAATTTGTTTCATATTTTCGATGTAATTTTTGAAATATCTTCATGAGGGTTTACTAATGTTCCAGCGATTTTTTTTGGCAACTTTTTAACTTCCTAACTCTTGCTACTATTCATTTTATATTTTTATTTGGGCGAAGTTTTGTTGGCCAACTCAACGTTTTAAGATGTCGTTGTTATATTCGTCAAACGTATTGATTGTTATACCATACTTTTAGCAACATATTTAGGAACAATTTGTGTCTTCGCCGGCCACTTACCGCGGCACGCTCGCCTCCCTCGCTCGGCTCGCGCACTTTGGAGTTATGTCAGTCATTTATGTTCTGAGGGTCGCAGATCCAAGCTATCCTGTTTGACTAGAAGCAGTTCGTTTCTGGCGCTTTGCCGGACGCTGCCGATGCACACTCGCTTCGCTCGCTCGGCTCTCGCTGTAAGGTTGCAATTCTAACCTAACCGTCTGTTCTGTCAGCCATCAACAAGGGGTCGCAGTTGTACCCTGACCTACTGTTATGTCAGGCATTTATGTTCCGAGGGTCGCAGTGACCTGTTTATACCTAGCAGTACTTATTATAGTTTCTAGTAAGGTCGCAGTTTCAACCTAACTAAACCTACCTACATACTGTTCCAGCCATGGATAATTGTAGTAACACGGCCCACCTGGGTTTATTTAAGTACCTACCTATACAATATGAATACTTGTAACGTAAAAGAGGAAAAGGAAAACGAAGTTTTATACGATTCATCTTTGATCCTATTTAATTTTCCGTTTCGTATTCTTAATTGGTATTATGTACTTTCCTACAATGTATGGAGTTAATTGAAAATAATACAAGTATGAGACAGCCTGTAAAATGAGATTAATTAACTTTCGCTACTTCTTAAATTTTAAGAAACAAAACTTAGAGCAATCACTGGTACTTATAGGGGTATACTGTCGATCAGTGAGTTTATCAATATGGAAATCCCTACCTGTCACTCTCAATATTCCGATGTTTGTACCGATGTCTGTTTATTACTAATTAGTTTTTATAGTTTTCCACAAAACTCCGCAATAAAAACTGCATATTCAATTCAAAAACAACTATGACTACAAAAAGTCCTTTGGTTCACAAATGTAATTAATCGACTGGCTACAATACAACTCTGTAAGTAATCATTTTGCAATGTAATAAATATTATTCACAAGTCTCCAGCAGCCACTGACATGATACACGAGTTTCTTAAACATACATTTTCTTGACAGTTCAATTCAGTCCTGAAATGCAGAATAAGGAAAATGTGCGATTCAGATTCGCGCACGAAGGATTCCGTACCATCAAATTAAACAAAGAAATATATATTGTTTCTTGTGTAATTTGTTTGTATTTTTTGTTAACATTAAAATACATAATGCGATGATTTGAAGTTGATACGTTACAAACGAACAAACGGACAAACAACAGAGGCTTAGTAATATGGTCTGTTTGAGCACGAAACCCTAAAAAGATGGGAAATGTTCTTCTCCTTATTCACTCGACTCAAGTGTAATTTCAATTGTTGTTATAAAAAAATCATAAATCATAAAATCATAAATCATTTATTTGCATAAAACATGGTAATTACATAGGTCTTCGGTTAAATAATATCAGCATCACATGCTTTGTCACAGGGTGACATGCAAAATATATATGTACATACAATTCTAATTACTTATTAATCATTATATTTTATGTTAGTAAGTCGGTAAGGAATCCACCTCTGCATAATGAAGCTAACATTAAGAGATGATTTTGGTCTCGCAGCGTTCAGCTCAAGAAATAAATATAAATATCTCATATATTGGATTTGGTTTGTTTGGATTGGTGTCAATAATTGACAACATTTCATATTTCTAACAGATGAAAATTAATATGGAGATCGAGAGAGCTTTGCGACGTGTACACGCTAAAATATTTCTTTGAATTTATTTTTCTGTATGTAACCAAATATGTATAAGAAAATACGTAAAATAACCGAAATGTACGACAACACTGCATGAATAGAGTTACCGTGGATAGAGTTACCTGTCCGCGAAAAAAACAAGCTGTCAAGAATGTCAGACAAAACGTCATTCGTTTTTTAGGGTTCCGTACCCAAAGGGTAAAAACGGGACCCTATTACTGAGACTTCGCTGTCCGTCCGTCCGTCTGTCAGCAGGCTGTATCTCAACAACGGTGATAGCTAGACAGTTGAAATTTTCACAGATGATGTATTTCTATTGCCGCTATAACAACAAATACTAAAAATAAAATAAAATAAAATATTTAAGGGGGGGCTCCCATACAACAAACTTGTTATAGATTATATATATGTATAGGTACGGAACCCTTCATGCGCGAGTCGGGCTCGCACTTGAACATTTTTTTTTTAATTAGACACCAGACTAAAATACCCTTCATTATGTCATAGGTTTAGAGTTACTACATTAAATAAGTACATTTTTATAAATGAATAATAAACTATAATCAGTAATCTCAGCAAAAATATAAGAACAGTGATTACATTCTCTTTCTAAGCGGAATTCGGAAGGGATTAAGGAAAAGTTTTCGGTACTTTCAGCTAGCAAGGTTAATCTTTAGACGTAGAAAATTAAAAGATGATAAGTAGGTAATTGTTTTAAGAATAATTAATAATGTTCATATACGATGTATATTTAATGGAAGAAAAACATAAGCTTATTGGCTAAAGAGCCACTGGTATAAATAATAACTCTCAGGAGCTGTTGACCTCGCAAGATTGTTTGGAAATGGCGGACATTTGTGATTTTTTACCTTTCTAACCCTATAAGTCGGACATTTTGAAAAAAAAAAACGAAAAACTGACATAACAAAAAAATTCTTCAGTTACCTAGCAAAGAACCTCACCAAATATCACCAGGGGGGAGGGGGGGTCAAAAAGTAGCCGAAAAAACCTCACGTGATTTGTGCACAAGCTCATATGGAACCAACTCACAAAATTTCATGAGAATCGGTCAAGAAATGTGGCCTACGCAAGAACAGCCCGAAATCCGAACATCAGATCATCCAAATGTACGACACAAACTTTGGCGAAGCTGAAACAATGACGCTTCTCATTTTGTCAGTTATTCAGATGTTTCCAGTCTAGGAGAAAGGAAAGCAGATACTTACCTAAGATAATAGTAGGCACTAATGTTAAACAGTTGATCTGCGCCTAAATCTGGTTTTCTAATTAAATGTAAATCAAACACAATACGTTGAGCCAACGGTAACAGCTTGCAGAAATAATAACTTTGACTCTGACTTCATGAGACATTTAGATAAAGTGGAGCCATGTTGAAATTAATTATTGTATTAAGTGGTTTACACTCACGTGAAATTGTCAGGAACGGCCCGACATGTTTCGAACTCGTATGGACTTCATCAGGGACTTGAGTGACAATGTTGCCACGCCGGTATACGAGTAAAAGTCCCTGATGAAGAGCTCCATACGAGTTCGAAACGTGTCGGGCCGTTCCGACAATTTCATGTGAGTGTAAACCGCTTCATACGATAATTGACAATATTTCATATTTCTAACAGGTGGAAATTAATAGAGAGCTAAAAGAGAAATATTTGAATAAATTTTTCTGTGCGTAAGGAAATATAAGAAAATGCATAAAATTATCGAAATTTACGACAACTATATAGAGTCGTAGTCTTCCACCTATCCGTAAAAGAGACAATCTCTCAATAATGACAAGCTCAACGTCATTGGTTTTTTTTAAAAGACACCCTGGGGCCCAATTCGAGAATGCCGTTTGAGATATCTCCAAACGTCAAATCTCCATTAGATAACAGTTATATCGCCATTGAACTGTCATTTAAATGCGATGAGCTTAAAAGTGACATATCTCATCTCAATTTTGGAAATACGAAGGCGATAATGATTGTCAAAAATGTTATTCATGTATATAAATTTCTGTTTTGAACGAAACGTAACGGACCAATTTCACGTACTATGCGGTCAATTTAAAGTATGCGCCTGTTATTTATGCCGTCACATACACAGGAAACGAAAATTTTGCGCGTCCGAATTGACGAAGTTGCGATGTTCTAGCGATATCGCTACACAAGCTTGACAAGTGGTCAAGTAGGCACACGTCAAAAGTGACAGATGGCGATGAAAAGGAGAGATCTCCATTATATCTCTAAAATTGGTCGAATACCCCCCCTGGCTAAAGTAACCTATATAGGTACATTGTCTCATAGTGTTAGAGTTACGACTTTTTAGAATTAGTAAATTTAAATAAATTAATCATAAAATAATTAGTAACCTCAGGAAAAATATAAAAAAGTCCTCGTTTTAAGCGGAATACAGAAAATTAATGAAATTTTAGTATCAAAAATATGACATGTTGTCAATTTAATATGTCTCACGAAAGTTTGATGACTTTCAATGTAGTCAACTAGTCACATCACCGTTCATACTAGTAGTTACATACTAGTAGTGGCTCAGTGAGCCGTAGACCTCGTGAGATCGCTTTGAAATGGCAGAAATTACTACCGGAGCGAGGGAAGAGGAGGCGGCGTGGCGATCTTAACCAGAGAGGGATTACCGTTCACCGACAGGCAGGATATATCGGACCTATCTATAGATAATGTTATGGAATGCTGTGCGGCGGAATTACAACCTAACATTGTACTAATAACTATTTATCGAGTAAACCGCGATATGAATACTTTCTTTACTAGATCGAGACAAGTGCTAGATAAATATAAATCGAAAACTACTAAACACTTAATTATTGTAGGGGATTTTAACATTGATTTTTCCGATAACTCATCAGAATGTCGTAAATTAAAGAATTTAATGCTAGAGTACAATTTAAGACAAATGGTTAGTTACAAATTCCACTAGAGACACAAAAACGAGCTCGACCTGTATTGATTTAGTTTTTACAAACGCTACAATTTAAACGTTCACCAAAATGGCTTTTATACCCTAAAACTAAATTCCAAGTAAAATGAATTTACCTCCATATAAATTAAACCCACTCTATACAGAGCTCCCCAAACTAAATCATTTTGTATTCCAAAATTAATATACATTACACCAGAATAATTTTACGTTGAGTCCTATCTCCTATATCCGTTGAGGGATATCTTTTTGCTTCCCAAAATGGATTTTTTGCTCCCCAAATATTGTTTTCATAAAACATCAAAACTATTACCAAAACTTGCAGTCTATTTTGCTTTAGTGTAATCAAATTATCTAACCTTTAGTCAAAATATATTACTGTCAATCTAAAATTATTATTGCACAGCAAATAAAATAAATGCCTAGCAAAAATTGTACTGCAGATAATTAGAAAATACCATTACTTTCATCTTTTTAAAGAACCCAGTAGGTTAGGTTAGTTTTGTTTCATAATTATTCTGAAAAATAAACAATTTTTGAAAAAAAATAGTGTTTCAGCTAGGTAACCATCTAATCCTGATCACCTTTCAGAGCAGATCCGACTCGGCCGGGTCAGGTTAGGTTAGTTTTTTTTTATATCCCTAAAAAACGCTCCATAATGTGCGGTAGTCACTATTAGCTATGCATTACTTAAATATGCTTTACTTTTAAATAAATAGATGCACGCCACAAATATAAATTGTAGTATATTTAGTAACATTTTGAGTGCAATATTTGCTGTGCAATCAGTAATTTTGATATAAATTTTGATTATTTTTGCATAGAAAAAGGTTTTGTTTTGATGTGCGTTTAAATATACTACCCGTAATTGAAACCTCAATGTTTATTTATTAATTTTAGGGTATAAAAGCCATTTTGGTGAGCATTTAAATAGTATAGCGAATATTGATTTAAGTACTATATCATATATTAATTGAATGCATAAAGTGATAAACAAGTTACTTGTGTTTGGGGTACGTAGTAATATGTTTGGTATAACAACAAATTTCATGGTCAGCAGTTAGTTTTTTGCCTCAGCAAATATGACTAAACTGGAAGTAATAATATAAAATATTGGTGACATCCATTTAACAATAATATAGATTATTTGGTCTGAAATTAGCTTTAACGGTGTTCACATATTTTTATAGCATGTAAGAAAAAGAAATATTAGCTTTATTTATACAATAGTTTGTACAAGGTACACTATTTGGTGAGCATTCATCCGTTTTGGCAAGCCTTAAGAATTTATTGGAAGTAATTTATCAACATATTTGGTAGGCGTTGAAACATAAGCCTTTTACAAATAACACACAATACACTATCATAGTAAAGACCAAGGTCTATCGGACCATAAGAGCCTATATATAATTTTCAAATAAATAAAACTCCGTGCACTACTACCGCATTCACTAAAAAAAGAATATTTAATACCATAAACATGACGAACTACAAACAAGCACTAAAACAAGTAAACTGGAATTATATTATTTCCAATACGTCAGACGTCAATGTAAATTACAATTACTTTGAAAATAAGTTGCATGAATTGCTAAATATTTATATACCACTAAAAACCGTTAAACTTGAGCCCAAAAATAAAGCGACTTGGCTTACAAAAGGAATCAAACGATCTTGCAGCCATAAACGATCATTACGGACATTAGTAAACCAATCAGGAAATACTTACCTAAAAAGAGAGTATAAACAATACAGTAAAATACTAAAAAAATGTATAAGTAAATCTAAAAAACTAAATTATGCACAAAAAATTAAAAAATCGAATAATAAAACCAAATGTATGTGGAACATAATAAAAGACATAACCGGCTTCAAATCAACAAACCTCAAAAATGTAACATTAACTGACCAAAATACTAGCGTAAAATGTCCCTATTCTGTCGCGAATCTTTTTAATAAATATTTCTCGAGTATCGGTGAGTCATCACGGATGCGGCCTAGCCCGCCGCCCGGCCGGCCCGTTATGAAACCCTCAGTCAACTCAATGTATCTCAGTCCCGTCACTGATAACGAAATTCATAAGATTATAAAACAGTTACCAAACAAACATAGTGCCGGTATTGACGAGCTGCCCACAGTTCTGATCAAATATTGTATATACGAACTAACGCCCATCTTAACTTACCTTAAATCTTATCTGTGCAACAGGGCGCAGAGCGTACAGATCGAATACTACCATGAGGAGACTGGTGAACTCAGTGGCATACGTTCCGATACTGAAATAATAAATTCCTCAATACCGCAGGGGAGCGCCCTCGGGTGTATCTTGTTCATAATTTATGTTAATGATCTTCCCAAGGCCACTAAACAACCATGCATATTGTTTGCGGACGACGTTTCCATTTTGTTTAATTGTCCGAAAAATCAGAATATTGACATTGATATAAGGCAAACACATAATGAAGTGGACAGCTGGTTAAATGATCACTCCCTCGAACTAAATATAAAAAAAGCTCATACAATTTCGACCATATCAAAAAACTCAAATTGATTTAACGTCATTGTCAAATACAATTGGTATAGAAGAAGTAAACCATTTTAATTTGCTAGGTTTACAAATCGACTCTCACCTAAACTGGAAAAAACATATCGAGGAAACGAAAAATAAACTTTCTCGGTTCGTGTATTGTATGCTTTAGCGGTGTTAAAACGGAACACAAACAGCTCATGTGCCCTAACTGCATATTACGCCTACGCATAAGCCAGGCATAAGCCTGGCTGCGGTATGGAATCATTTTGTGGGGAGATAGCACTGATGTCCACGATCTTTTTGTTTTGCAAAAAAAGTGCAAACGCATCATATTTAACATTCCCCAACAAGACAGTTTCGAGCAAATCACATTTTACTGAAAAAGGTTTATTGCCACTACCCTGTATATATATATATATATACACGATGATTTTTAATCGGTGATCAGGTATCAACTTTTCTAACTCAGTAATTGATGGCGGTCACGTTGAAGTCGTAATTACATGAAAACAAACTTTTTTTTTCTATGATAAATTTTATTTTGAAACCAATTTTGTCTTAAATTCCTTGTCACCGAACTAGTCTGTATCGGTGTGCTTACAACCTCTTTAATAATTTAATGGGCATGACAATTTATGAGTAATAACTTGTCATTGTCATTATCATTACATTCAAAGTCGTAGAAAATTTCGTAAAATTTCCCGCCAAAGCAATGACACTTGACGTAGGTATCGTACTTCAATAATTTATGTAGGATGACCATGTATCTAGTGGTTATTAGTTTTAATTATGTTTTAACTTTTAATTAATTTAACAGTGAGGTAATTGCGCGAGGCCTCGCGTATTAAGTTTAATTTTAGCTAAATATTAATATTTTTCTACTCCTGATCACCGATTAAAAATCATCGTGTATATATATGTATATTAGAAATAGCATTATTTGTCAAAAAGCATCTAGACTATTTTGAATTTGTCAAAAGCACGCGCCGTAATAATACATACTTAGTTAGACCATACTAGTTTAGCCTAAGTTAGACATTTACAGACGCGGACCATATTATAGGTGTATAAAAATATACAATAAATTACCAATGGATATTAACCCTTAACTACCTACGTCCGATTTCTATAGCACAACCACCTACGAGAGGTCATGGAGACCTCTACTTGAAATGGGTCTAAAATATGTTTAAGTATTTATATTAGAGGTACATTGGTATAATATTTACCGATTTAACGGTTTTAACAAATTATTAACAAATATCGACACAACATAAATCAACAATATGTTCTTTAAACTTAACATAATAACATTCCCTTACGATTTTACGAAAAAAAAAATTTAAAGCATTTGGAACATGAGATCACAAAATATTCTGACATTATATATTATTTTCTTGGTAAATCTTAACCCTAAACTTGGCAGTGTATCTTATAATGCACATTGTAAAGTAATAAAATCTACCAGTCAGTAACGATCGATTTATATTTTCTGCTTAGTATTAAATCGAAGCATGATGTGCACACTTACTACCAAAAAAAATATTGTTGTGCTCTGGCAACACATTTTGACCAGTAGCTCGCCTGATGGCAGACCATACGCGTGCGACTATGAAGCTCAAGGTAAAAAAAATATATAATTTTTTAATATTGACTTGGTAAATAGAAAATCACTTTAACTTATTGCCGAATAGTTGAACTAACGATTTTTAACTAAAATTAATAGAAAAACACTAATTTTCCAAGTAAAATATTAGCATATTTTTGGGTGTATCTTTTAATGTACACTGCCAGCTTATTAGTAATTTTAATATGTGCATTTTTGGATACACTGCCAGGTTGCGGTTATTATAATCGACCGGCGATTGACCTCAGTATCACCTGATGGTAAGTGACTACGGGGTCGAAGATGTAGGTCGCTGGTTCATCAACATCAACAACAATACACACCATGGGAGCGAGTCCCTTATAGCGATAGTAATTAGAATATAAACTTACAACATAAGTATGAAGTTGGTTCTCTTGCTTGGATGTCCGATGGTGAAATAGGGATGGTGGGATTGAATCCTGCAATTCCTACACAAAATCTCCAAAATAGATCCGATAGAAAACTGACATGCTGGTAACTTTGCGGCGATGTTTGAGGCTCTCGATGATGCCCCTAACCGGCGTAGCCGGCAGCATTACCAATGAGCTCGCGTTCTGCCGAATCCACAGTACCCCCTTTGTGTTTTTGTTAGAGCACTTTTATTAAGCTCTATAAGTAAGTAGTATCCATGAAACGGTGTGATTTGAGAAAATTTCTTAAACATTTTTGTAAAAAAGCACTAGATTCTCTTTTGCTATGTAGCAGGCAAAGTATCCTTAAAGATTCAAATTTAGTTTTGTGAACACTTGGCAATGTATGTAATACATTATATAAATATTAAAATACAAGTCAAATATTTTTTTTTATATTTTTTTCGTGTATTATTATCGCTAACTAACTAAATAAAACAAGAAAAAAAATTAAAAACGCACATCTAATTCCCTGCCAAGTATAGGGTTAAAGTACAATAATTAGTCAAGCAAATTAGCTATAAATTTTATATAAAATCTAGTAATTTTTATAAAATTGCAAGCTATTAAAATAGCCATTTCTTTAACTTAGTCGCATTCCCTTAAATGTTTTAACAAACAAACATTTAAATTTTGGATCACGAGATCACAAAATATTCTCAAACCATTTATTTTGTTATGATAAATCTTAAAGTACAATAATCAGTCAAGCTAATCAGTTATAATTTTTATGTAAAACCAATAATTTTTATAGCCGTATCTCGCGACAGCCAATTGATACACAGTTCATACGTTTCGAGCATTGAATGCAGATTGCTTTCTTGCATTCAATTCATATGTTCTGCGTCTCCCACTGTTTTTTTTGAGTCACAAGTTGAGCAAAATTACATTGCCTGGGACTCATCTGTGCTGGTAAGTCTGTATCTTTGTTGAGGATATTGTTGATATTGATTAATAGGTCCCGTAAAGAACTGTTGCCAGATGTCCAGTGGACTCGATGTAGAGGTCAATACATCGCGGAAAGCTGGTTTGATACCCTGTGCTTCATTGACTAGGTACATTATGTTGCAAGGTCCTTGATCATAGTGATGGTGGTTCAGATGCCCACCGCAACGTTCTTCTTTTTAGGTCTTGATCGCCATTTTAATAATGGCACTTCGTCGTCTGAAGAAAATTAATGTTCGTGATCTTGCTGCACTACCGGTCTAGGTCTCGATCGTCGCTGTAATAATAGCACTTCGTCATCAGAACATGACAAAAGCAGAATATGACTTTAGCAGAACATGACAGAATATGACTTTTGACGACGCGTTTGGCTCGGTTTGTAGACACCTGCCTACTGAGTCGGCGGTCCCGGGTTCGAATCCCGGCCGGGGCAAATATTTGTTCTTGGGTCATGGATGTTATCTATATATGTATTTATAATTATATTATGTATATCGTCGTCTAGTACCCATAGTACAAGCTTTGCTTAGTTTGGGACTAGGTCGATTTGTGTAAGATTGTCCCTTAATATTTATTTATTTATTTTTTAATATTTTTACATTTTTTTTTTATATTTTATTTACATGACTAAAGCCGAAGCCGAAATGACATTCATCTTAAAACCCTGGTGGTTCTAAGTTTGATTCTAAATCGCTACCTTCATCATCTGGCAAGTCATATTCATTGGAGGGCACTTCTCGTAACCATCTTTCGATCGTTGCGTCATTAAGAAGCATTTTTAAACAAAACTAAACATGAAATGCGTTCCAGGTATTGAAAATTACAACGTCATAAAAATAAACGCAACCACCTAGGCAAGGTCTCAGAGACCAGTAAGATGTAATACGTAAGCACCTAGGCAAGGTCGCTGAGACCACTGACGACAGTTTTATACTCACCAAATTCTCAGAAGCACACGTCCGAACGCGTTGAACACATGGCTGGCACTGAGACGGCAGCGAGGAAAGGTACAAGTTCACAGAGGTCCGTGCCATGAACATACGATGAGTTATTCACTAATTTTGTATTTGTCTGGTCCTGAGGACCTTGCCTAGGTGGTTAAGGGTTAAAAAAGAAGAAAAATGCCATATATTCCGCAACAAACTAAAAAAACTACTTATATTCATATTACTCGGTGCAACAATTTATGTCAGACGATTCCATTCACATATAATGCATAACTCACAAACACAACACACACACACTACTCTGAACACCAATACACACAATTCGGTTTGTTATTATTTCATATTATGTGAGATGACTTGTTTAAATAATTTTATAGTTCTTTGTTTGTATAAGTATTTAATTTGACAAATAAGTTTCGTAAGCACATAGTTAATTTTCTTGACTAAGTAATGTTGATAATGTTATCCGACGCATTGATTATTTTAAAATAAATGTATATTTAAGACTTTGCTACACCCTATCAGGGTAACCATGTACACTAACATCTTTTAACATCTTGAAATTATAACCATGGTATTGCAATAAATAAATGAAATGAAATGAAATTTCCTTCCGTCCTTTATCTACGCCATTTAAAAAACAAATTAAAATCTGACTCGACAAAAAAATCGATATACTTAATCGAACCTACTCACAAACTTTCATGAGAATCGGTTGGAAGTGTAGCCTGTAGGCGAGAACAGCCGCAAATCCGAAAATCCATACATACAAAAGACATTTTGGTGAAGCTTAAACAGAGGCGCTTCACTCGCTCGGTCGATTACCTTATTACCTATCAATTCTCGATGTCAGCATTATTCCTGAGGTTCGATGTTTGATCCTTTTAACGTTTTTGATCCACACAGTGCTGCCACCTATAGTTCGTTTTAAAGAGGTTGCCCATTCAGCAATCAGCATACAAAAATAATAATAAGAAAAATGAAGAAGTACTTAATATACTAAAAAATCTTAAAAAATAAATCGTCTTTCGGCATTGATGAAATTCCCCCGACTTTATTAAAATCTTGCGCAGAATTTTTGTTCGTTCCGTATACCTTATTAATAAATCAATCTTTTTCACTTGGCATATTTCCTGACGCACTGAAAATTTCAATTATAAAACCTATTTACAAAAAGGGAGATACCGCAGATATAAATAACTATCGTCCTATCGCTCTACTGCCCACATCGGCCAAAATATTTGAAACCGCGATGGTATGGCGACTTTATAGTTTCTGTGAAAAATATAAAGTTTTCCATGATAACCAAAATGGCTTTAGGAAAAATCATTCTACCACCCTAGCAATTTATAAATATGATTTAGAGATACTCAAAATTATTAATAACAAAAAATATTACTCGATATGAGTAAAGCCTACGATAGAGTCCGATATGAAATCCTTTTAGATAAATTACATAACATTGGTGTAAGAGGCACTACCCTAGAGTGGTTTAAGTCGTACTTAAGTGATCGCTTTCAATATGTAGAAATAGAGCACACCAACTTTGATACAGCTACAATACAACACATCCGATCCAGTAGAGTCCCTGTAAATGGTTCCATTCCCCAAGGTAGCATCCTAGGGTTTAGGTTTAGGTTTAAGACATTTATTCTCATAAGAACATAATATAATACATTCACTTAAAATGAGAACTTAAATTTAAGTTGCTTAAAAACTAGGTTTACTACTCGTTCGATTCCCACATCCCGAACGCCGCACGCTGACGCACTTGTTATCGGGTGTGTTCTATTTCTTATATATATAAACGATCTTCCGGATATATTAGACGAACATAGTACGTTTTTCGCGGATGACGTATCAGTACTGTTTTCGTGCGCTGATACTGCAGAAATTCAGAATAAATTAAATTTAACATTAAATAAAATTACAGGTTGGTTGCAATCCCACAACCTCCAGCTGAACATAAATAAAACTAAAATTATTCAATTTAAACCGTATCAAAAAGCATCATTGCCATTAGATTACCATTATAATAATTCAAATTTAGACAACGTTAGTTCTGCCACACTATTAGGTATAGACTTAGACTCAAGCTTGAGTTGGAAAGGCCATATCCAAAAATTATCAAAAAAGCTATCATCTTTAATATACGCCCTTCAGCATCTTAAGCGAGTTACTGACTTTCAGACAGCCCTAACGGCATATTACTCATATGCTTATTCGCGAATAGCATACGGCTTGGTTCTCTGGGGAAATAGTTGTGAAATCGATACAATATTTATTTTGCAAAAAAAGTGTGTCAGAATCTTGGTAAATATAGACCAAATGGAGTCATGCAAACCCTATTACATCAAACACCAAATTCTAACTGTTGCTTCTATGTATATATTTGAATCCTGCAAATTCGTAAGGAAACACTTTGATTTATATTCCCCTAAAGCAACAAACAAATTAAAAGAAATGAACGAAACGTAAATCAACTTCAAATGCCCTTCTCAAAATTAAAACTTATTACGCGTGGCCCCCATTAGGTATATGACTATCAAAATTTATAATCACCTTCCAAACTCTATAAAAGATCTAGAGGACCCTAGATTGTTCCAAAAACAATTGAAATTGTATTTTCACTTCTCATGCTCTTAAAATGCTACTTTAGTCTCTGCATATCGGGACTAAAGCTCCTTATTAATCTCTAGGGATTAAAGTAAAATTGTTTTAATTTACTTTGAAAACCCCTAAACAGCCAATCACGATGTTTTTGAATGGAGGTTTGTAGCCATTTTCAGTAGGTATACAAACTTTTTGGTGCGTGGAAATAACCTCAAAATTGCAACTGCTCATAAATATAAAAGTAAAAGATTATATTTCATGAAACACGATTAATTATTAGGAATGCGAAATGTATTTAATAATATTAAAGATGAATTAATTTTATCATGCATGGTCCGTAAGTCCAATTAGTCTTAAATAAAATAGTTTTTAAGTTTGAATCTGTTGGCTAAATATGCAAGCATTTAAAACGTCACTTTAAAAAAAAGAAAAGAAACACGGAACATTTTAATTTTCTATCAGAATTTTGAATGATAATTACCATTACTCGTATTAAACTTGCATTGTAATCACCAATTAGACCAATTGTGTCACTATAAATTACGGACAAAATAAGTTACCTATCATCATCTTCCAGTGAATAAGAATTAAAGCTGCTGGCTATGTGTATAGAAGAGTCAATCCAAAATAAATACAATATTTATCGAAGGAATTATATTGAAGGAATTAAAATATCCTCAAAGCAGAAATCACAACCAATATTTGACCCACGCCCATCAACATTGTGGGATGAGAATGAGCCTAATGAAATAACCATCGGCAGCCTTTTTGAGGAAAGGTCTGCGTCTCTACGATACTCTCCATTCTCTCCAACTTTTACTTCGATTTCGAGTGAAAATATTGAACATACCTCTCAAATACAAACCACGCCGACCCAGCTTAATTTTCAGGGGAAAACTATACGTATTTAAATGTAAAGAATTGTACAAATTGCCCTTTGAATTTTTCTGAGGTTGGATTAACGACTAGGTACTACGTAATTGTAAGAAACTTTGTTATAATAAATATTGTAATGTTATATTTCAATATCGTACGTCGTTTCTTTTCCTCGCATTCAAAGTGAAAAGTAGAGTGTTTAACGCGAGACTAAACAACCAAAATGACACTCGAACTATTAGCCACCCTCGCTTAGCTCGGGTGGCTAAAACATCTCGTGTCATTATGGCTTGTTTTAGTCCCTTGTTGAACAATCTACTATTAGTTAATGCTTGTTTTTATAATTTTAATGAATATTTTAACCATGTTAGTATGTGAGTTATTATGCTTAGTAATAAGTAAATAACATGAATACTCAGAATTGAAATTAATGAGTAGTAATAATTTATGAATTTAGTGTGATATTTAAAGAGAAGAATAAAATAAATGTAATAAAATTAACTACTTCTAGCCCTCTGACATTGCTGTGCCCTTTGCAGGGCGTCACATGTAGACCTATTTATTTTTAATTCCAACTATATTTGTAATGTGACATGCAATAAAGAATTTTGAATTTTGAATTTTGAAACTTGGACATTTGAGATCTCTACCCTTCCCATGAGTTTACAGCGACAGTACTCGCTAGCGACTAGTAAAGGATTTGTATGGAAAATTGTAGTTCTACAAAGTAATTAACCACTAGGGGCGCTGAACTACTCTCCATACAAATCATTCACGATGTCGCTAGCGAGTACGGTCACGTTTACTTATGGTAAGGGTATCAGACGGAACGTCAGAATAAGGATGAGCTAAAAACCACCACCACCTGCGTTAGGCCACTACAATTACCAATTTTTACAATACAATAATAATCCATTGCACACCAATAAAAGTCTACTAAAGGGAACAAAACAAATACTTACAATTTTCATTTTTTTTTCAATAACGGCAGAGAACAGGCATTGTCACATTTTTATGCTGCCACAAAAATTTCGAGATATCACCAGTGCAACGAAAGCGTTTTCATGTATGGATATATAGATTTTAATTAGCTAGATACATGTTAATTGGTATTTGATGTTTGGGTAATAAAACATTTCAGTAATTTCTGTTACATATTTAATCATGTTAAAATTATTATAACGAGGAAAGTTATAACCACGTGTTTTAAGAAACAACAGACAGGGGACGACGTATTAATAGTTAAAAGCAAAATATACCCCTCGAAATAGGATACCTAGGTTGTATTGAACCAAACTTTTAATCCAGGAATAACACTTATTATCGATAGTAACGTCCAACCATTATTATGTTTTGACATTGCTATACGAGAGTACGAAAGATTCTTGGAATAAAAGTTCAGTCGAATGCACCCTTAGAGCAAAATATATTAGGATAATTAATTCTTAGTAGACGTTATATATCAAATTAAAAGTACATTACGATGTCAAAGAACAATATGCACAAAATTAACTAAATATTTGTTACAGACGCCTATTTTTTGTTTTCATTCAGTCTCCGACGTAATTCTTCACGATTATTCGTGAGCAGTTTCAGTTTCTCGTGAAGCTCCATTTTGCCCCTGCAAAAATAACGAATAAAGCGTGATTTCATTACCTACTATTTCGAAAGCAAATCATTTGTCTCTGTGATCGCTAGGGATCGGATATTCTGAAGGGATTGAAAAACTTTTTTTTTTAGGTCATAGGGGGCAAACGAGCAATCGGGTCGCCTGATAGGAAGCGATTACCTTCGCCCATATAGACGACTGCAACACCAGAGGAGTCACAAGTGCGTTGCCGGCCGTTCTTGCTTGGTTGCTTATTTGGGGTTCCGTAGTCAACTAGGAACCCTTACAGTTTAGCCATGTCCGTCTGTCTGTCTGTCTGTCCGTCCGCGGCTTAGCTCCGTGATCATTAGTACTATAAAGTTGAAATTTGGTATGAGTATGTGTACGCCGACAAAACGGTAAAGTAAAAACTAAAAAAAAACTTTTTTTCTGGTACCTCTCGTATATCTAAAGTGGGGGTGATTTTTTTTTTCGTTCCAACACTAGTGTGTGGGGTGTCGTTGAATAGGTATTTTAAAAATAATAGGGGTCTTCAAACATCATTTTTTTATAAAGTCAGCAGTTTTGTAAATATTCGCTCCAGAAATCCAAACAATAGCGACCCCCCCTCTAACTTTTTATATCATTATTATCTTTGTATAATCGATAACTTCCTGAAGGTAATAAGTAATAACAATTAATTATTGGCGTTTACGACCCTTTTATGAAATATTTCTCATAATTTAAACCTTGGGCTTAAAGCCGCTGTTTTAATCCCGTCTATTGTGAAGGATGGCCAACTACGGAACCCTACACTGAGCGTGGCCCGACATGCTCTTGCCCGGTTTTTTTTATTGAACAAGTAAGAGTCCGGCTCCATGTGGCACGGAACTAGCAATGTCGGCAGCGTAAAGTTTAGTAAAGTATAAAACTATTGGAATATCTGATGCCTTTTGATCATCAATCATAAGAGTGCTCATACGGATACATGAATTTTTATGGCGACATATAAATACTTACAGCGAAATTAAGTCATTCAAGTAGTATACATACTAGGTACTAAGGGCTTGTGCACAAATCAAGTGAGGTTTTTTCGGCTACTTTTTGACCCCCCCTCCCCCCTGGTGATATTTGGTGAGGTTCTTTGCTAACCCCCCCTCCCCCTCACTACCTCACGTGTATTTTTTTTCCGCCAAAATTTCGAAAAATAGACTCGCTATTTTGAAGTATTTAACAAGTGAAGATTTATTTTTTAACAAAACCGAGAAAAAATATCCGTTTTTTCTTAGTTCGTTCACTATAAAAAATACACGTGAGGTCTCCTTATACCCCCCCTCCCCCCACGTGATATTTCGTGATTTTTTCATGACCCCCCCCTCCCCCTATTGAACCTCACGTGATTTGTGCACAAGCCCTAAGGTATAAATACGAATATAAATAAATAAATATTAGGGGACAATCATACAAAATTCTTGAAATAAAAGCTTGGTCGAATGCAGCCTTAAGCGAATAATGAATCGTGTTTTTATATGGTTCTTCGGGCACACGATATTGAAGCCACACATTTATACATATCTCGTATATCAACCTATTAGAGTTCCCAACGTTTCGGAAGCTTTACAACTTCCTGCTCGCAGGTACAATCTAAAATTCATTACTCTACATCAAAGTTTCCTAAAGTGGGCGTCACGGCGGCGCCCTGAAAAGCAGTAGGTAGACTATAAAGAGTGCGCGGTAAAGCACTTCTATATTCTAAAATCAAAGCATCATTGAATTGTGTTTGTCTAACTCAATAGACTAAACAAAATACCATATTTGTACGAAAAAGAAAACATTTTTTGAATCCCTGCCCGATACATATTTAAAAGTTTTAGCACTTTGTAAATTTCTATTTGTTTATCCGTTATACATACATTGTAGTATTTTCCTCAAGATCAAACACTGTGCACAGTCGCTGTTACAGATACCAATAAAAAAAAAACATCCTTAACTTCGCCGCGCCATTGATTCCAAGTAACAAAGAATCTTACGTTTCAATGGCTAAGTGAAAAAACCGGCCAAGAGCATGTCGGGCCACGCTCAGTGTAGGGTTCCGTAGTTGCTCATCCTTCACAATAAACTGCTGTTTTAAGCCCGAGGTTTACGTTAAGAAAGATTTTAAGCTCTATAAAAAGGTCGTAAACGCCCTAAAATGTAATCACTTATTACCTTCTGGAAGTCAACTTACTCAAAAACGGCTCGACCGATTTTGTTCAATATAGTTTTCATTGAAAGTACTTATAAGGCCTCATTAACATGAATTTTTCCAATTTTTTTTGACCCGTGGTTGAAAAGTTAGAGGGGGGGGGGACACTATTTTTTTTGTTTTTGGAGTGAATATTTACAAAACTGCTGACTTTATAAAAAAATAATGTTGAAAGACCCCTATTATTTTTACAAGACCTATTCAACGACACCCCACACACCAGTTTTGAAAAGAAAAAAAAATCACCCCCACTTTAGGTGTTCGAGAGGTACCCGAAAAAAAATTTTTTTTAAATATTTTATTTTACCTTTCTGTCGGCGTTATACAAACACATACTCATACCAAAGTTCAGCTCTCTAGTACTAATGATCACGGAGCTAAGCCGCGGACGGACGGACGGACGGACGGACAGACGGACATGGCGAAACTATAAGGGTTCCTAGTTGACTACGGAACCCTAAAAATGCGAATTCCATTAGAAACGCTTTTAAAATTTAGAAGGTAATTGCGTGTTTTGCTTTCAGTCCTCTCTTTATTATTGATCCTCAATATAAAATTTTACCATCCCTATCTGAAAGTAATGCTGTTTTTGTTAAGAGGCCTTAATTCCTTTTAAAATGCTGATTGGATTGTTTTAGACAATTTTCTGTATGATCAAACATATGTTTCTTATCTTAACATATTATTGGGATTTATTGGGATACATTTGAAACCTACAGTTTGAATTTTTCATTGATAATTTTTGTTTCAAAAACTACTCAAAATTGTCAAAATTCACGCGGGAAATTGTTTTTCCAACTTATTTTCGACTGCACGCAATGAAAACATTAAATAGCTATGTTACTCGGGGAACAGTCTAATTCACTTCAAAAAGTTGGTTGAAATTATCAATATATTTGTCGTAATTGAAATACGTTTCTGTCAAAAACTTCATTTTAGTGACAAGCTTTTATAGCCGACTGTACTTTTCTTTGGATATCCATCGAATGCTCACTGAGACGATTCTAAAGAGCCCAAACTCGGTAGGATTGCTTTTTTCTATTATAGTCCCTACGGCCACCTTTCGGTTCCATCATCAGATCAGCCCCATGGTACCATATTATTGTATTGTGATCAAAGTTAAGTAAGTATGCAAAATTTCAGGTCAATCGGTTGACGATATCTGCTTCAAAATTGAGTTGCAAGATTCCACCCGAACAAACATACTTACATACAAACATAGGTACATACATTGCAAGTTAAATAAAAGCTTTAAAAAAATATTTTTTATAAGGCTTAATCACTCAATTCCTTCGAAATTCTAGTTGAATTCTATTTATATAGTTACTTAATAAAATAAGAGCGTTGACAGGTAGGTAGCTGTAGTTACCAAAAGCAATTAAGTGGTAAATGTAAATGTAAATTACTGTTTTTATTAATGACATTATAGAATTCAAAAAGTTGTTTTAAATCAGTTTTCTTTAAAGGGGGTCATTATTTCAGTACAGCGCAATCTGTTGGTAAAATTTTCTTTTCATCTCATCACGCCGTAAGAGCTGGACCGCATTTTCGCCAACATTGGTAAAGGGATAGCAGAACATCCAAAGATGGTTATAGATAATGCTATTTACTCGACTGTGGTAATGAAAAAAAAAGCAGACGGAGTTGCGGGCGTCTTCTAGTATTTAATATTACCTAATGAGGCTAAAACAGGCATAGTTATATCGAAGATCTAGAAATAATTGCGAGAAAAGGTTACACTTAAAAGTAAGTTCTTACCAAAACGAGGTACAATTTGCGAATAAACATTCTTCAATTCGCTACTATCAGGTACGTTGGTATCATACCTAGGTACTACAATATACATTACCTACTAATATTCATCATGTACCGGTAAGCTTTACTATTTTCAAACGTAGGTAATATATTATTATGTGCATAACTGTTTAACTCACACTATGGCAGGCAAGTTCTCCGGCACATCAGGTTCCAGAGCCCCAAGTTTCATCTTCAAGTCGCTTACGACTTTTTGCCGCCGGGACACCTCGCTCTCTAGCTCAGAGTTCTCGTTGTTTATTTTTTCAAACTCTCGAGTCATGTACTCTTCATCCTATCCGCAACATGAAACAAATACTTAAACAAATGAAGGTTTTTAGGTATTTCCTTTCATAATAACATCGTCATCTCTGCCTATTCCATTGTTTACGATTCCCTCTTACAACCCCTTTTCAACAAAAAGGATCAAAACAGCAAACATAGACTTATTAATTTAAACAAAACAATTTAAACGGAAACGTGCTGCAAATGTGTCTTTTGAAAACCAAGACATATAGCTACTACTTTTACACATACTTTTGTTTTACACATTAGGCCCATCTGCCATTATTTTACCTTTGTTTTTTTTTTTTATTAAACGGGTAGTTTGCACAAATGTAACTTTAACAGAGAAAGATTATGTTTAACTCTGTTAACCTTGACAACGGTAACTGGTCAGTTACCGAAACGCCCGGGAGGCTCAAAAACAATATACTTATGCGATATAATCCGCTTAAATAGTTTTATTTAAATGTGTGACAGTCGCGGAAACTGAAAAAAATATTATTAACTTATTAAGTTCCTACTTATATTAGAAATTCAAAAATCTAAACATTTAATTTAGACCCTCTTTAGGCCAGGGCGACACGTCCTGGACCAACTTCTTCTTTTTCTTATATTTTATAATGAATTATTATCTGTTAAGTATTATCGATAGAATCCACTAAAGTTTGTTACATTCATAATAGAGCATAATGAAGAGCGACATTGTTTTCTAAATGAATTTGAATATCCATGTGTTTTTGTACGAAGTGAATGAACAGAGCAAATAGCCATCAATTGCGTAATTTCAATAACTACATACCTAATACATTATGTGCACAGCAGGTAATATTACATTACTGCAGACGCCGGGAAAGAAGGGCTTGCCGGCTGAGTAGGTATAGACCGTCTAGTGATACGAAGCCGGCAAGCCCTTTTCACGGCTAAGGCTTGTATAGTGCTTTTCTCAAACATATGCAATGAAATTAAAAAATACACCACTCAATAAAACATAATTCAGCTGCCCAGCCAGATCATGAACACAGACGCCATGTTTAAAAAAAAGTATTTCTAATTTTGCCTCCAATCCCTCTATATTTTTTTTCTTTAATAAGTCGTCCACGTGTGTAGTGTTCGAATATTAGGGCCATTATACACAACCTGATAATAAGAATCTTAATTTATATAATAAATAAAATGACGGCAGAGGATTATTAATAATGTCTATGGTCTCTAGTGACTTACGTATAGACAGTATTTTAAATTTATTCATCAACACAATCATACAGATTTGTATTCTTAATATCAGTTGTGTGTACTAGGCATTAACGCGGATATTGTTGGTCCGATGGCTGAATGGGTAGCCATTAGAAAAAAAAAATATCAGCTGTTCATAAACACAGACGCCATGTTCACGTTAAAATTAAAAACAAATTACTTCCCGGCCTAGGCTTTCAATTTTGTATGAAATTCCTTTACAGCTCTCTCGAATTGTTCCGCCCGAAACTTGACACTTCGAAGCCTGTTTTAACGCACGTTATGACGATATTTCATTGCATGTTTGAGAAAAATTTAATTACTGGTTAATATCATTTCAGTATCGGCATTACTATTTTGAAATACTTGCAAACTACATTGACATGGTGAAAATATCAATGTAATAATCTGTAACTGGATTAAAATCATTGCATTCCGGACGCAATACACTGCTCCTCCAAAGGCAATGCAACTTAATTATACAAATTATAAATAATTATAACTTACATAAAAACTCCGAGTCAGTCTAAATCTTTCGGCCTTGGCCCGCAATGAGTCTTCGTAGGTACGTCTGTTAAAAAAAGAGTTAATTTATGATTCAATATTTATTTCTGAATGTCTAAATGTATAAAATAAACTTACACCGTGTTGACAATAGAAACGTACGGAAATAAATGCGAACTGAAAACGGTTAGCGTTTACTTTATGTTAGCACATGAAACTGGGGCCTAGGGCCCAATTCGAGATTGCCGTTTGAGATATCTCCAAACGTCAAATCTCCATTAGATAACAGTTATATCGCCATTGAACTGTCATTTAAATGCGATGAGCTTAAAAGTGACATATCTCATCTCAATTTTGGAAATACGAAGGCGATAATGATTGTCAAAAATGTTATTCATGTATATAAATTTCTGTTTTGAACGAAACGTAGAGGACCAATTTCACGTACTATGCGGTCAATTTAAAGTGCGCTTGTTATTTATGCCGTCACATACAAAGGAAACGAAAATTTTGCGCGTCCGAATTGACGAAGTTGCGATGTTCTAGCGATATCGCCACTTGTCAAGTAGGCACACTTCAAAAGTGACAGATGGCGATGAAAAGGAGAGATCTCCATTATATCTCTAAAATTGGTCGAATACCCCCCCTAATTCGAGTGTCGATCGCCAAACGTCAGATCACCGTTAGATAACAGTCATCTCTCCGTGATCTCGCCTTTGAACTGTCATTAAAACGCGATGATGAAGCTCATCGCGTTTTAATGACACATGTGACATATCTCATCTCAGTTTTGGAAATACGAAGGCGATAACAATTGTGAAAAATGCTATTCATGTATATAAATTTCTGTTTTGAACGAAACGTAACGGACTAATTTCACGTACTACGTGGTCAATTTAAAGTATGCGCCTGTTATTTATGCCGTCACATACAAAGAAAGCGACAATTTTGCGCGTCCGAATTGACGAAGTTGCGATGTTCTAGGGATATCGCCACTTGTCAAGTAGGCACACGTCAAAAGTGACGGATGGCGATGAAAAGGAGAGATCTCCATTATATCTCTAAAATTGGTCGAATACCCCCCCTGGTCCAGTAAATAGGTACAGTTGAATAATAAATAGTCCCTTTCATGTACAGTGTTAAGCTTACATATAAATACATAATGATATTCGCTTCAGCTACGTGCGTGAAGCTGCCAACTGAACTGTCAAACACGATGTGTATACGTTTACATGTTATGCTCTGTTGTGCGATCTTTCCTCGCTGATCAAGTCCACGAGTCGAGAGCAGTTCTCACGCGCCGCTTGAACGCTGACTCCAGCGCCAAGCACTGCCTTTGCAGCTGGGTGCGGGAAGCGGTCAACCGAACTGTCAAACACGATGTGTATACGTTACATGTTGTGCTCTGTTGTGCGACCTTCCTCCCTGATCAAATCCGCGAGTTTTCTAGCTGTTCTCACGCGCCGCTTCGAGCGCTGACTCCAGCGCCGAGCACTGGCGTTTCACCTGAGTGCGTGAAGCTGCCAACTGAACTGTCAAACATGATGTGTATACGTTACATATTGTGCTCTGTTGTGTGATCTTCCTCCCTGATCAAATCCGCGAGTCGGGAGCTGTTCTCACGCGCCGCTTCGAGCGCTGACTCCAGCGCCGAGCACTGCCGTTTCAGCTGGGTGCGTGAAGCGGTCAAACGAACTGCCAAACAAATTCATTTAAATTAATTCATTATTAGAGTCTGAGAGTATCGAAAGCACGAGTAGTCAATACATTTTCATAATAGCATTATAATATTACAAGATTTAGTTGTTAACTGTATAATAAATTTCCTGTTAAACGTTTTACGTCCTACACAGGGTTTCATAGCGGAAAAGTGTAAAATGTAATTTACCTATGAAGGCAACAAATAAACTGATAATCTGATTCTAATAACCTCAAATGCAAAAAAAAAACCGCTTTACCTAAGAGCTACTATACCGCAAAGAGACTAGAATCGATACACATTTGCAATTTATAAAGTGACACGTTGCCTGGATTAAACAAAAATAATAAAAAATCACGACTCTACTCTTTTTCTTCAGGAATTAAAGAATCAAAGAAATTACTTTGAAAGCAGGTTTTACTCACTATTCTATACCAAGATATAAAAAAAGTTGTCTAGTTTGTATGTTGCTATGAAAAAGATAAGCCGGGAAGACCGTTACTTAAATAGGTCCTTCTTTTCATAGGGTAGATCACGTACGAGTGCCAAAGTGCCAACGAGATTGTTACCTATATAAGCTACTAGCTGTGCCCCGCGGTGTTACCCGCTCATCCCACGGGAACACTAAATTTATTCGGGATGAAAAGTATCCTATGTCCTTCCCCGGGACTTAAACTATCTATATACCAAATTTCATCTAAATCGGTTCAGCGGTTTTAGCGTGAAGAGGTAACAGACAGACAGACAGACAGACAGACAGACACACTTTCGCATTTATAATATTAGTATGGAAGTATGGATTTATAATGGATTTTATTTTTTGTGAGCGACTTAACGGCAGTATATACTGACTGGCTAGGTATACCTATTACTATAATATAACTATAACAACGTATATTCCCGGGAACAATGGGAATTTACTAATTATAAAAACGGTATAAACTCACGTAAAAATTGTCAGGAACGGCCCGACATGTTTCGAACTCATTTGGAGCTCTTCATCAGGGGTAGCTATCCGTGCTGTTACGCGACTCGCGACCCACTGCACTTTCAATCGCTCTTCTTGCCGCCCTCTGCGCACGCGCAGATAGCGCGGCGCGGGGAGGGCAGGGCTCTTGCGCTGTCACCACTGAACTGTCTGTCACTGCATTTTCACTATTACCCACTGATACCACGCACACTTGACTTATTGTATCAACGACATTGTCTGAACGCGAGATGTTTTTTAACGCCGGAATCACAGGTTTCCATGCCGGAGGTAGAGCCCAACCACCGTCTCGGTTGAAATTCGGGCGCCGTCCAATTTCGATAGCTTCACGTATCTTCCGTTGTACACAGCGTTTCTCACGAACCAACAACCGTGCCTTATCGAAACGTACGAAATGGGACGCACCGGCCTCGACAACATGCTCCGCGACCGCGGAGTCTCTCGTGTCCATTTTTCTGACACTGCGTATATGCTCAGACAATCTTGTAGACACATTACGTCCCGTCTCTCCTATGTACGCCTTGCCACACTCACACGGTATTTCATACACCCCAGGCAGTGTGGCAAGGCGTACATAGGAGAGACGGGACGTAATGTGTCTACAAGATTGTCTGAGCATATACGCAGTGTCAGAAAAATGGACACGAGAGACTCCGCGGTCGCGGAGCATGTTGTCGAGGCCGGTGCGTCCCATTTCGTACGTTTCGATAAGGCACGGTTGTTGGTTCGTGAGAAACGCTGTGTACAACGGAAGATACGTGAAGCTATCGAAATTGGACGGCGCCCGAATTTCAACCGAGACGGTGGTTGGGCTCTACCTCCGGCATGGAAACCTGTGATTCCGGCGTTAAAAAACATCTCGCGTTCAGACAATGTCGTTGATACAATAAGTCAAGTGTGCGTGGTATCAGTGGGTAATAGTGAAAATGCAGTGACAGACAGTTCAGTGGTGACAGCGCAAGAGCCCTGCCCTCCCCGCGCCGCGCTATCTGCGCGTGCGCAGAGGGCGGCAAGAAGAGCGATTGAAAGTGCAGTGGGTCGCGAGTCGCGTAACAGCACGGATAGCTACCCCTGATGAAGAGCTCCAAATGAGTTCGAAACATGTCGGGCCGTTCCTGACAATTTTTACGTGAGTTTATACCGTTTTTATAATTAGTAAAGATGTCTCACGATAGTTTTAATAACATTAATGGGAATTTACTTGGAATATTCCCAAATGGGAATTTACTGGTAACGGGAATTTCTCAACTGCACAACAGTGTCAAATATTTCGAGATATGAGCAAAAATCTGAAAAAAAGCTACCTTCAACCCCCCCTACACCCTAAGCACCCCCCTACCCTCTAGGACTTTTAGTAGGTATGTAACTTAGTACCAGAAGGTATAACTGTACCAATTTTCAAAACTACACGAATTATTTCCCCTGATTGCCCATATTCGGCTTAATTTGCTCGACCTATTGCCTCAGCCCTTACAGTAACGTTAGTACGCTCACCATGTTCCTGCTTGAGTCGTTCTACCTGTACCTTCTGCGCGCGACAATCACAGCGCTCCTCCCTCGGTACAGCTACTCGTTCTCTGCAACAGGTGGTTAGCACCAAACTCTTTCTCCCCAAAGTACTGATGGTATGGCTCACCGTTCTCCTGCTTAAGTCGCTCTATCTGCTCGTTTTGCGCGCGTGACACTTTCAGCGCAGTCATCGTTTCGCGATACCGCTCTTCATTTTCCGCGTCCAGCTCTGGCAGGGCTGAGCGCTGTAAAATTTAATGAAAATTAAATTAGTTCGGGCAATAAGTCACAAATTCTGCCGTGCAGAACTTAAAGTACAGTAAGTGCTATACGTCTCTCATTGCACTTACTGTACTTTAAGTTCTGCACGGCAGAATTATGGTCATTGTTCCCAGAGGAGTGTCACAGAAGGAGATTTCGCTAGTCTTATAAATTATAAGCATATAGCATGACATAATTTTAGAAATGATTGATAATTGTTATTTATATTTTAATTTTACTGTTTTGACCATATGTGTACATATATTATAATGTTGGTACTATTGATGCACATTGGTTTGGATGCCTAACTGTAAATATAAAAGATTAGCGTAATAATTATTCCTTCCTACCCATTTATATACAATTGCATGCTGTATGAAGACAGCCGAAAAAGGTGGAACTTTAACATAATATTAAGACATGTAACTAATCCTTTTTCTGCAATAAACATTATCTTATCTTATCTTATCTTATGTCTGTGCGAAATTGCCTCACATACGACTAATGCTTGTATTTGTGTATTAAAGACAGTGACTAACTCAAGTGCAAACTTAGCCATGATTTGCTTATATAAGTAATTTACCTATTTCTGATTAATCTATCTAGGCGGGCCACGTCTTATTCCAATAAAATCATAAAAATAATTACTTCCATTCCAATAGAATGTGCCTCATAGACGTGTAGGAGGCAAGGAAGAAGGCTGTCAAATACCTATTGGAAAAATAATGGCCTTTACGTGTAGAATGAATGAGCTTCTTGCCATCGAAGGTAATGGAAAATATCGACAGGCGTCATGAATGACGGGACTGAACATCAATAAGTTTTTTTAATTACATACTTATGTATGAGTTATGTATAATATTTTAAACCTTTATTTGCAATCCATACTCGAGCGAGCTTAGAAGACTTTTTACGATAATCTTATCTATTAACACCAATATTATTAAATACTTTATATGCAAATTAATTAATAAAATGCCTTCATCTCTTATTAATTTAATAAATTGGTAAGATCCCCTTTGATAAAGTTTAGTATACGGTATTACACTACGCTACTTTGAGGTTTCCGAACTATTTAAATAATTTATATTACAATTATCCAGATCCACGAACCTGTACTAAGAGTTCTCAACTCAATCTAACTCCGCTTTATGTTTATTTCATCTAGGGTTAGTTAGACTGGCATTTTATTATTGTGACATAAAAGCATAAATACTGTACCTATATTTGTAAAATAATTAAGTAAAATAGTATCATTAAAAATATTTTCAGTAAAGATTCTTTTCTTGTGTGTTACGGCATACTTATTCATAAATTAAATTAATAAAACAATAACAAGTGCCTCAACTTTCGGCTGCAGCTTTGTATAAAAAATTTCACATTTACGTTATTACAGAATGGTAAACTGTATCTACTAGTCTTACTCAGAATCGTACTACTTAATTAGTGTTCTCAAATAAGGAACAAAGATTTTGGAATTGGGGGTACGTGTACAATAAAGCAATTTTGTACCAAATACTTAGTTCAATTCTGTTGCCTGCATGAAAGTGTACTTATCTCTTTCAAATGTAAAATACGGGTGTATTTCCCTGTTTTTATGTAAATCACGCCTGAGAGGCATTAGGCGGTGTAACTACAGTCGAAAACAAAAGGAAATGCGTGCACTTTTGAACCACATAATCAACTGTAAAGTAATCACTACATAGTATAAAACTAAGTCGGTTCCTGCTGTCTTTCCCTATGTATGTTTAGATTTTTAAAACCACGCAACGGATTTTGATGCGGTTATTTTTAATAGATAGAGTGATTAAAGAGGAAGGTTTATAAGTATAATACATGCATAATTTATCAGCATTGCACCCGTGCAAAGCCGGGGCGGGCCGCTAGTCGAAGAATAAATCAAACATTGTATACAACCCTACAACTTTCATGCATCCATTAACGTACCTGACATACCTAAAGGTACGTTTTGATTAAATAGGCTGTATACCTAATTCATCAATACAACTAATTATTATCGTGATCGAAATATACTTAAACTTACCTGAACAATCAAGCTATTTTCGATTTCTTCTAAATTCGATTTCAGTAAGCATATTTGTACTTGGTGATCTTCAGGCGACAGCATGATAAAATTGATAATTTGGCAATAGTAGAAAACCTATTCAATTTAGAAAATAACAATTTAAAAACTTATCGAAACGTATCAACCTCACACTATCATCAAATTTTTATTTCCCGCCTTTTATTTTTTTATTACACTGCTCATAGTTTATGGTACTTGCAACATTTTTTGCTCGTACGAGCAATGGAAACAGTCTAAACAGCCATGTTTTTTTTATCTTTTGTGTATATAAATTTGAAAATGTTTTTTTTATATATTATTCATCGCTTCTGTCTTTCTTATCACATTAATAAAGGATTGTAAGATATATAATAAATTATATTAAAGAAAAAAATCTATTATAACATTTGTAACACGAACGTTACCGATGGTTTTGTAATTTCTGGTCTCCGTGTATCCGAGCGCGTCATTTTTCGAGAGCGCATTCAAAAATTGAATTTCGAATTGGTCTCTTTCGACACTCATCTATAAAGATTAGAAAGAGACAGGGTGCTATGAAGTTCTTGAATGCTTCATATCTGATTGCTACACACTTATTTGTGCAATAATTATGAATGATACCTATCTTCTTTCTGCTATGAGGCCTATGAGTCTGACAAGGCAAACGGACAAAATATTGAAATAGATTTTCAATCAAAGAATTGGTTGACTCCAGAAAGCCATAAAATCAATGGCAACGAATTTCCAGGCAAAAATATTCCATTCCAATAAATAAATGTTGTTCTTTTTTAGAACGCAACTTTCGCAATTCAATTATTTATAAGTGGCCTGACATGCGTAACCTTCAATGTGACCGACGTAACATGGGGTTGCCGCGTTATTTATGCAGACTTAGTTAGTCAGGATCTAGTGCTGAAATCTGGGGGCAGGGTAGTGCAAAAAAAATGAACAAGACGAACAAAAAAGAAGCGGGGTACATTATTATGTGGTCAGTGCACCCCGATATGAAAAAACCTTATGTGAAAAAAACGTTACAAAAGTATAATTGTATTTTTATTATCCTGCCATGGCATAAGCGGTTTTACAGTCATTCCGATGAAATTATTTTTAAACAAATGCCGAACGAATGACCGGACTTTTTTATTGATCTCATGGCTATCAAAGATCAAAAGTCTCTTTTCAAATCAACCGGGGCTAGGGACTAGAAAAGAGTTTTATAGGTCAATTCGTTGACAACGTTACTTTGTGAAGGACTTCTAAGGTCATGATTTCACATATCTTTCACCCTGTATACCATAGGGGGCATTTCTGACACAATGAGTACGCAATTTTCAGTTTTTTTTTAAATTTATGTTCAGCCATATTTAGATTTTTTTAATTCTGTTTATTTGTTTTTGTAGCGGCTCTATGTTGATGAGCTTGGACGTGTATCTACGTGTAGTATGAATAGTTAGCGTCAATTCCAAGACTACAACAATACTTTCACGAAACTATTGTGGAGGTTTTCTCGGCTTCCTCTCTCTCTGTCAGTTCTTCCACCAGAATGCCTGTCCTGACGATAACTTCGGCACCACCCGTCATGTCAAAACGCGGGAAAATGTTCATCCGTGATTGGTCCGAAACGAACCAATCAGGAAGTTCACTTACCATCCACAGGACATTTTTATTGGTTGATAGATTATTAATCATAGACAAGTGATCAGTGTTGCTATTCTAAAATAATATTTAGGCAGCTTGTCGCTGCGTTCAGATATCATATTAATTAGAACACCTGTGTTACCAGGTTTGACGGTTAATATTTTCAAAATATAGCTGCGTTCATAAAATATTCATAAATCATGACACTATTATTCTTAAATATTCTCGACTTATTGCGGTAAAAAATTGTCCGTGACTACCTTCCTATATTTAAAAAGTCGGAAAAAGTCACGTCTTAAAGTGAAAGAATTTTATCCAAGGATTGAAAGTAACTTACTTTTTAGCGAAATACGACGCGCTTGAGCTGGGTTTTAATCAACTAATTACATAGTAGGATAATAAGTTACTTTGTTTTGAAGCACAGAATAAAACAAAATCGAAGTATTGTCAAAACAAAGATTTTATAGTTTATCGATTAATGGTGTGCGTTTTTTTGATAACGTGACTGTAACCAGTTTCCAATTGTTCCATTTTGAAAAAAAAAGCCCAGTGCAAGTCGGACTGGCGCACCGAGCACATACTTACGAAACTTTTGAACATGATATTACTCTAGTGTTCAACGGGAAGAACCCTATAGGTTTTGAGTCACTTGCCCACAGCAGCTTCAAAAAATGCAATAAAGCTCGTATGTTTTGATTGCTTTCACTTAGAAGCTTAATTTTTTTACGGCTCCAAGATAGCAGACCTGAGTCTGATTTGCTATTAATTTCAGCTTGATGTCTCTACGCGTCTCTGACAAAAAAACTTTTGACTGATGGACAAACAGAAGCAGGCATAATAAAATTGTAATAATATCTGGAATTTATTAGTAATCTGGTCGAATGAGCAATATTTTTCAGTGAGTAGGTAAACGAGCAATTTTTTTAATGTCATCAATATCAATGACAGCGGGGATTTTTATATAGATTTGCCTGTCTGAATTTGTTTTGTTCGAAACTAAAATGAACTCGTATCACGTTTACTAAACTAGCTACACTTTACAAAACTAAACCAAACTTCGCATCGTATGAGCTAATTACAATCAAGGTGTAAACTGTAAAATTGACACAACGCTGTTATGGCGAAAGTCTTATCAGGCAAACTGGAGCAGATTTAGCTTAGCAATACAAAATTGCGTATTACTTATTACTTCTTTTATATTATTTCCTGAGCATTAACTACATTAACATACCTAGAGCGCCGAGTTCCTGAATGTCCCAGATCGCTGGTGTTTGTGGTCCGAATCGAAGGCGTGGCGCTTTACGAATTACCGCCCGTGCTTTGTCTAATGTTTCACGTCTTGCCTTGGCCATAAAGTGAGACTTTCTCCCCAGGAGGACAGAACATTCCACTTACAGCCTAGGGTGACGTAAAGAATATTACTCCAACAACTACTACTACTCTAGTCGCCACGACATTGCTAACTTTTACACGTTGCAAAATCCTGCCACTAGCGACTTTACCTTTATAGGGTTCCGTACCCAAAGGGTAAAAACGGGACCCTATTACTGAGACTTCGCTGTCCGTCCGTCCGTTCGTCCGTCCGTTTGTCACCAGGCTGTATCTCAAGAACGGTGATAGCTAGATAGTTGAAATTTTCACAGATGATGTATTTCTATTGCCGCTATAACAACAAATACTAAAAATAAAATAAAATGAATATTTAAGGGGGCTCCAATACAACAAACTTGCGAGTCTGACTCGCACATGCCCAATTTTTTTCTATTTGTAAGGTAAAAGGCAAATCCAAGCCACTCAAGATGAAAGTCAACTATACACCACTAATAGCGAGGTCATAAGAAATAACTCAAATTAAGTCCTTGATAGAGGGCGCCGGCAGCTACAATCGCGTAGGAAAAGCGCGCTGGGGCATTGCATCTATAGAGGCAAATGAGTCTAAGGCCCCCATACATGGGAAGGCAAAATGATCAGGCCGATGTGATTGAATCGCTTCAGTCCATCCGGCCGCCGTAAAGCGTGGTGACCTTAAGGCCGTTTTATTCATACACGATACGGATTTAAGTCCGATCAGATGGAACTGAAGGTAAACCTGGTCATGTATTGGGGCCTTTAAGATGATATCATAGAAAAGCAAAATTTTATGAAATTTATAGTGTCAAGCTTTTTTACAGTAAGGGTTTGGGTCTTAAAATTGTCAGCTTCTTCTATATGTATAATCAAAAGACGCCTCTGTCTCTATAGACGAAATTATGTCAACTGAACTTAAACCTCTTGATAAAGTATTGATATACATAATTAAATTATACTCATCTGCGGTTACCCGTATATAAGGCAAAAGTTCGTGTGTGTGTTTATGTGTATGTTTGTTACTTCTGCACGCTTAAAGGGCTGGACCAATTTTGGTAAGATTTGGTATGGAGGAGTAGTACACGTACGTTTGGTACGGAGTAGCTGACACCCTGGATTAACACATAGGCTACTTTTTATTCTGAAAAAATATAGCGTTCCCGCGGGACATTCGTGTAACACCGGGGGCGCAGCTAGTATAATATAATTATTATTGAATTCCTCATTCATAGGTATATTTGATTTTATTCAAATGTACGCTAATTAAAAACCGGCAAAGAGCATGTAGGGCCACGCTCAGTGTAGGGTTCCGTAGTTGCTCATCCTTCACAATAGACGGGCTTAAAACAGCGATTTTAAGCCAGAGGTTTAAATTACGAGAAAGATTTCAAGCTGTATAAAAAGGTCACAAACGCCAAAGTAACTGTAATTACTTATTACCTTCTGGAAGTCAAATTACGTCCTTTAAAGAAAATTATGAAATGTTGCGATACCTAACTCAAAAACGGCTCGACCAATTTTATTCAATATAATTTTCATTGAAAGTACTTATAAGGCCTCATTTTCATGAATTTTTCCACAATTTTTTGACCCGTGGTTGAAAAGTTAGAGGGGGTGGGGGTAATGATCACGGAGCTATAAGCCACGAACGGACGGACGGACGGACAGACAGACGGACATGGCGAAACTATAAGGGTTCCTAGTTGGCTACGGAACCCTAAAAAAAAGATCACTTCCTTTGATGCTAGTCTTGCCCAGATAATATGATATTACGCGATCGACCTCAAAGAGTTGGTAAGGCTTCTTTAGCAAGTTAATTGACTTGAAAATTGAGACGAGCTTATGAATTTGATTATTACTTCATGAAATAAATAAGTCAATACTAACAATCTAATTATTTTCAGTATAAGTATTCATAAGAATTCTTAGGTATGTATTACGTTTCATATCGTGAGCTTATCAACATCTCCATCATGTCGAGAGGTGCCTCGTAGAGAGGTGAAACACATGTCGAGTTCACTTTTAGTGGTGGTTTGTTATGTTTATAAAAAAAGGAATTTCTTGCTACGGTGGGAGTGTAGGAATATTAAATAATAAATGCATAATAAATATATGCAAGTATAACGGGTTAGCACTAATTGTTACCTTCTATAGACTCTATAGTCATTTAATAAATCTCATTGTACAATACCACAAAGAAAAAAGCTGAAATATGAAAACTTTTTTTCTGTTAAAACTTGCTTTAACATTTTGAAATTAATTGGATTTTTCTTTTATCCGACGTTCGATTTTACTCCATTATTCTACGAAGAAAATACCTTTTGACATATTAAATTATTAAATTGTCGTCTCCAATCACTTAGAAGTTGGAATAAGTTACTTAAAACTTAGGTATTCTGTGTGCGCATTTTACACTTGACGTACTGATAATATTTATTAATTATAAAAAAAAAAATATTAGTACAAAAAAAAGTTCAGGAATACAACTATTAAAATACTTACAAGAAAACTACTCCTAAAAATTAAACTAAAATCGAACATAATAAAGTTAAACTAAATCTAAAAATGGCCCCTGCGGCATAGTGCCAAAGATGCTGGCGCGGGCGGCATTTCCTCGCTGAATCGCCAAACTGATTCTTTGAGCGAGGAAACCGCCAGCTCTCCGGTCACCAGTAACATCAATAAGCCGCTTCGAGATATCTTTGAAGAGGCTTAATGCGCTGGGGCCCCACGGACCCAGGGTCTCGACGCCTAAAGGTATGAAATTGTACTTAGCGCCAAGACCACCCTTTATTAATTATTGCTATAAGAAAACCTACGTTCAAAAGGCATTAGGCATGATCTAACAGCCTTACAATATTGAAAACAAGAAACGGTTTTATTTCTAACTGGGAGGTGCCCGCCACTTCGTCCGCGTATTTTTTACAAGCTTTATATGTAAGTATGTTTGTTCGGGTAGAATATCGCAACTCAATTTTGAAGCAGATATCGTCAACCGGTTGAGCTGAAATTTTACATACTTACTTAACTTTGATGATAATACAATAATATGGTATCATGGGGCTGATTTGATGATGGAGCCGGAAGGTGACCATAGGAACTCTATAATAGAAAAAGCAATCCTACCGAGTTTGGGCTCTTTAGAATCGTCTCAGTGAGCATTTGATGGATATCCAAAGAAAAGTACAGTCGGCTATAAAATCTTGTCACTAAAATGATTTTTTTGACAGAACCTTATTTCTTTTACGTAGACGGATAAAAGTATCCTATCAATGTCCAGCTATTCCTGTACCAAAATTGGTTAAAATTTGTCCAGCCGGTTCAGCGTGATATAGGGCGAAGGAAACTATGAAAACAGTTCGCGCCAGGCTGGCACGGCGTAAAGAATCTTGCTCGGATCCCCATCTACTCCCAAAGCAAATGCTACCGTGCTGTATACTTCCGAGTCGCCCGCAGAATGCCATTCTCCCACATTTTCACTACTAATGTGTCAAGTAGTTCACAGGTTACAAATACAAATCTAACAGTGCTTAAGAAAAACTCAACGATAAAAAAATACACGACGATATAAAGAAAAATATTATTACGGCAATATTACTTTAAATTTTTAATATGTGTGCTTTTCTCGTATTTATTTGGTTTTTATTTGCATATCAGTATAAATAAATGAAAAACATTTCTTATTAGTCTGTGTTATAACATTTGAGGGTTGCCCTCGATTTCCCTGGGATGCCATCATCAGATCCCGACACGGTGACAATGGGACCACCTCAGGAGTTAACTCTTTCAAATAAAAAAATAATTTTGAGAATCGGTTCACAATTGACAACATAAAATTTCATATTTGGGTCGTTCTATTTTTTCGTCCGGATTTGGCGATTTTGAGTTTTTTTTCTTTTTTACGTTCTATTATGTTTATTTTCACATTGTGTGTGTGTATACATATTATATATGTTATTTTTTGAAAGGCACGTATGTATTATTGTTATTTAAGGAAAATAAAGGAGGAATGGAATGAAGGCGTGGATGGAAATGAATAACGAAGGTAAGGTAATGAACTATGCCCGGAAGGAAATGAATTAATGCATCATTAACTATTTATGATTAACTATGCCGGACGTTATAGATGAAAGAATAAGGGCTTACGAAAAAAAACGATATTATTAATTATAATTAAAAAAAACCGGCCAAGAGCATGTCGGGCCACGCTCAGTGTAGGGTTCCGTAGTTGCTCATCCTTCACAATAAACTGCTATTTTACGCGCGAGGTTTAAGTTAATTTTAAGCTCTATAAAAAGTTCGTAAACGCCCTAGAAACTGTAATCACTTATTACCTTCTGGAAGTCAACTTACGTCCTTTTAAAGAAAAAATATGAAATTTGGCGATAGCTCAAAAACGGCTCGACTGATTTTGTTCAATATAGTTTTCATTGAAAGTACTGATAAGGTCTCATTTTCATGAATTTTTTCGTTTTTTTTAGACTCGTGGTTGAAAAGTTAGAGGGGGGGGGACACTATTTTTTTTGTTTTCGGAGCGAGTATTTACAAAACTGCTGACTTTATCAAAAAATAATGTTAGGAGACCCCTATTATTTTTACAAGACCTATTCAACGACACCCCATACACTAGTGTTGAAAAGAAAAAAAAAATTCATCCCCACTTTAGGTGTTCGAGAGGTACCCGAAAAAAATAAAAATTTTGAATTTTTATTTTACCGTTCTGTCGGCGTTATACATACACATACTTTTACCAAATTTCAGCTTTCTAGTACTAATGATCACGGAGCTAAGCCGCGGACGGACAGACGGACAGACGGACATGGCGAAACTATCAGGGTTCCTAGTTGACTACGGAACCCTAAAAAATGAAAATAATCGACTGTTTTACTATAAACAACATTCCTAAATATCGTTCTCAATCTCATAATCTCACTTAATGGTACTAGGAACATAAAATGATATGAAATAAAGTTTCTTGACTTTGCTCGAATAGAAAAAAAAGCACTTCAAATTACCCAATAATAAAGTTTAACCAAAATAAAACCTTCAAAACTGAACTAGTCTTAATCGAGTTGCAACAATTAACAAAGTTTCGACACGATACGATATTTTAAAAACTTTTCCTGCCTGGGTAGTACGGTTTTTACCAGATTTTCTTATCTTTTTTTACCGCTTTAGTATATTTTTCACAGAATCCCTTTGAATTTTGTCTTCTTTAATATGTTTCATCATATTGCATCTCATTCGCCTGATTGTTTTATTCACCCTGTCAGTATTCTCATTATTTGAGCTATTTTCATTCACTGGATTAGCTATAGGCACAGGTGAGTTTGGTGGTTCAGCCAAAGGATCATCTTGAACAACGTAAGGTTCTTGTAGATATATATATAATGTAAATATTGTATACCGTAAGACGGTAGATTGTGACACTCTCCAACTGTTTTGTTCCAACTGCTTTGTATCGCACAATCAAGCAATAAAAGATTTCAGATTTCCTTATTCTCTCTCTGGCGGAGAGTTCTCTATGAAAATTTGTTGTAGTTTATTATTTCTTTTATTTTCTTCAGATAAGTTACAATTTTTTTTCTCCATCCGCGTCGTTGTTCCCTTGTTGCCCTATCACTCATTTCTTGAATGCCGACGACCTTCTTTCTCTCCTTTTTAAAACTAATCGCTGTTTCTCCTTTTCTTGAAAAATGGCATAAAGTTCTGGATTAGATACTCTTAATTTCAGCATATTTTAACTTTTTTCGATCCCTGTCCTTTGCTAACTTTTCTTCTGTGGTTAATTTTTTCATTGTCCTCGCCATATTTCTCAGCACATTACCTACAAGATACAAATAAGCCATATTAGACTTGTCTAGTATATTAATAAGTGTATTTTTTTTTATAGTCAGTGTCAGTGAGCTAAATCTCTGTGCTTGTGAATATAACATTATTTACCATTACCACATTATAAGTTCATAGCGATATAAGTGAAATATGGAGTGTCAACTAATGGAATTAACGTTCAAATAATGGAAGATTAAATCTCTAAAATTAATAACTTTTAGAGTAAACGTTGGTAATATACGATGCGCGGCTCCCAAATAATTTTACCAACGTACCATTCCTGACGATATTATAAAATTTAAATGTGGCATAAACTTGGCTAGATTCGGCTTGGTTTCCAAGATATTCATAACAATTCTTAATATGTATGTATGATTAAATAATCGTGCGAGATTACTTAGTGTATAGTGCTTTTACTAACGACGTTGCCACTTTCTAGTCAAGGCTAGGTGTAGCAATTGCTGCTAGATCTCAAAATTACAGGTATCAATCAGAAAATTAATCTGCACTCTAAAAAAAACTTAGACACGTTGCAAAAAAAAGATAAATGATAATATGACAAAGTATTAATCAAAATATAAATACAAGAAGTAACAATGCAAGCAAATATAATTGACTATTTGCTAACAAAAAATACAAAAAAACCCGTATAATTTTTTTTTGACAATTTTACAAAAAACATTAGACATTTTTTATTTCTAATATAATAACCTCCGACATACGTTGGTAAAATTATTTGAATTCGTCCCGATCACCTATTATAATTATTATATACCTTAACCACCAAGCAATTAAACATTTCCTTCCAAATTGATTCATTTCCTTCCTCGAAAATATTGGAAGGAATGGAAGGAAATGCATTGGAGCGGAATGAATTTTTACCATTTAATTCCAAATTACTACACATTCTTACGTGCTTCAAGGACATAAATCTAAAAGAGTGAACATCCACCAAAATGTCAAGAAATAACTTGCCAGAGAAATGACGCCTAATAAAGGATATCATATTACTAACAGGATAATAATGAGTACTTACTTGTGACAAAATGCTTATGCAGCGGAGAGAATCGCAATATTTTCTATATCACACGCGCGCGATCCTCCTCTCTGAGACGTTACGGCAGATTGAGGTGGGCAAAACGTGCGGGCATTACAGTTTTAGTTTAGGTAAATACAGGCGCGTTGAGACTTACGACGCGTTTCAAATTTTGCGGTAGGAAATGAAGTATTTCATTTGACAAAGGACAAAACTGCGTTCTCTCTAAAAAAAAAATATTTTAACTAGTCTTACCATGTAAAAATATAACATTAATTATGTGTTTTCTACCATCCAATTAAGAAACAAAAGGATAATTAGCAAATAATATTTTTTTCAAATTCATGAACTTACGGTGTAAAACATACTCCATTTGCGTAAATTGTGAAGATATTTATATAAAATAATAAACTGTGAAATATGTTTATTTCAACTCTTCATTTAGACTCTGACACCAAATCCGGACGAACTCGTAGAATGACCCATTTACAACATGTGGAAAATAATATAGAGATCGGCAGGATTTTGTGTCGTGTACGCGCAAAAAAATAATTGAATTTATTATTCTGTATTTAAATAAATATAAGAAAATACATAAAATTGCCGCAATCTAAGAGAATTACGCCTGAATAGGGCGTTGTCGTCTTAGCCAAACAGCGAAAAAATATATAATAATAAAACTATTTTTTTTTGGCGTTGACAGATGACAGATGCATACCGAATTTTATTAACGAGATTTCAAATTAAAAAAAACTAACTGTGTTACTTAATTACTTACGTACTTGCTGGGATTGATTTACAAAAGTGGTCAGACTCGCACCCGTTGTAGGTTGATGAGGTATCATTAATATACTCCTCCAAAATACACCAATAATTGTTTTGTGCCGGACTGCAAAAACGATTCGACGAAAACACCCAATAAACATTTCTCAACATGTGCCACATAAAAATAAAGGCGATTTGTGTCAACAGCCGATCCAAATTATGTGTATCAGGTGTTGTATTTAAGTTCAAATAGTTACTATTTCCAGAATCAGTAATAGACCAGTAATATGAATCAAACCAAACCGACAATTTTGAAAATGTCATGTCAACCTCAACGTCATTCCGTTTTATTTATTAGAAATCGGACTAAAGTAACTGTTCCACTGAGTTATAGTTTTGGTATCGCCACATTTCAAAATGAGTAAGTTTTTTTATAAATTAATGATAAAATAAATAGTTATCTCAGAAAAAATATAAAAACAGAGATTACTTCATCTTTCTAAGCAGAAATTCAGAAAAGTAATAATATTGTTGTCTTAAAAATATGAAATGTTGTCAATTGGCGGAGATATCGGTGAACATACATAAAAAGAAAACATACATACTTACAGTGAAACATAGAACCACCTCCTTTTTTGGAAGTCGGTTAAAAAGGGTTTATTTTACATCTAATAACAGGAATAAACGGAAAAGGGTATTCCGTTAATATCCGGGACATTATTTCCCTTGTAATTACGTTAGGTCACGATTACGGCCGATCTCTTGTTTTGTAAAGTTAATAAAGCCATGAAGGCTCGAGATTTATTACCTGAGCAGCGTGTCGGTACTTGCGGTTGGCAGTCGGTTGAGGTACTCCCTTGCTTTACCTATTCAAAATTTGACTTATTTTCACTTTTGTTATTCGAGTTGCAATAAGTGATATTGACAAATTGATATTTTTAATATGATGGTAGTGCAATAGTTCTTAAAAATTTCGTCGGGTCTTTTCGTGATCCTTACAACAAAGCATCAAGCAAGACATAGTTATTTGTGCAACAAGAGAGCAGTTGTTTTTTGTTGCAAGTGCTAATTTTGACTCCCGAGGATGCGAAGGATTCTAAGTTAGAATCCTGAGTGTAGCGAGGGACTCAACAGCACGAGTTGTGTAGCACACAACTTTTCACCTCAACAGTGAGAACATATTAAGTTTTTTGCACTTGTTCTTCGAACCATTCAAGTGTAGGTATGTTTATAGTTTGTTTCTGATTTCAATGATTAGAAAATAGACACCTGCTGCTTAAAAAGGAATAAAAGGAATAAAGGAATATTATTTAATTGAAATAAAATTAATCCCTCCTCCCTCACAACCACCACCACCACCAAATTTGAAGGTTTAACAGATACATTACGTGTTTATTATTAATAATATGTTTACTCGTATAAACAAAATAAATATAAAGGAAAACAACAATACTTAACTAACAATTTGAATTCGAACTGAAAGTAAGTTTCGGAACTGCATCGATGATAAATTATCATTACTTACCTATATTTACAGTATAAAGTAGAAAACCTTATCCTATTTGAACAATAGGTAATCTATTTGTTTTATATAAACAGTATGTTGCAATTGAATCTTTTTTGGTATTTTTATTTTATTTTATGGTATAGCGCGCATCGGAACGTGTTTTTATTTGAGGTCGGATTCGAAAATCGTATTTCGAATTGATATATTTTTTATCATTTTCTTTTTCATTATATATAAAAGAGAGAGAGTACAGCCACAGATTATATACAAGTTACTACTAAGTACAGCGAAGATCGAACGATTCGTATTTTATAACTAACCTGCAAATTCCTGGCCAAAAAAAAAAAACGTACTTAAACTGAAAACTATTTTTTTATGATTTAATTACAAATATACAGTTATGAGGTTTATCCCTATACTTGTAGTACAAGACGGTATTACTTTTTTTTAAATTATTCTAAGATACCGGAAAATATCCTATAAATTTTGATTACTTTTAGTGTCGATATACGTTTTTGTATCCTTTTAGGTTAAGAGGCCTTATTCCTTTTAAAAATATTTTTTTCATGTTAAGACAAATGAAATAGCTGTTACTACCTATAACTCGGGGAGAAGTATTATTCACTTCAAAAAGTTGGTTGAAATTATCAATATATTTGTCATAATATGAAAAAAAAAAAAAGAAATAAGGCCTCTTAACTTAATGCGCAAGTCCGAGTCCGATATGCCCTCTGGCTGTCACCGTACAAGTTTATAAATAACGTTAACCCGTTGCCTAATATATAAACAAAAATGTCTTCAAATTTGAACCTTGAACTGTGCCAAATAATGGCGAAATTATTATCTGCCGTATCCGTATGCACGTAAACTAATGGGACTAATGTTGATTCAGTTGATACATTGTTGATGAAGTACTTAAACCTTGCAAACGCTGGTGGGTATGTATAACTTCTAGTAAAACACAAAGCCTTCAAATACTTTCTTTTTTTCCCTTTGTCGACTCCCAGGGAAATATTTATTCTTTTTACGCTTCTTCGAGTGCGTATGAAAGCGAAATCAACTGGACTTTTAATCACCGTTTCGGCGTCAAGTTTTGTTAGCACAATAAAGTCCGTAACCGTCATTATGCATATAGCATTGTTTTTATTTCGTTAGCGAAGGTATTATTCGTAATATTTGAGTAACACTTAAAGGCGTTCGCAACTTTGTTCGCGCGTAGAAAACAAATTATTAGGGATTAGATTGAATTGTATGAGGCTTCGGATATTTATATATTTAATAATTTTATTTATAATCATGGCCTTCTTGTCTTCTTTACCATAGTCGAGGCAGTTTTGAGACCAAGAGAAGAAACCTGCTGGTTTGTACAACTGTTGTACTACTGTAAACTGTTACAGGGGTCTCCTTCGATATCCGTAACAACGTTTGACCTAAAATAATTGGGCCTAACATCCTCGCCCTAAAACCTTTTGACCTAATGAAAATCATAATGTTCTTATGTCATAACGCCCTTTTGTCCTAAAAGTCAAAATCCAAATATCCATCAATACTCTTATGCCCGAAACTATTTCACCCTAATATTGGTTTACCTATGTTTGTTCGACATACAACTTATGAGTCGTAAATATGAAATACGTGATCTAGGTCTCCGTTAGGTACGACGACAAGCACAGTCAGGAGGAAGTATTAAGAAGAACTGCGACTCTACAGCGCTCGAGCCACCTCGAGCGAAGCAAGCGAAGCGAGCGTGATGCCGCGGCAGCGGCTGGCGTAGCGCCACAGTTTTTTATCCGTCACGTTAAAAGGATACGTGTACCTTCGGCCATATTAGTGCATAAATATTGGGGCAATGGTGTTTTTGATGTATATGTCATATAAAATTAGCATATGTAATCGTTGGGACAAATAAAATTAGAACAAAAAATATTAGGGGACAGTCATTAGGACAAAAGATATATTAGGGAAAGCAAAAAGTAGACAAATAGTTTTAGGGATTCCGATATAGATTCGATGGTAGTACCTACTCGTATTAGGTATATTGCTCGCTCCTGTTATTTGTAATTTGGCAATATAACCTGCCGTTTAGGATTTGGTGAAGCACGAGTTTAAAGGGTTCCCTCAATTTTCTTGGTATCCCAACTATCCCATCGTCAGACCCTGAACTAATGGCAATGGAACCCATAAGAAGTTTACTCATTCAAACAAAGTAGCTAATGATAATTTCCAAATCGAACTCAAAAACACAATATGAAAATCAACCTACTCTTTTTAGAAGTCGGTTATAAAGATATAAGTAAAGTTGCAAAAAGGTTTATTTTACATGTCCTGACAATACGAATTAACCCTTCTCCGTTTATATTTGGGATATCATTGCCCCTGTACGGTAGGTCACGATTACGGTCGATCCCTTGTTTTGTAAAGTTAATAAAGCCGTGTACAGTTGTTTTTTTTTTTACACATATTTGACACTTGACAGGACACATAATATAACGTAAAATCTGCATGACGAATTGAATTTCCTAAAAAAACATGCAATGACACAGTGGTTTTACAAGTAGGTATCCATAATTCAACATTTTTTACTTTCTATTTGATACAATTGAATTAATATTATATTTTTTTCTTATCACGGTGTTGAATTATTTAACGATAATAAATCATTACATAAACAGTTACGTACTACGTGCTTTTGTTTTAAAGCTGCGTTGTGATTAAATCTTGCGTTTCAATTCATGTGCTATATTTCTGTAAATTGGTAGAAATCGGCTCGTAGCTAAAAGAATATTGATTTACAAAATTAACAAAAATATATGCAGGCTCGAAAAAAAATTGGTCGGTAAAATCGATTCGATCCACCTTCATAGTCGTTAGATTTGACGTACAAAATGTCTTTGCTACGTCACTACAAACATCAACAATTCAACAGCGAAGTGTCAAATGTATGTTTAAAAAAATCCGACAGGCATGGCATACAGATTTATTACCTCAGCAGCGCTGCGGCTGGCAGTCGGTTGAGGTACGAATATTGCGTCGTGAGGATTCCGAACATCCATAGCAATGCGCGATTCTAATAAAATTTTCAATTCATAAAACTTTTCGTGTATTTTTCATTCGATTTGTATCAATCTTGCCGATAGACTTGATACATTTTTGGGAGACCATTAAAATATATTTTATTTCGGTAGTCCTTTCTGTAAGGAAACTGTCATTCATTTTTCTTAACCATGGTTTCTCGGAAATGTTTTTTTTTTAATTGTCAATTTGACAATTCCCAATAATAGTGGCTAAAAGAATCTTTGCCTTCGAAATTTAATTTAACAAATATAATATCGTTATATTGGTTGGCACTTGTCAATGCCAAACTGTTGAAATTTCGACATTATTAGCAAAAAATAGCGAGTTAGTTTTTTAGGTTATTTATATCCCATGATATGAGATATTTCATTGAATTTGATCGTAATTTTAATACTGTTGATAAAGGTGCATTTGAGCTTCCGTCTACTAAAATATGTCCGCCTAATACGGGGTAAATATGAAATAAAAAAAAAAAAAAGAAAAGTCTAAAATCAATATTATATCCGAAAGTAATCACGGTAGTAGGTACGAGAAAAAATGCAAACGGTAAGGAATCTTACGTAGGTTCATGTAGTTTCATTAAAAATTTGATCAATAGTACTTATGTAAATTTTATGACCCGGATATGAGCAAACTTAGATGACTATAAAACTTATAAAACTACTGGAACTATCGATGTGGGAGTTTTAGTCTGATTGATATTCGTAATGGAAATATGTAATTATTGTATTTTTGAAAACAAAATCCGGCGTGAGACAAAAACCGGGTTTATAAAAGACTGTGGACGTGTGACATCGCCCGCCCGTACAAAACAAAAGACGATCCTGCATCACACTATTAATATTTCTCCTGAAATTTTGACCCATACGTAGAAAACTGATTTTCAATAAAAATCTAGAATTTTAGTATAGTATAAGATGTCCACATTGATTACCTCACCAGAGCTGCGGTTTACAGTCGATTGAAGTGCGAATACTGCGACGTGGGAATTCCGAACATCCATATCAAATCAATGCGAATTCGAAATTCAAATTTCAATATCTGAAAGCTTATGTCGTGGATTTCACATTGGGGGGTATTCGACCAATTTTAGAGATATAATGGAGATCTCTCCTTTTCATCGCCATCCGTCACTTTTGACGTGTGCCTACTTGACAAGTGGCGATATCCCTAGAACATCGCAACTTCGTCAATTCGGACGCGCAGAATTTTCGTTTCCTTTGTATGTGACGGCATAAATAACAGGCGCATACTTTAAGTCAGGGATCGATACCGTTATTTTGCTTCATACAAAATAACACAAAATAACGTTATCATATTCCGGTTTTTCGCTCATTATCACACATGTTTATATTACAGTGGGCTAATTTCAAGGATCTATATCTATAACGAAATTCTATACGAGTATAATAAATAACATTCGAAAAAAAACGCGAAATTAGAGCGTTTTCATGAATTCCCTGCTTTAAATTGACCGCGTAGTACGTTAAATTAGACCGTTACGTTTCGTTCAAAACAGAAATTTATATACATGAATAACATTTTTGACAATCATTATCGCCTTCGTATTTCCAAAATTGAGATGAGATATGTCACTTTTAAGCTCATCGCATTTAAATGACAGTTCTAATTCTAATTTTAAAATATGGCTTCCATCAGGTTAATGATGATTTCGCCAATTTCAAGTTTGCTCGTAGAGCATGCCGTTGTTCGGTGAGGTTTTGCTTTTTGTAGTGATAGCGATTTACAAAAAACCACGCGGACTATCGGGCCTTGACCCAGGAAGGGCTATGAACGCTTCAAGTTGAATTCTTCATTAGCTATTCACTCATACGTTAGATCACTGCACAATACGCTATCAATACTACACATTGAACAACAAAAATGAATAAATAATGAACAACGCAACTTAAACGCATGCGGCCATCTTAAGTCACAAACCGGAAGACAAATGACAGTTCAATGGCGATATAACTGTTATCTAATAGAGATTTGACGTTTGGCGATCACTCAAATGTCAATCTCGAATTAGGTCCCAGTTTTTATCGGTCATACACGGATAACGACTTAGGTACGCGTTTGAAAACTTGAAAATCTCTGTGATGCGAATTTATTTAGAATTTGTATTTTTTTACAATTTCTACCCCCGCCATTTTGAAAAACAATCAAAATACTGAATGTACCAAAATATTTAAAAAAAACTTATAGATTCTACAAAAAATAAAATTCAAATAGGTACATCATCAATTCATCAGTCTCGCCCAATTAAAAACTCGTATAGACATTTGCAGTGGAACCCTAACCTATTGCTCAAGTACTTTCTACTCCTCAATCTCCTCAGTTTAATGATTCAAAACGTGTCTTCACAAACTTGGCATTCAAAATGAGTAGGTAGATTAAATACCTACATCCTACGCCGTTAAAGTCGGTCTCATATGATTAGAACCGATAATTAATATTGGCGCATTGAACCGATTCTATTAAACTATAGGTAATTAAATTATAGTGGATTAGTGTTTCTGTGAGCTGCAGACCTCGCGAGTTTGTGTCGATTATGCTACTGATTTTTAGGGTTCCGTACCTCAATCGGAAAAAAACAAAACCTTTTAGGATCACTTTGTTGCCCATCCGTCTGTCTGTCAAGACCCTTTATCTCAAGAACGCGTGGAGGTATCGAGTTGAAATTAACACCATATACTCAAGTCTACGGTTTCTTGAAGCTGTCAAAAAATCAAACTTCTACGTTAACGTGAAAAAAAGATACAGCCGTTTATGTCGCAAAAAACGTACATTTCGACACTCTCGAGGGAATCAAAATGATAGGATACTTCCCGATGACCTAGAACCATGGAATTTGGCAAGTAATATTGTCACATACTACAAATACTTATAAAAATCTGAAAACTATACATTTGTAATAAAATCATAAAAAATATAGTCCTTTTCAAACATCATATTTGGAGAACTCGGTTGCGTTAAGTTTGCACCTCGTTTGTATGCAGTGACATACATTTCAGGGGCAAGCTTAACTCAACCAGGCCAATTAACATATTTAACATGGGATTAGTGAAAGTTTGTACGGGACCCTCGGTGCGCGAGTCAGACTCGAACTTGGCCGTTTTTATTTTTATTTTTTAAGTTTTCAACGCCCATAACTCCGCCATTCTGAACGATTTCGAAAAAGTAAATCGACAAAATAAACTATGGGTCGTGGATGTTATTTGTATTTAAATATCTATTTATCTATAGAAGTAGGTATGTATATATATCGTCGTCTAGTATCCATAAAAATAACACAAGCTTACTAGTGCTTACTGTGGGACTAGATCGATTTGTGTGAGGTTGTTTGATATTTATATTTATTTATATCTAACCTGCTCACAAAATTTCATGAGAATCGGTTGTGGCCTGTAGGCGACATTAGCCGGAAATCCGAACCTCTGACCATTCGGACGTAGGCACGAAATAATTTTTTGCGAAGCTGAAACAGAGACTTTCCTTTGACGTTCCCTCGGTCAATAGGGGTAGGTATATAGGTAAATACGAACAAGTAGTAGGTACCTGCACTTAGATATCAATTCCTATAGGTAAACGCCCACCAAACGTCCCACGGGGACGCCACGGCAGCGTCGCTTTCTACGTTTTCCATAAACAAAATATCCAAGCGTCGCCTTGTGCTTGTATGGAACATTCCAATAGATATATTTTTTTTTTGTTGGACTCATGTCGTCGACGACGTGGCTGTGGATAAGATAAGGGGGACTAATACCTACATGCACTTATATAATATTTAAAAAACCATGACCCTGGACGCCAGAGCCGCCAGCGTCTGATAATATTACTTACAAGCAAGTGTGCTCATAACAGCCGCCTGGTTGAAATTATGACTTACGTAAATCCTTTATCTGCGAGTAAGCTGAACACGTAACTCGCTATAGTATTTATTTTGGAGCTACAAGAAACAATTGCTTAAGAAATGAAAACCGGCCAAGCGCGAGTCAGACTCGCGCACCGAGGGTTCCGTAAAATCACTTCCCATTTTAACTGCCCAGGTTCAGTTAAGTTTGCACCTGGTATAGTATTGCGCCGGATACAAATGAGGTGCAAATTTAACGCAACCGAATATTTATTTTATTCTGTTTTTAGGGGGACAACAGTTTATTTATAGATAAACAAAATAAACATATTTACAATATTAAAGTTGATAAATACTAAATATACTACTAATACTAAATTAAAAATAAACGGATTATAAAAAGAACACCCCCTGCAGCTGCTCTGCCTGTGGCAAGGTCCCCATTAGTTTTGTTTTTAGTATAATGTTATTATAGCGGCAACAGAAATACAGTCATCATCTGTGAAAATTTCAACTGTCTACTAGCTATCACGGTTCATAAGATACAGCCTGATGACAGACGGACAGACGGACAGACATACAGACAGACAGACAGACAGACAGACGGACGGACGGACGGACGGACGGACGGACGGACGGACGGACGGACGGACGGACGGACGGACGGACGGACGGACGGACGGACGGACGGACAGACGGACAGATAGACAGACAGACAGACGGAGAGTGGAGTCTTAATAGTAATAGACTCCCGTTTTTTTTTTTCTTTGGGTACGGAACCCTAAAAACCTAAATCATTACAAAAATATCATAAGGACTGCTGTCGTCATCGTTACTTATATAATATTCACATTGATAAGTTTATTCCCAGCAATAATAATGCCACAGATCTCCTCCAAATGATGACTTCTGAATATCAGGGAGGCTTACAGAAATGTATGTGAGTGTTGGGTGACAAATGAGGAAACTTTGCGGTCACAGAGTACTGAATGAGCCTGCAGGGATTACTCCAATGTTCGAAACTCGATGTTCGTCCTTAGCGTCTCGCTCACTCAAATATAGGTCAACATGAGACCGAGGAGTGACACTGTCTAAACTTACAATTTTCGTCTTCGAAGTAACTCCTTAGACATCGCGAAGATACCAAACTTTCCTTTGTGCGACTTCATAAATCATCTTCGTGTAAGCCTTTGCGTTGTAATATCGTGCCGAAATCTTACGCATCATTTCCTTATTTCAGAACAGCCATCAATTTCAAATCAATAACAATATGACTGGCGTCGATTTCTTCATACAAAAGTTATAAATGGTTAATGTTTTTTGTTAGCGACCCATACAAAGATAGTACTTGCTAGAAAAGTCGAGTTTCCGCATTATTTCAATCTAATCTCGGTCTCAATCAAAAACTGGTGGCAGCGAGTGTTTCTACAGGGCGCAGGGATGACCATAGAGAAATGTGATCCACAATTTTTGATATTTCATTTTATTATTACCATATCGGTGGAATATTTATGGAAGATGTCGTGCTCATATAGTATAGAACTACGATATGCAACCAAAAGTCCTGAATATTACCGTGTATGGTTATAATACCAGATTACTTACTTTTTGCTCACAAGAAATGATAAAATATTAAATTTCTAACTACATTATTTGCATATATTAAATCTGTAGAAAAATTCAGTTAGTTAAAGTCACATATAAAAGCGACAAAGGTTTAAGAATTTACCTACTGTCTACCAAGTTTTGCTTTGGTAATAAAATTTAAGTTATGAACGCAACTTAGCAAGCAACTTACAACCTAAAGCTTTCCTTGATTAAGCTACACATTTAATATTTGGTTTAAAAATTACGTTTCATTCTCGTGCGAATCAGTAGGTACCTATTTTTTCTACCGCGTGGTGGCGGAATCTACATTCTACTCATGCTTTTAAGATTAAAAAACTCAAAAATATCTTTGGTAACATTTGCCAAGCTTGTAGGCGACTATGGTGAAGTGAATGCCATAAACGACGTTATTATATACTTTCCACTGTTATATATATACAAATACATGTCCAGTTTTAACCAAATAAAGCCTAATATTTACGGGATTCTTTATCTTAATTTATTTAGTTATATATTCATATTATGCCATTTATTAATACACTGTAAGAATGCGACACCTATTACCAGGAGTCAGGAGGATCAATAGCTTCGCTTGTATACAGTACCTATTACTTACTTGATTATGAAAACAAGATTAAAACTCCCACTTTGTTATTACCAATTACTATCACTAAAAAGCAAACACTACACACCCGAATGTCGAACAAAGGCTATATCCCGTAATCTTAGCAGCTTGCTTACTCGTTACATCTTATATTAAAAAACTTAACCCATCCACTGCCTTCGCCGCCTCCACCTAGTCAGCTTGGAACTTGTCTAAACGTCCCGCAATCGCCGTCTCGACGTGTTTTTGCTCATCCCATCCTGCTGTATGAAAAAAGAGGGGTGTTAAGTTTAACCTGTATAACTGTCTGTGGCACCGTAGCTCCCAAACGGATGGTCGGGTTTGAATGTGTTTTTTTTTATCGGAAGCCTTTTGTCTGTCGTGGTGGTTCTTAGATATATTTGGTTGAGTCGGTTTTTTTTTTTTTTTCATTTATTATTTATAGCGTTTAGTAATAGTAATATTAAGTGTATGCTTAATAAACTCATTAAAGAGTCTTGGGAGCCCGTTAGGTAGGACGTTAAGTATAACTTTTTTTTACGAAACGATCGATATATAAGGCTTTTTTTCTTTCAAATCTATCAATTTATACATAGTCAGATGAGTTAGTTAAGGTTGCGTTGGGTTAGGTTAAAAACTTAAGAATAAAAAAGTGTCAAATATCAAACGTTACATTAGGTCAGCATTAGATGAAAAATATTCATATTAAACATTACGGACCTCTGTGAAGTATATCAAATGTAAAATCGGGCCTAATATTTTTAATCAGTACAAAATTAAATTCCCGCCCAAGAGCCTGAGCAACTTTGGGACGCATCTGTTTCGCAGAATATTGATGTAACTAAATATACATTAAAGTAAAAAGTACCGGATCCGAGGTCCCCTGGAATTCGGAACGATAAAAGTGATGAAACTGTTGAGAAATATACAGAGGAAGATAACGTTTAAACATACCGCGACCGGTGAAAAAATTAAACAGAAAGGAAATGTTTTAAGAAAGGAAATATATGAAAGGTTTTACTTAGTTACGGTATATTCAGAATTGGGAATTAATTGACTTGAGTACCTAATAGGTTATGTATATAGAAACTATAAGAATATTTTTCTCAAATATGCCATGAAAATAGTATTATTGTGTTCCTCATTGGCTTGGAATGGAAGTCTCATGCAGTGGGGGTCGCGAGGGGGTTGTCACGAAAGATATGATATTTAATGATATTTCGACCAATATTTCATGCGCCTAACCAGGCAAGCAACCTTTTTTTAAGTTTTAATATTTTAAATTTTTGAGAGAACGGTCAAACATTGAAACAAAAAAGATTCAGATTTTTTTTATTTCATCTGATCAGATCGGATTTGACCGTATGGAAAGCTCATAAAAAATTATAGTCGCATTTTTCTTCCTAAAAAAAAAGTTGCATTTGTTGGTCAATTCGAAATTTTTTCATGTGATTTTGATTTCAAGTTTCAATGTTTTCAGCGTATATTTTGTGAAAAGGTGAAAAGCACTATCATCCTTCCCCTTCTGCATCACCTACTCATTGTGTGGTTTATACTTTATACTGATCAAGTCCACTACCCAAAAGTTGTCTGGAAGAGATCGCTCTTTAGCGATAAGACCGCCTGTTGTCTGCCGTTATTAAAATTATTGTTTCTGTGTTTAATTTGTAAACCTTTTTTGGTGTGCAATAAAGCATTTTGTATTGTATTGTATCATCAACATCCAAATACAAGTACAAACAAAATATTAGCGAAGCTGAAAACAACAAAGGCGCACATAGGGGTAAATTCACGATCTACGGGGCCAAAAGTCGATTTATCAAAACAATCAATATCTCTGCGATAACAGCTACCTACAGTAGAGGACCCTTTAGCGGGTACATAACAATCCCCACTACCCTCGTATGCACGTTCTAACTCGTTTCACGTCAGTTGGAATTTGGTTTATTGTTTTTAAGTGACCAAGAGTGAAACAAATTATGGATTCTGAAACAACAGGTTAGTGATTTATAAGCAAAAATAAAAATATGCTTTATTCGTATGTTTTTGTGGCTAGGTTAATGCTCTGAAAGAGAGACTGTTTTTGAGCGTCATTTTTCGCAAAAAAAAACTTCACTCGTTAACAAGTAATACAATAGGGTGAGATCGAGCAGAATTGTTAATGGCATGTTATAATTAAAAAAAAAAACCTTCCGCATACTTCCGCCAAATCATAATTGTTATACTTTGAAAATAATTCTCCATTTTACTCAGAATTTTTTTTTGTGTATTAAGCTGCAACACGGATATTTTGAATCGCTTACTTTTGAGCTCCGACCCCTTACTGTGCTGCAGGAGAAAAGTAAAAAAAAGAAAGCACAGTACTTTCCTGCCAGAGACGATAGAATTGCTATTGCCTGCCGATCCGAACCCAGAGTGCGCTTCGAAGAAGAAAACATAATAGCAGAGAGTGTAGCTTAATATGGCAACTGATTTTATTTCAGTAATAAATGATTATACACATTTTACTATTTTTTTATTTTTTGTGCAGATGTCGAAATTTTACACATTAATAGAATTTTGAAGAAAATACCCTATAAATAAATAAAAAATATCTTGAAACAGTTGTTTCAACTTCGTGATACATTAAAAAATACAAAAAACCGCTAAAATAATATTGGCCCCGTAGATCGTGAATTTACCCCTATGTGAGGCGCTTCACTCGCTCAGTCAATTCTCTAATTTTGGATTAGGGTGCCAACTAAATAGGTATGGATTTACCGTGCCCACTAAAAGTATCAAAACACGCAATAAGAAACGAATAAGTAGATATTTTTGAAGAACGCCGATAAAACCATTTTAGTTTTTACCATTTTTAATATTATTTCATACATATAGTACCTACATTATACAAAACTGCAGAACTATAAAACATATAAAACTCAAGAATTTAACTAAATGGATCAAGCCTCCTTGATGTTCAATCAAGGCACCAAAGGACAATTTAGCGGGTTCACCCCGCTTTTGTAACACTATATTGCAACCAAAATTGGCAATAAGCATAATAGTCAGAGAACATCGTAGCATTATTTGTTTTGACGGAGCTCACTTTTTTTTAAGTAGCTCGATAGCTAAATTAAATAGACGTCGAAGTGAATACGGAGAGCTGTCGTAAATTCTAAAGTCTATGACTTTGAGAACCAAGCATCGGCGCATTGATCTGGACACTAAACGTGATCACGTAAAACCCCGACCACCTGTGGCAGTACTGTATAATTATGTCCATGGTGTGCTCGCATGTCCGCAGTGTGCGCGTAGCTTTATCAATAAGGAAGGCTACTACGTGAGCCAAGTACGTTCTCACCAGCAACAAATCAGAATTAACAGCAGTCGTCGTGGCCGATAGTGGCCGTGAAGAATATATATATATCCCACCAAAAACATTTCATGTAAAATTGACGGCCAAGACTCACATGCTCATAACGCTTTCGCTGTAAAAAAAAATATCAGATCCCAGGAAAAGCCAAGCCCTGACTTTTCTAACTGGTAGGCTTAAAAAGTATGGCATCAACTGACTTCAAGCCTCTAAGCTCTGAGTTTACTACCCCTACACCTTGGTTTCAAGAGTATGTTTTGGCTTTTATAGAGTGGGGCATAGAGTAAGGTGTAGGGTAGGGTTAGTAAACTCAGGGCTTAGGGGCTTGAAGCCAGTTGATGCCATACAATAGACCAATAAAACCTAAAGTATAAAAGCTAGATCAATTAAATTTAGTACATTTCATACATTCCCTAACTGCATCTTAACTTGTGAATTTGGGCGCTCTGGTGTTAACTGGGATGAAGCTATGACGGTTTGAAAATGAGACGAAACGGTTCGAGAAAAGGTAGATAATGCCCCCGCTTCTCTTTGTTCGTCTTGGCGGATATATATAATACGACGATATATTTGCTGGGTACATATAATCATTATCGGACCGTGAAAAGAAGAGGAGGAAAAGAAGGTGGTTGATGTCGCGTAAACACTAATTACTACTCGACCGTGCAACTGATTGACGGCCGATTGTGTGGACAGTGGACACACGCACGATCATCGGTACGAATTCCTTTGATGTACCGACAATTTATAATTAACTATTAACAACATATTAAATATTACTCACGATTGCAGGTAATGATGACCACTGACAGACAATTATGCTCTTCACACGTTTATACTCGCCCACCATGGACCATAGTGTAGGTAGAGGGGCCACGAGACATTTTGTGTTCTTGCAGTTTGTGCATAATATGCATGTCTTAATGTGGATGATAATCTGATCTTCTTCCTTCCCGTCTATTGTATTTCACGTTAATTTATTTAGATAAACATTGGATGAACATACATCTCCACATAGAATCTCGCTGATTTACTGTCCATAAGCGTACATGGCGTCTGAATCTGAACCGAAACGTTGGATAATACATAAACCATGCACGTCCTGACTGACCGAGAATTTGCGTCGCGAGGCTGCTCGCTCAGTCTGTACGCGGCTGGACGTTGAAACACACTGTTTTTTTTGCACCTTTTATGAAATAGGTATATCTTGAATTTTAATACTTATGACGTACCTATAGGAATATATCGCCTGGTAATTAACAACCAAAACTCATTAAAAATTCTGTCACTTATCTTCAAAAGCTCTTATCAAATTTGTAGATGATACTGAGATACGAGCTTTATTTTGCTTTGTTGACAACCGCGTATCTCAATATCAATCTACAAACTAGATAAGAGATTTTGAAGAGTAGGTAGTGACAGAAATTTTAGTGAGTTTTGATTGTCACCGGGTAATCTTGTAACGTCGCAAAATACAATTATTATTAAATTTCCTCAAATTGCTTAGTTGAGCCGAACTCATCGTTTAATATTAATTATTTCATAGCGTACCAAGGGGATTTACGGCAACGCATCCCATTCTATAGATTACCGCAATGTGTAATTTGCACAGATGTAAATTCTAGTTTCAACACCGTCAATGATATATGCCACAGCCACAGCATATGGTATCGTAATCATGAATACAACGTGATTAATGAATAGCCACAAAATGAGTTTGTGAATAATACATTTTATTTACCCGTATTGTGCAAATCCAAGAGATACCTACATAAAACCGACCAAATGTTTGTATGTAGGTAAGTATGCCTAATATAACGATAAAGGCCAGCCTTCATACCTACCGATGCTGTTCAGCACCTCTAAACACAACTGTGACACGCGTCTCTTTCTCGCACGAGAAATATTACCTATCTCTTTCTTCCCTGTACTGTGAGAGCGTGACGGGCGATGCTGTGTCGCGCGACAAGAGTCGCGAAGCGTACCTTGTGCTAGACGGGCTGTTCTATAAGAACAGAAGAGAATTCGAGTGCATCATCATACACACACATGACGATGATGGTGGTGACTGATGATTGACTTTCCAAGCGGAGTACAGAAAAGTAATAAACATTTTTAGTCTTGTCAATTTCGTTGTAGATTGTTTGTGACAAGTTTAAAAAATTGGGCAAGTGCGAGTCCAACTCGCGCATGAAGGGTTCCGTACCATAATCTATAAGAAGTTTGTTGTATGGGTGCCTTAAATATTTATTTTATTTTATTTTTAGTATTTGTTGTTATAGCGGCAATAGAAATACATCATCTGTGAAAATTTCGACTGTCTAGCTATCACGGTTCTTGCACGGTTCACAGCCTGGTGACAGACGGACGGACGGACGGACAGCGAAGTCTCAGTAATAGGGTCCCGTTTTTACCCTTTGGGTACGGAACCCTAAAAAGAAAACAAAATGGCGGAGTTGTGGCGGGAAAACGTAAAAAATATATATTTCAGCCATTTCGAAAATTGAACGCGAGGGTTACCAGCTCACAGAGCCACTAACAACAGTATAGCAATTCAAGACTCCCATATATTTGTAGGTTAATTTATTCACGATTGTGTGTCTGAAAGCCGATGTCTGCTTTCCTGGAGCGTGAGAGCTCAATTACTTGCATCTCGGCATATCACAGCGAGTTAATTAACTAACTGATACGTACTACAATTTTCAGCTTCGCTTGTTTTAGATATAATTTGCAGTTGATATTTCTATCTTCAGAATACCTAGTTGCGCAATTAGAGAGGGTCAAAGGATTATACGCAATTTCGTGGCTGGATGTAGACTTCTATTTAAAATATATTATTTTCATAAGTTTCTTTGAAATGTTTATGTAAATACGCCGCACCATTAAATGAAACGGAATAAATTAGTGGAGTCCCGTCACTATGTGAACTTCAACTTAAGTTGGTATTTTAATAAATTTAAAATTTAAATTAAAAAACGCTGACCCAACCAAACATAGCTGAATAACGACGACAAACTTTCGATTAAGACTGCGCCGAGCGAAATGTGAAAAAATAGGCAGTTGCCGTTAAGTAGATAACGTCGACACTAATTGTTTAATCCATTTCTAAACTATATATTTAGCACTTCGAAGAATGTGTTAACAACTTCTCCGTGAAAAAATTATAAGATTATTAATATTTTACCCTAGAGAACTAAGTGAAGTTGGACGAAAATTGTAAAATCGTAAGCCGGCATTATAAGTGATTTTTTAGGGTTCCGTACCCAAAGGGAACAGGACCCTATTACTGAGACTTCGCTGTCCGTCCGTCCGTCCGTCCGTCCATCCGTCCGTCCGTCCGTCCGTCCGTCTGTCACCAGGCTGTATCTCAACAACGGTGATAGCTAGACAGTTGAAATTTTCACAGATGATGTATTTCTATTGCCGCTATAACAACAAATACTAGAAATAAAATAAAATAACTATTTAAGGGGGGCTCCCATACAACAAACTTGTTATAGATTATATATATATGTATAGGTACGGAACCCTTCATGCGCGAGTCGGGCTCGCACTTGCCCAATTTTTATGCTTTAACAATGGAAATCTATTCTGATCTTCAGTTCGAAAAAATTGGGCAAGTGCGAGTCCAACTCGCGCATGAAGGGTTCCGTACCTATACATATATATAATCTATAACAAGTTTGTTGTATGGGAGCCCCCCTTAAATAGTTATTTTATTTTATTTCTAGTATTTGTGCAATTTTCGGCATGAAGGGTTCCTTGCCTATACATATATATAATCTATAACAAGTTTGTTGTATAAGAGCCCCCCTTAAATATTTATTTTATTTTGTTTTTAGTATTTGTTGTCATAGCGGCAATAGAAATACATCATCTGTGAAAATTTCAACTGTCTAGCTATCACCGTTCTTGAGATACAGCCTGGTGACAGACGGACGGACGGACGGACAGCGAAGTCTCAGTAATAGGGTCCCGTTTTTACCCTTTGGGTACGGAACCCTAAAAAGATGAATGTTTACATTACAATTTGTCCCCATCAAATATTTCAATTATTGTTTGGTAATTCTCCATACATTTTTACTATGGCGACCGCGCGCCGATCTAAATACGCATTCCCCGCGCTCTATGGTTCAGTCGCTTAATAAATACCACATTCAAACCGGGCCATCCCATGCCACAGGAGAACACACAGATGTATCTGTGTGTCCGTCTGTGGCAGCCCCCTCTTTTATGTCGGGGTTTAAAAAAGTTAATGAGAGTGCCAACTGCCCACCTGTCAACCATCATGAAGGAGGAACACTGGTCTTATATGTGAAATTCAAAACACAGGTGGTTATTTTTTTATTTTGTTTTTCATGACCATGGAATCATTGTCACATTATGATGGACATAGATTAAAATTGAAACTATCACAACTCACTTTGACAATAAAAAAATATATCATACTTTTCCCAGTACAGAAAATAGACGTAATATTAACAAACAACACATAGTACCTAAAACAGGTCGTTATTTTTTTAAATGTTCCCTCTATTAGGAGAAAGGATCTCCAAAAAATTACCAAACTGTATGTAAGTAACCAATATAAAAGTTGTCAATACTTTTTTCATTACAGAAGCTGTGGCATTGGCTGGACAGGCGATCCACTAACATGTCCGAAACATGTCCGAAACAAACATGTTTCATTAATTAAATTAGGGTTGTGAAATAATTATCGCCACGATAAAAAAGTCACAGTGACCGGCTAAAAAAAAACGCTGTTACTGGTCACAAAGGAACCACGTTGCAAAGTGACGTTTTATCACGTATTAAGTCGTTGAAAAAAAAAAACCGGCCAAGAGCATGTCGGGCCACGGTCAGTGTAGGGTTCCATAGTTGCCCATTCTTAAAACCTCCTCCTATATCCTCAAGCTTAAAACAGCGGTTATAAAAAGGTCGTACACGGTAAAGTAACTATAATTACTTATTACCTTCTGGACACAAAAGATCCCATTGGGTCGAAGTGTATCCGCAAGGACCCCTTCCTAATAAGATAAGATATTACCTTCTGGAGCGAAATGTTTCAGTACAGTATGGCACTTAACTAATATGTGTAACGTTCGAAGTATAAGGACACCGCGCGGCACTTACGTCATTTTAAAGAAAATATGAATTTCTGTTATAACTCAAAAACGTGCTTATAAGGCCTCATTTTGATGAATTTTTCCTTATTTTTTTGACCCGTGGTTGAAAAGTTAGAGGGTGGGGGGGATGCCATTTTTTGGATTTCTGGAGCGAATATTTACAAAACTGCTGACTTTATCAAAAAATGATGCTTGAAGACCCCTATTATTTTTAAAAGACCTATTCAACGACACCCCACACACTAGTGTTGGAACGAAAAAAATTCACCCCCACTCTAGGTAATACGAGACGAGAGTACCAGAAAAAAAGTTTTTTTTTTTTGTTTTTATTTTACCGTTTTGTCGGCGTGATACATAGGTACACGTACTCATACCAGATTTTAACTTTCCAGTACTAATGAGCTTAAGCCGCGGACGGATAGACGAACATAGACAGACATGGCGAAACTCTTCGAAACTATATTAAATGTTCCTAGTTGACTTCGGAACCCTAAAAAGATATACGCGTCAGATATATTTAGCTATTGCATAGAAGACTTGGCCTTTTTCTCCGTCTAGTGATATATGTATATTATATGTTCTGACTGTCGTGGTACTATTTTAGTGTAGGTATTTACTTGAAAAGATGTACTGAACCGGCGAGCTACATCCTCGACCCCGTAGTCACTTTCCATCAGGTGATACTGAGGTCAATCGCCGGTCAGTTATTGAACAAAAAAGAAAGGTGTTAAATTACCTACTCCATTCGAGAACATTAAACAAAATCAGGGTAATATTATTTGATTACATTCCAGTATGACGTGAAGTCAGATCGGGAATGGATTCAGTCTTTGAAAATTTTTATCCATTTCTCATTGAAATTTAACGTTTTTCCCATCTCTAAATGAAATCCGTTCCAACGCGATAAATATCTCTACAGAGCTTCGCTCCGGTAGGTATACGATAGGTACGCGGAAGGAGGCACTTTTTCTCAAACATATTCAGAAAGGTAAGTTAAGTTAGCATTTTTACTATTTATTGCGGCGAAAACGTAGATTATTCACTCGCATTATTAGAATCACGATGACGATTTTTTCAGGACCTATGCTATAATAATAATAGGTACTCGCTTTATTGTGTACCACATTGAAAATAATACACCAAAGAAATATATTAAAATAATAAGGGTAACAATAAAAGTAGGCGGTCTTATCGCTAACTAGCGACCCGCCCGGCTACGCACGGGTGCAATGCTGCTAAATTATACATATAAACATTCCCTTTGAATCACGCTATCTATCAAAAAAACCGCATCAAATTCCGTTGCGTAGTTTTAAAGATCTAAGCATACATAGGGACAGACGGACAGCAGGAACCGACTTTGTTTTATACTATGTAGTGACTAGGTACGCCGCGCGGTGTTACCCGCTCACCCCGCAGCAACAATATTTTTTTCGGGATAAGAAGTAACCTATCTACTAATCCAGGGTGTCTACCAGCTACCACCATACTAAATTTTATCAAAATTGGTCTAGCCATAGTGAAAATGTAACAAACATACAAACACACTTAGAAACGTTCGTCTTTATAACATTAGTGTGATAGGTATAATCTTTAAGATAAATAAATAAATAAATATCGGACAACCTCACACAAATCGATCTAGTCCCAAATTAAGCTCAAGAAGGCTTGTGTTAGGTATGGGTACTAGACGACGATATACGTACTTATATAGATAAATATATACTTAAATACATAGAACAACCATGACCCAAGCACAAAATATTCGAGTTCATCACACAAATATTTGCCCTGGCCGGGATTCGAACCCGGGACCTCCGGCTCAGTAGGCAGGTGTCTGCAAACTGCGCCAACCGCGTCGTCAAAACACTAATGGCGAGAAAATTTCAATGTAACATTCATTGCTGTCGCGCTGTGCCCGAAAAAACAAAGCTTTGTCCACTGGTTGCTGTGTCTCCACGATTGTATGGTAAAAGGGCCCTTGACGATATGACTTAAGTATCCTACTATCCAAACATAGAAAAATCCCTGAGAAGCTCATAAGAACCTACGCTACAGATACACGATTTAATAATGCCATATAATGTTTGATATTAGCAAACAAACAGATACTTCACTTTTATCTTAGTTATATATACCATCTTTTTATTCTTTTTAGGATCCCTTTTGCCTCTAAAAAATGACAATTCTTACTTTTATGAAGGAGACTAGTAGGTATGTCGTTCACTTTCAGCCCATTTATCCCACTTTTAGAACTCCGTACATTTCATCGTTAAAAGAACTCTTTTCATCCTTTTGCTATCCATTCGTTTGTCGATGTCGCTCTAATTCTAAATTACTTCGTATATCATATACGTAATGATGAAAACTATTTAAAATTGTTTATTTTTATTCCGGAAAAAAGAAATTCATTAACATAAAGCCATTGCAAAGCCTTTGAAATAGAGAAAATGTTGTAGAAGTATTTGATAACCAGTCAGTGTATCGCTTCAAAAGATGAATTTTCAAGACTCTCATAAGCTATGAAAAATATGAATTTTCAAGATTCTCATAAGGTAGGTAGGTACCTACTATGATAATCTTGAAACAAAAATGTAATGCTTGAAATATAACTTTTATGAGAAATTTCATGCCGATAAACTTATTTCTGCAGCGTTTTTGTCTTTGTGTTTTGTCTGTATATTGGTATTGGTACATTGTTAGGGCCGGTACAGACGGGCAGCATTTGAACTGCAACCTAACTGCAAAATGGCAATTCGAGTGCAGTTTTGCTGACCATGAGCAAAACTGCAAACCGACTGTGCAGTCCGCTTACAGTTGCCGAGCAGTCCTGTGAACCGCACACCGACTGCAAGCTGGCTGCACGGTCGTAATTCAATCGTCAGTTGGAACGACTGCAATATAACTGCATTACAACTGCTCAAATTTCATATTGAAATACGTGTGCGTGTGTGTACGTGTGCACTTCCACAAGTGGGTAACTGCACACATTGTTGAGCAGTTCTATTGCAATTTCTGCAACTGCAATAATACTGCATTACGACACGGCAACTGTAAGCGGACTGCACAGTCGGCTTTCTGCCTGCCGCAAAACTGCGCTCGAACTGTCATTTTTGCAGTTAAGTTGCAGTTCAAACGCTGTCCGTCTGTACTGGCCCTTAGAAAAACGAAGTCATAGGCAAGGCTGGATGGAGCCTACATACCATACCAATAGTCGATCTGTGAGCTGTGTAGATCTCCCAAGCTCGTTTCGAAATTGCTGAAATTTTTTATTTTTTAAGTATTCAATCCCATAACGCGCCATTTTGAAAATTTTCTAAACATTTGAAGACGCGGTTGGCGCAGTGGTAAAGCAGCTGCCTACTGAGCCAACGGTCCTGGGTTCGAATCCCGGCAAGGGCAAATATTTATGTGATGAACTTGAATATTTGTGCCTGGGTCATGAATGTTATTTGTATTTAAGTATGTATTTATCTATATAAGTATTATGTTTATCGTCGTCTAGTGCCCATCACACAAGCCTACTACTGTGGGACTAGATTGATTTGTGTGAGGTTGTCCGATTCCCCTTACAAATCATTTACGCAGTCGCTAGCGAGTACCTTAGCACCCTCTATGAGAAACTTGCATTACTCATGATCATGATAACGCTTTTAAATGCACTCGTATAACTTTATGGAGATGTCTATTATATAGCGAAAATGTAATTGTAATCTTGTAGATTACGTATTATGACATCCAAATAAAGCTCCTTACAGGTGAACGAAAATGTAATTTAGCAGTTCAGCCAAATCTCCATTCAGAAAACGAAGGATTTTCTCATTGGAATGGCGATTGGAAAATTCAATGTCTAATTTTAATACCCCATGCAACCTCACATCTCACTTCGGCTTTGCCTGAAAATGAACCTTATTTTTACACCACTAGACTGTTTTGTAACATCGTGTATGCTTATTTACGAAATTGGGAAAATTAGTACAAATTTCGGTTCTGTGAATACGAGTAGGTCTTTGTTTGAGACCACAAAAGCGTGCACCAGTATGCAAATACATACATCCGTTAGGGAGATAATGTTTAGTGCTGCAGTAAATAACGGGTCTAAACGTGCCGTTTTAATATCTAAGCCAGGGTGTCTAATTGAATATTAATTCTAGAACTTGTGCCAGCGAGCTGTAAGTATATCACAACTTAGGGCATGCTAGTTTGTGTGGTGTAGGTGCTAGTGGTACAAAGTATCAAATATTAATTATTCGCGTAGATACGAGTAGGTAAGCTAAGTCGATATTTCTAACTATATGGTTTATTCTGACGGGATATATTTCTAACACATAATTATTATCGTTTCAGAGGGCACCGAGCGTTAGCGACTGAACTGATCCATAGAGCGCGGGGAATGCGCATTTAGATCGGCGCGCGAGCGCCATAGTAGAAATGTATACTTACATAGAGAATTAAAAGCACTTTTTGATAAATATGGACCTTCAATACCAAACAATAATTGAAATATTCGATGCGGACAAATTGTAATATAAACATTCATATTTTTTTTGACCTGAAAATCAGAATAGATTTCCATTATTAAAGTATAAAAAAATACTTAACGCCTGCTTTTGATTTTACAATTTTCGTCCAACTTTACTTTGTTCTTTAGGGTAAAATATTACCTAATAATCTTATAATAACATGCGTTTTACTGTTTTAATTAAAAATAATAGGTCAGTTAGGATATTAAACTCAAATAAAAAAAAAATATTCAAACCGTTGAAATTTTGACACATCATGTCAGTGTCAAACCGTGGCGGCATTGAGAAGTGTCAATCATCAACCAGTTTTTTTTATTGGGTTTTGAAAGAGCAAACTGATAGGCAAAATGATCATAAAATTATTTTTGGAAAAACCATGTATAGGAAAAATTAAAGAGCTGGAGTTTTTAGACCCTATTGACCGAGTGAGCGAAGCGACTCCCTTTCAGCTTAGCCAAAACATCTTTCGTATGTCCGGATGATTGCATTTTCGGTTATTTTATAATTTTGATACTTTATGTACTAACTAGTTCTAAGTTCTAACTTTCCGATTGAGTTGAAATTTGGCATAGTACTTATGTAATTTTTTTGGTGAAGGATTAATATTATATTATGGTATTATCGAGCTAGGTTTTCTTTACCTACACATTTAATTTTCGCTCTGTTGGTTAGAAAGTGTAAACATATGTGTTTTTCGTTGACTGTACTGTACATACCTAGTGGTAGAAATTATGTGAGCTGACTATGAGTGCACGTCAACATATATTTAACTTATTTCCTTAGGTACCTTACGTGTGCATAGAAAATCAAAAATATTTTCTAATATCAAAACTATAATACCTACAACACAAAGTGTGACCAGCCGCAGAATTTTCAAATATCCCGCTAAAAATTATAGTAATATTCATTAGCCAGACTATAGAAGTGCACATCTAGCATAACTGTGACACGCGACTCTTTGAAGCGCGACAAATACTACCTATCTCTTTCTTCACAGTACTGTGAGAGAGTGACGAGTGATGCTAAGTCGACATGAGTCGCGAACCATAGTTGTGCTAGAGGGGCAGAACTCCATGCATAGGTATCTTTGTAGTAATATAAAAGAAATCGAAATGCGCTGTGAAGAAAAAGTATTGGGCAAGTGCGAGTCCGACTCGCGCATGAAGGGTTCCGTACCATAATCTTTAACAAGTTTGTTATATGGGAGCCCCCCTTAAATATTTATTTTATTTCATTTTTAGTATTGGTTGTTATAGCGGCAATAGAAACACGTCATCTGTGAAAATTTCAACTGTCTAGCTATCACCGTTCTTGAGATACAGCCTGGTGACAGACAGACGGACGGACGGACGGACAGCGAAGTCTCAATAATAGGGTCCCGTTTTTACCCTTTGGGTAAAAACGGAACCCTAAAAAGTAATTTGCAACGGGAGCCGTTACTTAATTACAGAAAACTGCGCAGCTATGATTAAATTAAAACGTTGACGTTAGAATATCGCGCTCGCGTTTAATTATTAAAACTGCTCTACTAAGGAGCTACTATTTACTTAATTATAACTTTTTGTGCAGTATTAGAAATTTAAAGTAAATGTGATAGTCCCCTGTTGAAGATGAAATAACGTTATCATGGCTATAAAGGAGGCTTTGGTATTAGTGCTCATCGTCATCGTGATAAATAAATATCGGACAAATCACACAAATCCACCTAAATAGTCCCAAAATAAGCTCTAGTAGGATTGTGTTGTGATTACCTATTAGACTTACTTATTAATATAGATATAATGTTTTTAGTTTGTATTCTAAGCTTTTAAATAGATGATGTAACGCATGACATACAACTGCATATCTGGTTTCCCGCGATACAGGCCTTGCCTAGCGCGGGATCCCCTGGGATCTCTGTAATACTTTAACTGCTATGCACAGAACCGTGATTTAAATTTCACTGTACCTATTTGTTTGTAAGTTGTTTGTGCAATAAATATTTTTTTTATCTTATCTTAAAATATATACTTACTTAAAAACCTTAGAATAAATACGCCTAGAACGGGAGTCTTCATACAAGAAATTTGCCAGAGATGAAGCCGCTTTTGGTTTTATGTGTGCGTGTCTACGAACCAATCATAAAGACGTGTTGCTTGTGAGCTTGACATTGTTGTAGATGCACACACGGACGAAAGACAGCCCGCGGTTAGCCAAAACTGGCTTCACTTTCAATCGCTGTGGTTTCTAGTCGTATTTATTCTAAGTTATATGTTACATAGAAACCATCTATCACCGAGGAACAATTATTCGAGCTCGTTAATATTTGCCCTTGTTGGGATTCGAACCCAGGATCGCCGGCTCAGTAGGCAGCTGCACTACCACTGCGTCGATCGCGTCGTCGGCTCGATGTCGGCTATTTGACATCCATATGCAATCCGGACAATTTTTCTAGTTCCCAGCTAGTCGACTTTGGGATTGGGATTAGAGATGTGCCGTTCTCGAGAACTTTTGATTGGGGATTTGTATGGTGAAAGAACGTCACATCTCTAATTGGGATCTCTTGACCTGCCTTTTCCTTTAATATATACATGTATAAAAGACGAGGCGCGCTCTATCTTATTTAAATGAGTGTGAGTGTGACAAATAAACGTTTCTGATTCTGATTTGTTTGGAGATATTCGCGGAAGGACTCTCGACTCGACTTTGCCAGTATTCTATTATGTTCATGTCCATACGTCGTATCGTTTACTTGTGGTGTTGTCTGATAAGTATAATGAGGAGGCACCTGAGTCAGGCCACAGAGCGTTTTAACTCCTTTCCTTGTACTCTAAGAAAATTAATAAAATCAGGGGAAATAATTCGTGTAGTTTTGAAAATTGGTACAGTTATACCCTATGGTGTCTAGATGAACATACTAAAAGTGCTCGAGGGTGGGGGCTGTGCTAAGGGAGTAGGGGGGTTAAAGGTACCTTTTTCCTGATTTTCGCTCATATCTCAAATATTTGTAGAAATAGTATTATGATTACTTCGGACAAAAGTTTTTACATAAAATTCCCTGCAAATTTGGTCATATTCATTTTTACTCTACGATCAATACTTTGGGAGCTACGGGGTATGTTATTTAACAAAAATATTAAAAAGTAGTTGTTCAAGAAAACGTAGTTTTTTCGTAGTTGCTCATCATAACACTTGTGTTGTGCAGTTGAGAAATTCCCGTTACCGGCTAATTCTCATTTGGAAATATTCCAAGAAAATTCCCGTTATTCCCGGGAATATACGAGCTTGGTGGATCCATTTAGCTATTGGCGTTACCAAATAAATGTTTATATGAACGATGAAAAATGCGTGAAATTTTGAGGAATAAGTACCTATATGTATATAGATAAAATAGTGTAACAATGTAAGTACTTAGTCGACATTGTATGCCCCTTTTTTTAAAATACGAGTTTTTTCATTATTTCACATTCAGTACTATTTGGAAGTTTCACATGTAGGTAGGTATTAATAGTTGTAACAATACTAATAAAATACGTATTCTCTACCTATTTAGATTTTAGAAATTTTCATTTGGATTGGATCATATCCCTTACAATTAATATGTTTGAATACTCGTATGATAGATTTTTTGCCGCTACTGTACAGTTCATTTACCTACATCTACACACTTACGAGAACAAAAATATCTGAACACGACTTTATGCTCCTGACATAGGGTCGTGTTCAGATATTTTTGTTCTCGTAAGTGTGTAAATGTAAATGAACTCGACTGTACCTACTCCACAGGTAAATCGTACAGGTAAGTAGAGTAAGGTACCTAATAGGCTATTTGACTGATGTTGAATTCTACAGCGTACTGTAGTTATATGAATAAAATTAGCTAAATATTTCACGAAACAAAGAAAAAAAATCCAGAAACATAAATCGTTTTTGGAAATATGTGACTTCAAAGGTACGCAAATTTTATGATATTTTTTTTTAATCCAAAATAAATTTTGAAAATGTTTTCAGAATCCTCATAAGTTTACGAAACAATAATTGTATGACAACTATGAACTTAAACGCACTTTTTCACGGTGAAAATGCCAAATTTCTTAATTTTTCCATACAATTTTTGGTACCTATACCGGCCTGTGACGTCACTAGCCTGACGCGTTTTGTATGGAGCGTTTTTAGCGCTACGTAGGAATGTAGAACTTTGACGGTCATTTCTGACTTTTAGAGCAGTTTAAATGTAGTCAGTCCCATATAGACATTTGATCACAATAAAAAATAGAATCGATTGACATCCTCAAAAAAAATTAGTCAACATGTCTATTGACACCGAATTTATCATAAGTACCTACCGAGCTACCTAATAGATTTTCTGCCTCACTTATTACTTTTTATTCGGGTTCCGTAGTCAAGTAGGAACCCTTATAGTTTCGCCATGTTCATCTGTCTGTCCGTCTGTCCGTCCGCGGCTTAGCTCCGTGATCATTAGTACTACAAAGCTGAAATTTGCTATGAGTATGTGTATGTACCACGCCGACAAAACGGTAAAATAAAAACTATAAAAAAATATATTTTTCTCAAACATGCAATGAAATATTGTCTTTACGTTCCTTATAATAGGCTCGGAAGTATCGCTTTTTGGGCGCAACAACTCGAGAGGACTGTAAAGGGATTTCATACTGCTTTTCAGGCCTAGGCCTGCCAAGTAACTTTTTTTTGGTTTCAACAACAAGGTCATTCACACAGCTGGCTGGTTTGACAAAAAGCAGGTTTTGTTTTTAAAGGTTGGTTATTAGACAAAAAGTGCTATTTGTCAATTAATAAAATGTTGTTCTTTGAAGTATATTTTTTTATTTCATTGTATGTTTGAGAAAAGCACTATACATGCCTCGTCGTAAAAACGGATTCCCGGCCTGGCTCATTTTCCCGGCCTCTGATGTAATGTACTATTTCGGGTACAACGCGCGTACACCTAGCGTACACCTAGTAGGGGTGACTTTTTTTTCGTTCCAACACTAGTGTGTGGGGTGTCGTTGAATAGGTCTTTTAAAAATAATAGGGGTCTCCTAACATTATTTTTTGAAAAAGTCAGCAGTTTTGTAAATATTTGCTCCGAAAATAAAAAAATAGTGTCCCCCCCCCTCTAACTTTTCAACCTCGGGTCAAAAAATTATGGGAAAATTCATGAAAATGAGGCTTTATAAGTACTTTCAATGAAAACTATATTGAATAAAATCGGTCGAGTCGTTTTTGAGTTATCGCAAAAATTCATAATTTTCTTTAAAATGACGTACCTATAAGTGCCGCGCGGTGGCCCTACACTTCGAACGTTACACTTATTTGTCTATTGTAATGTTAAGTGCATCTGTATTTGTATTTCTTTCTTCTTGAGGTGTGCAATAAAGAGTATTCTAGGTATTCTATTCTATTCTATTCTATTGGTTAAGTGCCATTACTATATTAAAACATTTCGCTCAATCTGGTGCGTATAATCGATAACTTCCAAAAGGTAATAAGTAAATACTGTTACTTTGGCGTTTACGACCTTTTTATAGAGCTTAAAATCTTTCTCGTAATTTAAGTCTTTCTCGTAATTTTCGTCTATTGTGAAGGATGGGCAACTACGGAACCCTACACTGAGCGTGGCCCGACGTGCTCTTGGCCGGTTTTTTGAAGTTAAGGTAGGTACAGTCAAGTGTATTTATATGTGTCCCATAAATATGTAGGTACCATCGCTCTTAGTCGACGAAATAAAGTTTTAGTAGGTACCTACATAATATATTATCGAGAGGATTAATTCGACAGATACTTTTGCACTTGACTGTAGGTACTTACTAGCTACGAGCTAAAAACGACATACCTAGCCCAAACATCCAGTGACATTAATATATATATACTCCATTTAGTTATAGGTATACAAAAGGGTTGTCCGGTTAGATCATGATGCTCATCTCATACGAGTACGGAACCCCAAAAATTATATTAGGTTTTATTATAATTAAAAACCTAAAATAACATAAAATTAACCATCCAAAAATAAACATTCTGTAATCGCTCAAAGTTTACAAGATTCGTTAAAATAAGGCCTTAATGTAAGCACCATAAGAGCATAAATTACTAAAACGTGGTTTTACAACCGGCCACGTAAAGTTGTAACCCGCCATTTCTACTGCCACGCGCAGTATGCTCGTGTATCCCGGTTGAGTCAAGTTTGCAGATTATGTTTACGTAACCTCATACACCCCAGGTGCAAGCTCTTGTCAACTGGATAGGTACTACACGGTACAATACGATGATGCAATACAACGCAGCGATGTCAGAATCAGAATACAACCCGGCTAACTCCAATATACCTCGCTCAATCATCTAGCTCGTTCGTTCGCGCCGCATCGTATATTTGCGTCTCATAAAACAAATTCAGTATCGCATTTCTGAGTCCCCAGGATTTTAGACACTGTGTCTAACAGACCATTATCTGGCGTAGCGTCATTTAGTGTCGTATGACGTCCTTAATATGGTTCAGAACATGTGTTTACATTAAAATTATTCAGACACGTGGTATAACCTTGATGTCCGCCGGCTGCCAACTGCGCGTTCGATCACGAACTTGTCTCGTTTCTCTCGCCTGTGTATGATAAGGACCAAAGTAGTAGTCGATGCCCAAGTCGTCGGGTTTCGCACGGCGAATTTGACATGAGCTAGTAGGAAAACGAGTTTCCACGTTTAGTTTTCGTTGACGTGCCCTTGCGGGCGGCTGCTACGTTAACACTATAATTATTATATTAAGATTTAGTTCAAAATTCGGGATATTTCTCACTACAAGTAAGTTTTGTTCAATTATTGTATGTTGCTAAAGATACAGTGCAGTTTTTAAGCGTAGTTTCAACTAATATGTGTTTGTTTTAAGCGGAATACAATCTCTTGCAGGTTTTCCATGAATTATTGTCTACTGCATTTGCGTGATAAAATTTAATATCCTCAATTTATAAGTCCTTTTACTAATAAAATCTAGGAATTTCGCAGGAATTTTCAGATTGAATTTTTCCAATTGCTTTCAATTGTTCAATCTGGAAGCAGTGTGTTACGTTCTCAAGTACATTGTTTTTTTTTTTTATTTCAGACAGCAAAGATGTGCGGTATTTGGGCGATATTCGGCGCCAAGGACGGTGTAAACCTGAAGTGTATCAAATGTTTCGCAGCAATCACGCATCGCGGGCCCGACGCGTGGCGCGTAGAACAAGATGCTCGAGAACCAGGGACTCTACTTGGATTCAGCCGCATCTCCATCGTCGATGGACTCCACGGTATGCAGCCTATGAAGCTGCACAGATACCCCCGCACCACGCTCATCTGTAACGGCGAAATCTTCAACTGCAACTTGCTGCAAAAGGAACACGACTTCCCCTACGAAACCAACTGCGACGTCGAAGCCATCATCCACGCGTACCACAACTTCGGTATCGCCGAGACCGTGAGAATGCTCGACGCCGAGTTCGTCTTCTGCCTTGTCGATGGTGAGCAAAGGAAAGTTTACTTAGCGCGAGACCCGTACGGCGTCCGACCACTGTTCAGACTCCACGATCCTGACAGTGGCACGTTAGGCATCTGCTCAGAAGCTAAAGGCCTAGTGGGTCTCAAAGAATCCGCCAGCGAAACCTCGACCTTAGAACCGTTCCCTCCAGGCCACTTTGAAGTATGGAGCATGCTAGATGGCGGTAAGGTCAAACTAGATCACAGAGAACAATTTTTCAAGCCAGGAATGTCTTTGAGTTATAAACCGTATGTCTCTGAAAACGAATTAGAAAAAATGAATGTTTATGAGAAAACAGCACATTTATTAGAAGCCGCATGTCGCAAGAGATTGATGTCAGATCGACGAATCGGGTGTTTCCTCAGTGGCGGACTAGACTCATCGCTCGTCACTGCTTTGGTGGTCAGACTCGCTAAAGAATACAAACTGCCATACAAAATACAAACATTTGCTATAGGAATGGGAGATTCGCCTGATTTAGCTGCAGCTCGCATTGTAGCAGATCACTTAGGCACTGAACATCACGAAGTCAAATTCGACGAAAATGACGTACGAGAAGCCTTAGACAACGTTATTTATCATCTGGAGACATTTGATATCACCACAGTCCGCGCGAGTTTACCTATGTACATCTTATCAAAGTATATTAAAGAGAAGACAGATACAACGGTAGTTTTTAGCGGTGAAGGCGCTGACGAGGTAGCTCAAGGTTACATATATTTCAGAGACGCGCCTTCTCCAGAAGCAGCACATGAGGAAAGCTTGCGATTGCTATCAGATATTTACTTGTACGATGGTCTAAGAGCAGACCGCACGACAAGCGCTTTCAGTTTAGAACTTCGCGTACCGTTCTTAGACATTGAATTTACTCATCACTATCTGAACGTAGACGCGAAATTGCGGCAACCTCAAGACGGAGTAGAGAAACATCTGTTGCGAAGCAGTTTAGCGAAAAAGGATCTGTTACCAGACTCTATATTGTGGAGGCATAAAGAGGCCTTCTCGGACGGCGTGGCGTCGGTGAAGAAGTCTCTATTCACTACAATAGCTGAGATTATTGCAGATAGGTTTAAGGTAGAGCCGATTCAATATAAAGGCGTTCAGCCTACTACGATTGAGGCGAAGTATTATCGTCATGTCTTTGAAAAATCATTCCCGGGGCAATATAACTTCACGCCTTACTATTGGATGCCTAAGTGGGTAGACGTCTCTGATCCGTCTGCCCGCTTCATAAAGCATTATGCTGCCAAATAATTTAAATGCCTCGATGTTACATAATTTATGAAAATAAAACCAATTTCGTCGTTTGATTTAACTATGTATTTTTTTCTTATTCGTTTATCTTCATTAAATATCTTTGTTTTTATTAAACTATTTTATGGAGTTGTATGAATTTACTAAGGTAGAAATTAGTTACGAATACTTTTCATTTGTCCTAGAAACAGACTATGTAAAACTAAATCGAACATTTTGTACGTTGTCAAGTTCAGAGCAGAGATTAAGCAAACCTTGACATTATTCCCTATACATTAACTAATTTAGTTTTTATTTTCACTATTTCTACAGAACAAATTATTCATTTCTGATATTTTCCACCGACTTACTTATCTATGAAGATGTATTTGTGTTCAAGAAAGCTATAAAGGCGGCCTAATAGAATCAATAAAACTATCTATGGACATAAAATTTAGATTATATATTTGTCGCATCCTATAGTGCTTTTGATCGATCTCATCCCTAAACCTTACACGACTGCAGCGATGGCCAAACGAAGTTCCACTTGACAATTTACTTGTAAAATAATCTGACAAACTAAGGTTTGGTGATTCAAGAAGCCTCATAGACGTTGTTCCATCCACAGAGGTTACGTCATATGCAGTTGATTTATCACAATTGGTTTCTCTAGCCGTTGCTGATTCCTCGTCTTTGTAAACTTTAGAGAGTTCTCCGCGTAGAAAATTGAATGCCACTGCGCATGTTGGACATAAAACATTGTGTTTACATAGCTGGGTTAAAGCGCTTTGTAAAGTGTGTGTTTTGGGATCTATAGAAGCAGTTTGAGAAGCCTGCATAAATTTATCCACTGAACATTCAATTTGATCAGCTTTAACGGGTATACCTGAATTATATTCATTCGCACGCGAAGGTTGTCTTACATGAATTAGAGTGAATTGTAATGTTTGCGTGCTGGGGTCAGTTACAACAGTTTCAGAAGAAGCTTGTGTTAATCTATCGACTGAGCGTTCAGTTTGATCAGCCTGAACGCCTGTGCCTGACGTATATCCATTTATGTATATCGGTTTCCTTACATGTGTTAGAGCCATCTGCAATGTTTGTCTACTAGGGTCCACTGAAGCAGTTTTGGAAGAGGCTTGAATAAATCTATCTATTGAGCATTCTGTTTGAACAGCCTGAACGCCTGTGCCTGACGAATATCCATTTATGTACATCGGTTTCCTTAGAAGTGTTAGAGCCATCTGCAATGTTTGTCTACTGGGATCCACTGAAGCAGTTTTGGAAGAAGCTTGAATGAATCTATCGACTGAGCATTCTGTTTGGTCAGCCTGAACGCCTGTACCTGAAGTATATCCAATATGCGTCGGTTCCCTTAAATGTGTTAGAACGAACTCTGTTTGTCTACTGGAGTCGACTGGAGCTGTATTATTAGAAGCTTGGAAGAATGTATCAGCGGAACAGTCTATTTGATCAGCTTGACATCCTGTACCAGACCGTATATGTTCATTCATGCATGGAGGTCTCCTTATATGTGTTCGAGCGATATGTAACGTTTCTGTGTCGGGTTCCATTGAAGCAGTTTTAGGAGCAATCTGGATGAATTTATCGGGCAAGCATTTTGTTCGATTAGCTTGAACATCCGTGGCTGACTTCGAATGCTTGATCACGGATCTCATTCGTTTATTTACATTAGGTGTCGCACATGTCCCACATTTGCAATTGATGTTCGCCAGTTTGTACTTGAGCTCCCGAAGTTCCTCCGGTTCGCGGTTGCAGGCTGTCTTGCAGGAATGCTTCGGTCGATGGAACACAGGTTTGCATAATTTTGACATCGTGTGTATTCTTCTAGTAACGGACTGTCTTATTTTTTTATTTATGATGCCATGGCCGGGTTTTTAATTCACTGACAATTTATGATCAGTCCATATAATTAAATATTAAACTATCACGCATTTTGGGTGAAATGTTTAACTTGAGTTTTACCTTGGCATTTTCAAGTCAAGCTGATGAAGTCTGACACATAGGTCCATTCATCTTTGGTTTTTGGTCCCACAAACGTCAAGAATAATGTAACAAAAGTCTAATTAGATAGTGTACCTAATACCTAATAATAAATAACACCTTTGAACTTTTTAAAGTATTTATTGTACCCTACAGCGTACTTACGTAGCCAACGTACATTAAAAATGATTATGATCACTGTCGACATTGACGTATCAGACGAATAGTAAATAAACATTTCATTTCCTAATCGAAACATAAAATTATGCGTTAATAATAATTCAATCACCCAATGTCAAAATCAACAGCCAAGCCATTACAACAGGTGAGACTTATACTAATTGTACCTATTAGTAGGTAATTTGATAAGCCGCTTTTCAACAGTAACGTATATTACGTCAACTTACTATTCTTACTTAACACCTTAGGGTAATTTACAAATTATTAAACTTAAAAAGAATACTATCAGACCCGTTAAGGTGAAACCGGTTAGTAATTCAAAGGAATATGATGGTACTTTCCCAAATTTAAAACACCCGATACAATTAGCTGGTTAAGACCCTCATTCAATGAGTGAGAAAGAAAATGCTACTAAAACTGAACATAACTAGAAGGAATTCTTGGCTTCAATATTGGCCTAGATCTTTACTTGTTCTAATTAAAGCTGAATATCTTGGAAACTATTGGTCCTATTTCCACCAAACATAGCTTAGAACAATCACGAAGGACAAGTCTTTCGATTAAAAGAAAACCGGCCAAGAGCATGTCCGGCCAATCTCAGTGTAGGGTTCCGTAGTTGCCTATCCTTCACAATAGACGGGCTTAAAACAGTGGTTTTAAGCCCCAGGTTTACATTTGTTGTTATAGCGGCAATAGAAATACATCATCTGCGAAAATTCCAACTGTAGACAGTTGAAATTTTCGCAGATGATGTATTTCATCGTTCTTGAGATACAGCCTGGTGACAGACGGACGGACGGACAGCGAAGTCTCAGTAATAGGGTCCCGTTTTTACCCTTTGGGTATGGAACCCTAAAAAGACTTATTCAAGGACACCCCATACACTACTTAGAACGATAAAAAAAAATCACCCCCACTTTAGGTGTACGGGAGGTATACCCAAAAAAACGTTTTTTTATTCGTTTTTATTTTACCGATACTCATACCAAATTTCAGCTTTCTAGTACTAATGATCACGGAGCTAAGCCTCGGACGGAGAGACAGACAGACAGACAGACGGACGGACAGACGGACATGGCGAAACTATAAGGGTTCCTAGTTGACTACGGAACCCTAAAAACGCACTCATATTGGTCCATCCGTTCGGGAGCTACGTTGCCACAGACAGGCACACAGATACGCATATGGGATGTTATAACTTTTAACGTGGGGGGTAAAAAATTAGTGTCCATGCGAAAACCTAAACACAGACGTATGTTTTTCATATAGAATTACATATTTCAACAATAAATACCACGTGGTCATATCGCTATAGAACTAAGTAGGTACCTACTGTACCTAATTACGCTGTAAGTGTCCGTGGAAATTCACGTAATTCGTCACTGAGACAAATTGGTACCGTATGACCACCACATACGCTGATTAGGCAGCTCGTTGCGGCGATGTGACTTAGAATAGGTACTTAGTTATCGAAACTTATGCCACTTCCACTGTTTCTTCTATTCCATGGTGGCACATTGTGGCAAAAATCCACGACACTTTTTTTTACTTGAATTGTATAAGTACTGGTTAACAAAGTTGAGTCAAACTTTGTTTGGGAGTACAACATACTAACGGGAAATTCGACCCGACACGTGCATTTATACGACAACGCAACGTTTCTCGGACTTGGACTTGTGATAGTATTTTTTTACATGAGGTATAAGTATATATTTATTTTAACTGAAACTGGCTTGTAAATATTGATTTCAGCTAACCTGCCACTGTAAAACCTGCACCTGCAAGAGGTGTCCAAACGCAACAAAAGTCGCTTCGGGTTCAAGTTCCCGCTCCGCAAAATGTTCTCACGGAACGAAGCCATGTCCATGCCACAGAACGAAATGTCTGCCGTGTTGTCTCAACGAACCTGAGCCGAAACCAGATACTGAATGGACACAGGACTTGATGAGTGTCATGAAACATTACAACGACACTTGCGATTGTACGATAGTGACGCGCGCTCTTCGAGCCAATGTTCACAAATATTTCGACTTAACCAGATGCCAATGCCAATAGTATAAGCATGAACAAGAGGACGCTTAGACTAATAATGATGTGCCGAAGTAAAGTTTCCAAAATTGCAAATTTCTTTCTTACTAACAGGAAATTTTCCAATTGAAATATTAGATTCTTTTTGGACGTTTTTTGAAATAATTACTTATAAAAAAAAACAAGATTTCTTATTGATTTTTATTGGACATATACACGGACAACTCAACGCCAAAAACATTGAAATATACAAAGGTAGGTATGTTTGAAATAGCGTATTTTGAATTAAATTAATAAATAAAATACGAAATAACAGACTATTTTAGTATTTTTCTCTTTTAGCTATTTAAGTTTGGTGTGATATAAAAGAGCGGAATAGGCTTAAATATGATTCCTTCCGTAAATATCAATTTAAATTGTTCGTTCGACCTTATCGCCATCTTCAAGTTTAGCAGCTTGCTCATCCCTAACTTTCCTGAATTTTTCCCCAAGATAGTTCCAATATTTCCCTCTAATTTTATCATACTTAGTCGCAAGGTCCTCACAGAGTGCGCCGCCTCTAGTGGGATTGTGGAAACAGCCTATTTCTTCCTTCTTGATAGCTTCATCACAAATATCTATAATAAATGCGAGGAGATACGGCGACCGGCACTTATTTTTATAAAGCTCCTCACAGAAGCCTGTTACCAGGCAATTCCCGCTAAGGCCTCTTTTATCATGTAGCAGTAAACCTCTCAAATAATTCCAGGCGCTTTCGTTGTTTTTGACGTATTTGATTTTGTCAATAGTGTAACAGATTTCCTTCTGTACGTTCATATCGGACCAGCCTATATGGTTGTTCATGATGAAGTAGCGTTGGTTCCAAGCTGAATTGTTGCGCACGTCCTGGGTGATGAGGTTGTCCACAAACTCCATTTCACGATCATACAGCCTGGAAGGAAAACAAGGCCAACGTGTACTTAAAATTTTACGGTAATACTCAATTGGACCTATTTATGCGTGAAGCCTGTTCTTTTTTGCTAAAATACGTCCAAATAGTTTGAAGTCTTTTAATATTAATTAAAGGCGGTAACAACGACCATCGCTCAAGGATTGGATGCTAACTTTAAGGACCAAAAAATGGTTTATCTATCATATTCACAGGCACAGTATAGGATGAAATTCCCTCATTGTATTTTATCACATTAATCTCAGCATTTGTATTGCTATGAGATTAGTCCTACATATTAGTTACACAGATTAGCTTCGTTTCGTCAGAAATAATTAAAAACGCCTGCAAGTTATATTTTATAATGAATGGCCAGACAGTGTTGGAACAATATAAATAACTAAAAAAACCTGTCCAGTGCGAGTCGGACTCGCGCACCGAGGGTTCCGTACAAACACTTTCCATCCTTAAGTGGTTAAGTTAAGTTTGCACCTGGTATGTATAGCGCTCCATACAAATGAGGTGCAAAGTTAACGCAACCAATCCCGTTTGTTGTATTGGAGCCCCCTTAATTATTTATTTTATTATTAGTATTTGTTGTTATAGCGGCAATAGAAATACATCATCTGTGAAAATTTCAACTGACTAACTATAACCGTTCTTGAGATACAGCCTGGTGACGGACGGACGGACGGACGGACGGACGGACGGACGGACGGACGGACAGCGAAGTCTCAGTAATAGGGTCCCGTTTTTACCCTTTGGGTATGGAACCCTAAAAACAAAGATAACATTGATTTTATACTATAATACATTTCTAAATTGTATTAAAAAACAGTTTTTATATGGAGGGCATCACGGCTGGACGGATTTTAATTTTAACCAATTTTGGTACAGGTGCAGCTGTCCAAAGATACAGGATACTTTTGCCCGACTATGGTAAAGAGCAAAAAATACGCGGCCTGAGCACAGTTTCTAGTTAAGTAATTAATATCTTATTATATTCCAAATTCAAAATTCAAAACTTTATTCTGCAAATAGGCTATAGTAGGAATTCCTTTTCCTAAGCGAATCCCATTAGCTTTGTACCCGATGAACAATACTCATTATCTGTATTGTTAACTGTGGCCACAACTGCCACTTCAAAATGTGAGGTGTTATAAGTGCAAATTACTTTTACACTAAATTAGTCTTTAAGTCAAACGAAATAAGGTTTACTCTTAAACAAAGAGAACACAGATGTTAGTCACTTCGTTAATTGCGTTCGTCAACCTAAGCATCGAAACGAGCTTCACTGCTCTTTCACTTACGAAGTGACCAACATCTGTGTTCTCTTTGTTTAAGAGTAAACCTTATTTCATTTAACGTAAAGATTAATTTAGTGTAAAAGTAATTTGCACTTATAACGCCTTACATTTTGAAGTGGCAGTTGTGGCCACAGTTAACAATACAGATAATGAGTATTGTTCATCGGGTACAAAGCTAAGTGGATTCGCTCAAGAAAAAGGATTATTTCTATACAAGAGCTCTTTTACATCTCAGATTCTAAATTACATAATAATATATTAAAAAAAGCATTTACAATTTACAATAATAATATCATAGTAGTAATACAACAGACAAATCACTGGTCATATTTGAAAGGGAGATGTATATTGTCTTCGGATCTATTAAATTACAATAAACTTAAAACTCTACCTATATATAGGGTCTCAGGCGTCAAGACTAAAATAAAGTAAAAATAAGCTTAGTACTAAGTTTACTGGAGATATAAAGTCTCCGTAGATCGATCGTAAGTCTCCGTATAGAGATTATGGGCGAGGGATTAGGAGCGGCCAGCGTCGGTGCAACGAGAACTTTTTGTTTTGTGTTATAGAATTGACACAGTATCACCCGTCTTGCTCGCACGCAAGGGCATACTTTATAAATTATGAACTGCGGCCACAAACCACACTTATGACACCTTTCACTTCAAATTTTTTTAGTCATACGGGGCAATCGAGCAAACTGATCGCCTGATGGAAAGCGATTACCGTCGCCCATAGACACCTGCAACACCAGAGGAGTCACAAAGAGAGTTGCCGGCCCTCCAGGTGGGAGTACGCTCTTTTCTTGAAGGTTTGAAGGTTGTGTCGAAAGTCTGTGACTGCAGTTCAAAATGCACACAATACCCGTTGATTCAAAACAAAATTAATTCAGCCTCCAAAAAGGATTTGTACCATTCATTCATTACTATTTTTTATCAATGAGAACTTACCCAAACGTTTTGATGGCCCATTGCCTATGTTGCCAGGCATGGTAGTTCTTGGGGTCTTGTACTAGCGCATCACTTGTTAGATTTAGCTCCAGCGAAGGATCCTGGAGCCATTCTACAAGCACTTTTCTATGATGCCATACCTAAAATATAGTGTTGATGACTATTCATTTAGGTCATAAATAGTTTATATAAACTAAGTAGATCTTGACTTGACAACCTCATATGTGGTTAAAAATAGTATTTGTTTATGCTCAATAGCCAATAAATTTTCTGCTGCATTTTTTCAAAGATTATATAACAAATTTACATTAACATTTACCAGGCATGGAACATAAAATAAATGTTTTAAATAAGATTTTTTTTAATGTGCTACATAGGTGGCTATGGAGACCTGAATAAAACTAAAATGTAGTTCAAAAAATCTTGTTGGTTCGGAGTCCTATTTTACAGCTGCCGGGGGCATCTTAAAACATTGGTCTCATTCCATCTATGTATCATTAAATAGGTTTAAAAGATTAAGATAAGTACCGTAAAACTATAGTCCAATCATCCAACTATGCTCCAAAACAAAACTCGTTTATTTTAATCAAAATCCATATTCTATCAGTGATTTTATACGTTTTTATTTATTTTGTTGTTTGTTTGTTTAATTATGTTGTTCACCTTAGAGTTTGTGGTCATAATATTATTGAGTAATTTTTGGATTAAATTGTACCATAGTTGTAAGGACTGGACTGTAGTTGGGTAGTTTTACAGTATGTTAAAAGTTGTAAAGTACTTACTTGGTAATTTTTTGGTGAAAGTGTAATAACAGATTCAACATAATCTAACTCAGATCTCAAATCCGTCCCTAAAGCTTTCAACAAGTCCCTCCTGGAACAGAAAAATGAGTTATCATTGATTAGATACACTCACATGAAAACAGTCTTAATAAAATGTATTTGGTGCAAATGGCAACCAGCAGAAACTGATGGAAATAAGTTGTCCTTTCCTAAAGACTTCCGATAATCACAATTTTCAGCCATGAAGTAACAACCATGGAGAGATATAAAGTAAATTATAGTAAATATTATCTTTTGAATACACATTATTATGGAACCATTTCCTTTCTCTTGTTAAATTTAATATGGCTGGTGGTAGGTGGTGAGAACGCAAAATTATAATGATTCTTCATTATCTTTAGTCAATTTGACAGTGACTTCTACCATTCATTAATAATTTAAGCGGTCTTGTTCGTGGAGTAATCACCACTCTTCCCTATTCTTTGTTATATTCTTGGTGGCCTGATACAACAGGGTACCTACCTTCTCCTTCACTTCATTAAAATAAGTTCATCTGTTTTTGATATCAGCTATTTTACATCTGTTTTCTTACACATTGTGCAATACCTCCTCATTAGTTTTCTTTTCGGTCCAGCTAATACTATCCATTCTCCTCCAACACCACATCTCAACACCACCATGACCTCTACTGAATATGCAAATATGCAGAGCAGTTAATTGACCTTAACAATGTGATTAACCATAAAGAAAGTGTAAAGCTAATCTTAAGATTCTCAGAATTCCAGCATTAATACTCTTGCACATTCAAGTACAGAATAAATCCTTACCTATATTGCCACACAGTGTAATTTGCCGGATTGAGTTCAACTGCATCTTTTGTTAACTTCAAAGCTCGTTCAGATTTCTCATTATTCCGAAGCACTGCCCTGAAGTAGCCATATACATCTTCAACTGAAATTATCAGCATAGAATTTTACAACTAGGTCAGTAATTCACTAAATCTGAGAGACTTGAGAAGCTAATGGCAGATAAAAATAGATCACAAGTAATAAATTATTTTTATAGTTTGTCTCGTGTACTAATTGATATTTTAGTAATAACAAGCACTGTTTTGTAGAGCAATTATGACACTGACAATCGGTCTTTACGAAAACATGATAATTCATTTACAACAATATTCATAAATGAAATTAAAACTATGGAACTGATACAAATTGTGAACATGTTAAGACAAAATTTTGTGCCTATTTTTCTGTGGCTCGATATGCTAAGATCGTATACCTGCCTCATCTTCATAGATAAATAATACTTACATTTTTCGGAATGAGCGATGACCACAACAGGCCTGGGCCCGTCGTCTTCAGCTACTGGTGTTACATCGTTCCACTCAGGCCTATCGCGGTATGGCACCCAAGTGGCGTCGTCTCCGTAGTCATTATCAGACATGTTCACCGAATGGTAATAAAACGACTACTGCAATGCTTTTGTAGATGCAAAACCAAGACGCTCTTATCAATAGAAGCAAACTTACACAGACGTGATCAAATAACAGTCTATTCAAGAGCTATGTGTGTTCTATTTAATTCACTTATCTTATATACGGGATTAACACAGGTAATTTTATTTGAACAGGGACTTGGCAATGAAAGTGGAAGTTGGCCTATCGAGCGCTCTGCTCTGCTCTTGCTCTACTCTGACATGACGACTCTGACTGCTCTGACAGTGACAGATTGGATATTTTGACAATGACACACTTCTGTGTGTTCGGATACTACGTCCATAGGAATGTACAATCTAAAGGAGAAAATAATTAGACTGCGTAAGTATAATCATAAATATATTCAATAATAAATTATCGTGTTACAACTATTAGGTAATAAATTAAGAGGAATCTTTGAGCTCACTTATAATCTAATCCTTTACAAGTCATCAACTGTAGCTTCGATCGAGCAGTCTACCACGCGTAGGATAGGCCCAGTCCATTGGTGTAGGTCATGTGGGAGACAGCGGGGGCAGCGGAGTATGCTACACCGAGGAGTCCACCAGCTGTCGCCACCTGTAATGTAACAATCATGATAAATAAATGATGGTGTGGCCTAGATTGGTTATTGATAGACTTCTCGTGAACTAAAATGATCATCTCAATTCATCCAGGAATGCTGTAAAATACACCCGACCTCATTCAACTGATCCCTCTACATCTTGGCGTTCCTTTATGACTGGACGTCGTCGGGTAATTTACACTTGCTGATCAAAACTACAAAGAAGTATAGTCCTGAACAGTCCACCTGGCATCGCCGATACAGAATCCAAAAGAAGCTTATCGAAAGAAGCGGTATGGGGAGAAAGCCCAATATGCGAAATTAGAGCTGTCACATGCAGGCGCCGCAACGCCATGATAAGGGGCAGCAAGACTATAGTTATAGTACGACGGCGCTACGGCCACACTAAACCAGTATGTACCTGCAGTATCTGACATTTACCTTAGCGACGGGAGCGGCATAAGGAGAGACCCCAACATGCGACACCAGAGGCGACGCCACGGCTCCATGGTACGCCGTTAGCGGAGCCGCAACGCCATGGTACGGGGCAGCGAGACCATGGTATGAAGCAGCTAAACCATTGTACGGGGCTGCTAGACCATGGTACGCCGGAGCGACAAGCCCACCGACTGCCAGGCCGGGGTTACTCACACGCACGTCAGACTTGCGCACGCTTGAGAACGGCGTGTCGATTGCCTTTGAGTACGTTGAAATCTGGAATACAATGTAAATATATAACTTGTAAAACATTTCATTTATGAATTGATTCTTGGTATTCGACTATGGTTCACTTTTACCTACCGGGTGAAATCATAAGAGTAGTAAGTAAATATATAGTTCTTTGCAACCATATAGCGTCGGCCGTCGATTTAAAAGTTATAATAAATGTAATAGTAGGTACATAGGTAGGTATAATTTTACAGTGATTCAGTTGTACTTAATTAAATACTTTACAAATCTGGAGTTCAAATTCCCCCCCTCAAGTTTATACTTTATTACGGGCAATTTATCAAAACAAAAGGACAAAGTTGCCTATTTTACGTATCTGTCCGAGGTTCTATGGTGGCCTCAATATGTTCGACAACTGCGAGGCGATGGCAGGTTGTACCTACTGGGTAGTTGCTGTAAGGAAGGAATCCTGCTGCCATCCGCCATAGACGGTCAGAGCTAAGATCACTGCGGCCTGGCCAACGGAGGATCACAATCTTTAAGGAAAAAGTTGCCAATTTTACGTACCTGTCCAAGGTTATAAGGTGACCTCAATATATTCGACTGCTGTGAGGCGATGGCGGGTTGTGCTGGGTAGTTGCTGTAAGGGTTCCAGCCGCCATAGACGGTAGGAGCCAGGATGCCTGCCGCCTGGCAGACCGAGGCGACGCACGCGAGGATTACAATCTGAAATGGTATCTTAGTAAATTTCCACGTAGTTCACAAGTTATAGGTACAAAGATGTATCTAATTGAAATCGTCTCCCGTTCTCTAGGGATTGTTGATAAGCATTATCATTCTCATAAGTAAAATAAAAAATATAAGTATCGGATTTTATCGCTTTATTATTAAAGTAAATAATTAAATCTTAAGTAAGAGCAGTAAGAGTTCCGCACATACTCCAACTCACCTCCCAATTGAGGAGTGTCTTTTCAAAAGGGCCTATTTTTGTATGGGCTACCTACACTTATAATTTAAAATTAAGTTAGACTAGTTAGTTGGGGTGTGTCTTTTCAAAAGGGCTTATTTTTATATGAATTTAATAGGAAAAATAAGGCCATTTTGAAAAGACACTCCTCAACTAACTTGTCTAACTTATTTTTAAATTATAATTTTAGGTAGCAGGGTATCATACCTGATGAGAAAATATTAATATTATGAAATGGTAATGCTCAGAATAATGTATAAGCCAAAATGAAGCCTTGAAGATATCCGGGTTCTAATTTGTATTGAATACAAAGCTACATAATTCCACACCTTTGCGTTCCGAAATGAGGTTGCTCGTCAGATGAATGAGGATATGATTACGAGTCGCTTTGTGCAACTGAAAGGGCCACGAGATTAGGATATTAATTACAACCGGAACGAGGCACTAAATACGAGGGCTAGCTTATTGGCCATTCGACAACCCTAGAAACTTCCTATAGGCACTATAGGGATAGGGTCAATATTAAATTAAAGGTAAATAAATAAATATTATGGGACAGTCATACACAAATCGACCTAGTTCCAAACTAAGCAAAGCTTGTACTATGGGTACTAGACGACGATATACATAATATATAAATACATAACATCCAATAGATAACAGCCGTGACCCAAGAATAAATATTCGAGTTCATCACATAAATATTTGCCCCAGCCGGGATTCGAACCCGGGACCGCCGGCTCAGTAGACAGGTGTATATTCACGTAAACTTTGATTACTAAAAAATATGCATATAAAATATATCATAAACGACTGCTAGCGGTTACCAGATATTTTTATGTTGAAATAAAACATTTATATTTTTCGCTTCAATATAAACACTTGAATTACCTATCTAGCAGACTTACTGTATTTCATAAAATATTGGGTACTTATCATCATTATCATTACCATCGATTCTTAACATAATTTGAGGGGATATATTATGTAGGTACATATAGTTTAGGTCCCAATAGTTTAAGTTAGGTTTAATTAGATCATAATTTGAGTTTGTTAAGGTTTAGTTATATACTTTTAATTTTATGTTGTTTTTTCTCTAATAAAAGTGTATTTGAGACTGTATTAGAGTTCAGAAGATGGCGCCGAAAGTCAGATTCTTTCACGGTAGATGGCACTAGGATCCAGCCTAGCCTGAGGCATGATAAAAGAACGTACCTACATACAAGCATTGAACCTTCTCCTTTTTTGAATTCGGTTAATGAAGCAACTGGTTTAAAAATTCGATGCTTTAGCTTTGATAGAATATTTGGTAGATCACCCGTCGGGCCCGGAAAGCCAGGCGGAGACTTGGGATCAAACCCGCTTAAAGCATACAATTTTTCGCTTCAATTTAAACATTGAATATACATATTTAATATAATATACCATACTCACTTTTAAAGTCATGTTTCTTGATGTAAGACCCTCGAAAGCTCGGGTACGAATATGTAGCACCTCTGAACGACACAGGCTTTTATACTTCGCAAATGACAACACATGCCTTCTGCGAAGGGCCATGTATGATAAGGCTAGGTAATGCATTGGGTATGTACTGTCCGTTTACGTTAAGTTTGCACCTGGTATCTATCGCGTCGCATACAAATGAGGTTCAAATTTAACGTAAACGGGTTAAACTCATTGTACGGCTGCATTGCGCTTAGGAAAAAGTAGAGGGCGTGGTGAACAAGGACGATTTGTTGTATATGTTTGTACACTGGACATAGTTGAACCTTGACCCGCCATGGGACTGTGATAAAGTGATATATGTATAATAAAGTTGTAACAACTGTCTTAAGTAGGTATATCACTCCTGTGTCGCACAAATATTCCCAGTGGGTTTGTATTCTCACAAAAAGTCCAACTCACTAGTGAGGGCTAAAGGACTCAAACACAGTTCAATTCAGGTCTCAAAAATTTAATGGTTACATAGTGATTTTGTTAACAACATTTAAATGTGTGAACAGGCATCTTCTGAGTGAGAGTCAGTCGAGGAGAGAACAGAAATTCTAAATAAAATAAATAAATGAATATCGGTCAATCTCACACAAATCGATCTAGTCCCAAATTAAGCTCAAGAAGGCTTGTGTTATGGGTACTAGACGACGATATATACGTACTTATATAGATAAATATTAACTCTTATATGATAAATTAGAACCATATCTCCGTTCTCTCTTCTATAAATGCAAGTGGTACATTAACTCCATGACAACGATTTAGCTTCTGACCTATGCATTATTTATTAGATAGCCGCAAGAGAACTAAGTAAATATGGAGTACAAACCTGCGTGTGCTTATTAGAACGTCTTATTTAAGGGAGAAATATGTACCCAGCCATGACAATTGCACCAATTAAAGCCGTTAATGGCTTGATTACTAAAATAACATCTATTACTAATTATAACATTCCGAAACCCGGTTGTATTGCTGGGATCACGATTTCAAGAAATATCTTAACAGCGCGATGTACTTAACCGAATAAGTACTTCTATAGGTACTATTTATAACTCTAGTTGTATTGAAAATCACTTTTCTATCAGGTTGTGGCGGGGAGGCAGGACAGCGCCGTGCTCGGCCGGTTCAATGAGCTGCACGCTTCGAGTGCGCTGCATTGACCTGGACAGCCGGTGCTGTGCGCAACAGTTAAATTAATAGTGCGACTTATATACCTACTAACATAGTTCTTAATTATTTTTATCATGTGTACTAACAAACTATGGACCTATGTTGTCTGGAAATAAAGATATTTTATTTTATTTATTTTATAGAGGCCTTATTCCTTTTAAAATGCTGATTGTTTAGACATTTTTCTCTATGATCAAACATGTTTCTTAACATATTATTGATGTTACTACCTAGAGCAGGGCTATTGGGATTTATTGGTATATATTTAAAACCTACAGTTTGAAGTTTTCATTGATAATTTTTGTTCGAAAAACTACTCGAAATTGACAAAATTCACGTGGAAAATTCGTTTTTTCAACTTATTTTCGACTGCACGCAATGAAAGCATGAAATAGCTACGTTACTACCTAGAACTCGGGAAAAAGTATTATTCACTTCAAAAAGTTGGTTGAAATTATCAATATATTCGTCATAATATGAAAAAAATAAATTTTAAAAGGAATAAGGCCTCTTAAGGGGTCTTTGGTTGAAGAAAAATCTTAACAGCGCGATACAGGATTTATATAGGCGCGCGGCGCCAGCCGTACACTTACATCGCCATCTGTTGATAAAAATATATTTGTCTACCCGATGATAACGCCTGGACGGATTTTCAAATATGTATAAAATATGGAATATGGTTATTGGATGTTTTTTACACGATTACTGTTAAGAAAAAAAATTACGATTTTAAAAGCAGTCACAAATGGCTAACACTGAAACGGCTGAACAAATTTGGGATATGGATACAAAAAAAATTGGGCAAGTGCGAGTCCGACTCGTGCATGAAGGGTTCCGTACCTATACATATATATATATAATCTATATATATATAATACAAGTTTGTTGTATGGGAGCCCCCCTTAAATATTTATTTTATTTTATTTTTAGTGTTTGTTGTTATAGCGGTAATAGAAATACATCATCTGTGACAATTTCAACTGTCTAGCTATCACCGTTCTTGAGATACAGCCTGGTGACAGACGGACGGACGGACGGACGGACGGACGGACGGACGGACGGACAGCGAAGTCTCAGTAATAGGGTCCCGTTTATAAAACATTCAATATACTCTATGGGTCCCATTTTTACCCATTGGGTACGGAACCCTAAAAAGCTGTAGCAGGATATCTAAGGTTGATTACTTAATTATTCCTCTTTTTAACCGACTACGCTCACGCAAGTGGATTGTGTGAGCTATGGGTTTTTCCTCCTTCACGAACGACCGACACCTTCTATAGCATCTGGTTCGATTTATCCATGGTTTTTATTTAACGGGACAAATATATAATTACTGGTAAGTACAGAGTACTTGTCCCGCTTCCTACAGGCAGCTACCTCAGCAGCTGCGCCTGCAGACCTGGTCGTGCGACCAAGGTGCGAGGCGGCAAAAGTGCTGACGCACGTAGCGTCCCACAGTAGGCACTTGCCTCTCTGCCAGGGCACCAAGGTCACACCATCAGGTCTCTTCCCATCAGTACGACTAAGACCGGGAGGCTCCAGCAAACACGGGACATTAGCCGATACCAACGCTCTCCGGATGATGTCGTTGAGAGCGTGATGACGAGGAAATCTCCCAGCACAACGACAACAACTCAGGGCGTGGTGCCCGTTACTCTCCACCCTGGTGCCACAGATGCATAGATGAGGTTCACAAACATCGCAGCCCAGGCGGAGAGCAACCGCCACCCGCAAAGAATTGTCATCAAGAAGGGTACCCAGGTGTGGGGAAGGAAGCACTTGTAGCCACGCTCCGGACTCTGGCCTCGATACTGCGTTTAGTCGCGCCCTCTCCACACCCGAAGCACTCTTCAACTGACTGTCAACTACGCGCTTCACACCCACGTCATCCCATGAGCGCTGACGCTCCGGCTTATCCGGTAGTTGATTAATTGACATTACTTAAATTACATACAATAATTGCGTACAAATAGCAAAAAATTATACCCTAATGTATTTAGGACACATTTACCGAGCAAATTACTGGTAAGATAAATGAGTGTTCTAGATATGATATGAGACAATTAAGTGTCGGGCCTATTTATGCATGCACGTAATTATGCACTCTGTTTTGCATATTAATAGACATATAGAGTACATACATATGGAATACATATGGAGTAGGTAGGTATGTTTGTGGGGGGATATAGATGTGTAATTTATAAGAAATTATATAAATATCTTTTGATCATTTCCATTTTGGATGAGGTTTTCCCAAATTCAGTCCATTCCTTGGTAAGGTCTAATATTTTTCTGATTGACGCGGATATTTTGTGCCCGAGTATTTGATATTGTTTTAAATTTACTTTAGGTGCCTATACCTACTAATTTATTAGTGTGATGTGTGATATAAAAAAAGTAAAGCCATAAAATGCAAATAATAAGATATAGTCAGCTGCTGAGCAGAGCGACCCAGCCGACCCGGACGGGAGGGTCAGCCCCCATCACCACTTCCATGAGTTCCTTAAGAACATCAAGGCAAGCACAGCCAAATGGTGACGTCACCTCTGATGATATAGTTAACTCAGATAGGGTAACTTTAGGGAATTCTCCTCAAGTCGCCGTCTCCTCAAGCTCCAAGCGCCATCCTAAGCATAGTAGATGGCGGAGCAATGTCAAACGTAGCATCAACCCTGTTGTCAGTCAAAATAAGCACCTCTCGGTATTAGCAACCAGGGCAGTATATTTCAGTAGGCGCCCCCACTGGGAGCGAACTAGAACTACACACAATTAAACAAAGTTTCTAGTTAATTTTCCATGGTTTCTCTCCTTTAGTATTAACCATCTTTAAGCCAGAGATCTCTCCAGAGATCTAGTAGATTAGTTTAGTTTTGATAAGTTAGGTTAGTTAAATTCCGGTGCTTCTCCAAGCGGAGTAGCACGTCTGGCACGGCACCAGCAGTGCAAAGGGTTGGACCCGCAAGCTACAATGAAAAGAAAAAAAAACGGAGCGTGCCTTCGCTTGTTTCCATACCATTGTCCGGGCCGGGAGAAAAAATCCCATTACCACCGCTTTTGTATAGTAGGAATCCATTTTTGAGGGTAGAATGACTTCGCTTTTGTTCTAACAAACAATGAGACTTAACGGGTAGGTATAGTGTGCATTATGAACTGTAAACTTGCTTAAACTTGCTACTTTATTGAAATGAAAGGTGTTAAAACAGCCGTTTTAAGCCCGAGGTTTAGATTACGAGAAAGATTTCGCGCTCTATAAAAAGGTCGTGAACGCCAAAGTAACTGTAATTACTAACTTAAAAAAGCTAGTACCTAGATTTAACCAGCAATATGGTTACTAATGGATCAGCTGTGAATAAGATATACATCAATGAAGATTTAACCCACTCTGCCCGAACCCTTCTATGGAACGCTAAAAAACAACTACAAGGAACCTATAAGTACATCTGGGTGTCAAACGGAAAAATATTGGTTAAAAAAAGTGAAGGTGAAAAAGCCATTTGCGTACGGGCTGAGAGCGACATCGTCGACCTAAACAAGAAGTAAATTACCTACCTACTTAGTGTTTATAGTGTTTTAATTAGTTCATTACATTCGCAGACTTAAATAACCTAGATTCAATAGTAGAAGAAACTGTTACTTGTGTTTGTGTCGATAAAATAGCCAGTTGGCGTATTAATAATAGTATTAAAGATTTATGCATTTTGCACGTTAACATATGTTCCTTAAAAAAACATTTCAACGAGCTTCTAGTTACTTTAAATGATCATTTAGAGCACATAAACATATTAGTGATTACCGAAGCAAATATAAGTTTCTCATTATTGCCACTTTTTAAAATAAAGGGATTTAAAGTTGACGCTTATACTCGCGATGGACGGAGAGGCGGGGGTGTGCTTGTTTACTCGCAAGAGCGGCTCGCCGCGCGTGCGAGCGAGACAGGTGCGCGACCGCCGCGTCTAACATGCGAGCGGCAGAGTGTGTTCCCATTTCATTTTATAATAATAACGAAAAAAATTATGTGATTTCAATATACAGACCACCTAGATATAATAAAGAAAATAGGATTTTACAGTTTTTATCAGAATTTCGTAATCTTGTAAACAGTATACCGAGTAATTCGAAGGCTGTAATTTGTGGCGACTTAAATATTAATCTATTAAATGACCAGGACCGTCATGTTATAGTATATGAGAGTATTTTGGCGGAATTTGGATTTACAAAATGTATTAAGGATGTACCACGAAAAGAAATAGTTATGGGTAAAATAGTAGAATCGTGTATAGACCATATTTATGTTAGAGCACCTTCATCCATAATAGATTCGGCAATAATAACCCATAAGATCTCTGACCACTACTTTACTTCAGTTGCGATACAATGGAAACAGCGCCCTGCGGCAGGCGGCGGCTGCGCGAGCGCCGGCGCTGCCTGTTACTAGGCGCGTGTTAGATAATGCATTGGTGCGGGAAAAACTATTACAAACTAATTTCGAGGATTTAATTAAAATACAATGCCCTATTAAATTGTATGAAGAGTTCACTCTTTTGTTTAAAAATATTTATAACGAATGTTATAAAGTGCAACAAATTAGAAATGTATCTATTAGTAATAGGAATAATAAAAGTTGGATTAGCAATAATTTAAAAAAAATGATCTCAGAAAAGGATAGGCTATTTATAATATGGTGCAATGATCCAAAAAATATGTTGAAAAGACTAAATTATACTAAATATAGAAATAAATGTAATAAAGCCACATTAAAATGTAAGAACAAGTACCTATGATAAACAAAGTATATTAAACTGCAATAATAATATTAAGAAAATTTGGGATAAGATAAATAGCTTATTAGGTAATAATAAGCAATCTTTAGATAGTTCTGTCCTTAGTAATATGGAAAAACACGGGAGTATTAAAAATATCTGTGATAAGTTTGCATTTAACTTCAATAGAGAAATAGAACAGATAAAACACATTTGCAATGACACATGGCTGGACCGTAATAGTTATGTAAGTAAGACGAACGTATATATAAGGTGGCAACCCGTGCATAGCTTAGACGTTAAAAAAATCATTCGCCAAATGGATAAAAATAAAGCACCGGGAAGCGACCTTGTACGTATGTCCGATCTGAAGCTAGTCATAGATAAGGTTAGTCCAGTCATAGCCAGACTAATTAATTTGTCAGTAGCTCAACATAAATATCCGGATAAGTTAAAGGAATCACTCGTTCGTCCAATCCATAAAAAAGGTGACCGTAAATTATTCTCTAACTACAGGCCAATATCCATCCTTTCTAGTCTAGACAAAATAATTGAAAAATGCATAATAAAACAAATTAGTTCTTTTTTACAAAAACATAATGTATTAAATGATTCTCAACATGGTTTCCAAAAAAATAAAAGTACCTCCACTCTATTGTCAAAATTTACTGATGAGATAAATAGTCACTTAAACGATAAAAAATTTGTAGTTGCCATATTTTACGATTTTAAAAAAGCATTCGACACTTTAGAAACTAATACCCTTTTAGATGGAATGGACGAATGTGGTGTGGGGCAGCCGCTGAACTGTTGGTTCCGCGACTATCTCACATCACGTTCCTATCGTGTCAAGATTAGTGACAGCCTAAGTGAAGAGACTCAGGTACGCTGCGGAGTCCCTCAAGGCTCTGTGTGTGGACCTGTATGCTATCTTATGCATGTTAACAGTCTATGTGGAGTAATACGTAACTGTTCAGCACACATGTTTGCCGATGATCTTTGTACCCTACGTGCCGGCACCAACATTACCGAGACATGTTACTTAGTTCAGCAAGATATAAATGCAGTAGTAAAATGGTCTCACGATAATGGAATTATTTTAAATACCGAAAAAACTAAACTTTTAATTATACAATCACCTCACTTCCATAGAACAGAAGAACCATTGCCCATGTACACCCACAGCTTTAGTTGCTTTCACAATAGTTTACAAAACTGTCAATGCAAACCCATTGAAAAAGTTGACTGTGTAACATATCTTGGAGTAAAAGTAGATACCACATTTTCATGGCACCATCACATTAATTATATCTGTGGCAAACTTAGAATACTTCTAGGAAAATTTTACCACCTAAGCTTTAAAGTGCCAAATAATATTTTAAAATGTCTATACTTTGCAATAGTAGATTCTATATTGGGATATGCTCTGGATTGCTACGGACTCACATTTAAATCTTTAATAGACAAATTAGAAGCACTACAAATAAGATTTCTAAAATTAATAGTGGACAAAAAAACTAAAAATAAATGTAATGGTAACTATTTCAAGCTATTTAAAATTTGTAATATACTCCCCGTTAGTTTAAAACATAAATATCTTTTAGCAGTAAACAACCATGGCAATCGAGAACATAACCCAATACTAATAGAACATAAGCATGGAACAAGGTCGGTATCAGCGGGCAAATTTGAGGTACCAAGGGTCAGGAACTACTATGGCGATAGAACATTGAGCAAAAGAATTCCCTACATACTCAATAGTTTGCCCGAGAATATCCGACATGAGCCAAATAAGTCCAAATTTAAAAATGCTTAAAAAAGCATCTGTTACAGACACTTGAGTGATAAAGTTGTGTATTCAAAGTGTCACTGAAGTGTTTAGCAATAAGTAAACTTTGTTGAAATTATTATATAGAGACTCACACCTGCAGACAAACTGTACAAACAGTTTTGCAGGGAACTGTATATATTTAAGTTGTATACTTTAATTAATAAACAACAATAAACAATAAATAAACTTATAACCTTCTGGAAGTTATCGATTATACGCGCCAGATTGAGCGGAATGTTATAATGCAGAATGGCACTTAACTAATATGTGTAATATTCGAAGTTTAGTTTGAATTATTATATTTTGCGACAACTCAGCTTTCTAGTACTAATGATCACGGACGAGCTAAGCCGCGGACGGACGGACAGTCGGACATGGTGAAACTATAAGGGGTTCCTTAGTTGACTACGGAACCCTAAAAACGTACGTGCTTCCGCTCCACGCAATTTCCTGGAACTCTTCGATCGATCTAAGGCAAGTACGGTATTTCGGCTTATCAAAAATGTATAAAGGGTGCTGAATATCCGTTACAAAGTAGGGCACGACCGACAAGTTTTTATAGCTGAGCATTTATGTGATTTATGAAATCTGTTATCAACATCAACTACATATTTATAATGTGCAACTCGTTATACTCACGGGCGAGTGCATTATTTGTCCTCGTTTGTCGTACAATGTAAGTTTTTTTATGAGTAAAACGTGTGTCCTCTATTTTATTGATTGAAGCGAAGTGTAATATATAGGTACCTATCTTCCGAATTCTAGCTGCTGAATTTATTTCATGGTTTCATCAGCCCGTCCATGCCGCATTACGTTTCTGGAAGTCGTCAATTCACCCATCCATAGTTGTGATGTTTCCCGGTAAAATAACAATGATTAAGAGGCCTTATTCCTTTTAATTTGGTTTTTACATTATGACAGATATATTGATAATTACAACCAACGTTTTTAAACTGATAAACTTTTCCCTGAGTTTCTTTCATGCATTCATTGCGTGCCGTCGAAAATAAGTTAACAAAAAAAAAACAAAGTTTGCTGCGTGAAATTTGACAATTTCGAGAAGTATTTAACACTAGAGCGACGGTTGGCTAAATCATTTCAGCTTTCAACAATCAGCATTTTCGACGGATTAAGGAGCCTTAGGTTACATCACAGTACGCGATTTTGATCTCTACACTACCTTAATATACATATTAATAACTAGCGACCGATAAATTATGCATGTATTATACATATAAACCTTCCTCTTGAATCACTCTATCTATTAAAAATAATCGCATCAAAATCCGTTCCCTAATTTTTACAGGGGCAGACAGACAGACAGACAACATGAAGCGACTTTGTTTTATACTATACTAGCTGTGCCCCGCGGTGTTACCCGCTCATCCCACGGGAACACTAAATTTATTCGGGATGAAAAGTATCCTATGTCCTTTCCCGGGTCTCAAACTATCTCTATACCAAATTTCATCTAAATCGGTTCAGCGGTTTAAGTGTGAAGAGGTAACAGACAGACAGACAGACAGACAGACAGATACACTTTCGCATTTATAATATTAGTATGGATAGTATGGATAGTGATAGTGACAGTAATAATATACATGTATATCGATTAAATTATGCATGCGTCCATACTCCATTCTATTGCAGAACGGCTGGCATGGTAATATACGTAGTATGCATTGTATTGTATTTGATCGCCCATTCCATGTCTCTCATCGGGGCACGTGTGTAATTGGCGGTAGGCGCGGCTCTTGTCTCGAGCGTTATTATTGCATTATTGCTCGTATGTGACCTAAACCCGTCAGCGTAATTAGACATATATATGCCAGAGCGCTAAAATTAGACAGAGCTTTTCTATATCTACAAATTAGCCATACCTCGGCATTATCACGGTCGGCATTACATCGCATATGAAACTCTATCGTTTGCCCGAATTCACCATAATTTACCATTTGCCATGAATATTTTTTTCTCTGTCAGAATATTTTAGGGATTGTTTTATAACAAAGCCTAAATCCTAAACTAATAATAAAAAAAACCCGAACAGTTTACAGTGAACAGTGTATAGTTTGTAGTTGTATGACTGGCCATTTTGACTAATTGGCGTACCTACCTATATAGGTAACACTCTAAGCAGAGAAAACTCATCATTCCCGTAGGTAGGGTAGCCAATCACTTGCTAAACAACGTTTCATAAATATTCATTTTACAAACAACGTTTGACAAATGAACGATTCCCAAATTAGACGTTGCATAAGATATAGTTTTACAAATAGATCATGATACAAATTATTTATTGGGCAAAACATCATATCACAAAACATTATTTCGCAAATTATTCATTTATTATTCTAGTCAATTAACAAAATAACGAATGATAAAACGTTAATAAAATGCATTGTTTGGTAAACATTTCGTTTAATAAATCACCATGGTGTGAACGCCATTCATATGTGTAGTTTTCTACGAGTACAAATATTAATATACTTATATTTTTACAAAGTATAATTGTTCTGATGAGCATACAGTACAGACGTCTTAAGTGTTCAGGTTATTGAGGATTTTTGGGTAACATGGCTCAAAAACCGAAAACTGTACGTTAGGTTAGGTTTGTTTTATTTTTATGATATCGTTTCATAAAAATATTAAAAATAACTCTATATGTTTTGTAAAATAACTGATTTTTAAAACGATTTATTCGTGAAACATACATTTTTAGGGTTCCGTACCTCAAAAGGAAAAAACGGAACCCTTATAGGATCACTTTGTTGTCCGTCTGTCCGTCCGTCTGTCAAGACCCTTTTTCTCAGGAACGCGTGGACGTATGAAGCTGAAATTTATATCAATTACTCAGGTCTACTGTCCCTTGAAGCTGTGAAAAAATCAAACTTCTAAGCCAACGCAATCAAAAGATACAGCCGTTTATGCCGCAAATTTTCGACACTTGCAAGGGAATCAAAACCTACAGGGTGCTTCCCGTGAACTCAGAATCTTGAAATTTGGTACGAAGCAACGTCTTATAGCATAGATAAAGGAATAATTACGAAAACCATAATTTTTTTTTAATACCTAACTTTGCACCTAATTTGCAAATTTTCGACACTTGCAAGGGAATCAAAACCTACAGGGTGCTTCCCGTGAACTCAGAATCTTGAAATTTGGTACGAAGCAACGTCTTATAGCATAGATAAAGGAATAATTACGAAAACCATAATTTTTTTTTTTAATACCTAACTTTGCACTTAATTTATATGGGGCGCTATACATACCAGGTGCAAACTTAACTTAACCACTTAGGGATGGAAAGTGTTTGTACGGAACCCTCGGTGCGCGAGTCCGACTCGCACTTGGCCGGTTTTTTTAAATGAAACTTTGTCATTCTATATTTTTATAAAGCGGCTAAGTTACGAAATGTATATTTGTCGAGTGATTATTTGTAAAATGAGCATTTTAAGGAATGATAGGTTTGTGAAATGAATAGTTTGTAAATCGTTGTTTGTTAAGTGATTATTTGTAAAAAGTTGTTTAGCAAATGATGATAAACCTCCCGTAGCGGTTAAATAGCGCGTATATCGATAAAGTAGAAATACAGAGGTGCTATCTCGATCATATAGATGTTAGTTTTAATGTCGAATTTAGTCCTAGCTCGATAAAATGACACAGCTGTACCTGGGCACCCGACCGACACCTATTTCTGTCTAGTTAGCGACTACTTCTAAAATTGCTACGTACTGACCTTTTCACAAGAACCCTGTCACTTTAAGAGACTAATTTAAGACGTTGGCCCCTATTTACATAAATTGCTACTTAGTTGTTGTAAAGTTAGATTAAATGACAGGTATTTGTATTCGGTTGAGGGATATGTGGAACGAATAAGCGAACCGGAGCGTTTTCTAGACATTTAATTAGCTACTAACATCCGTCATGGTCCCCATCCTTGTCAAGTGCATCGTTAAATGCAGTTGAGCTTGCACTCTTTACCATACCAGTCTTTTCTTTACACGTGCACAATCTAATACAAATGAATTGCAGGCTGATTCTGATTGTTTCCTTAATAAAAACGATAAACGGTGAACGATGGTATTCAGCTACTTTTATCGAAAACCAATCACAAGTAATTCCGGAGGAAATAGAAATATATAGAACAAATTATGTTCAAGACGCAGAACACCGATATATGCCGTCGTCGTTTTTAAATCAAACAACAAACGATCAATGGAGAGGTATTACGAGAAACACGAATGTTTCGGAGGGAAATATACCTCTGTTTGACTCCTTTCAGATGGGAAAAGAAGTTTTACAAGACAGCAATGGTTCGACTGACCATAACTTTTCAACTCCACTGACATACGAATTAGACCCAGCAGCAATGCACGCAACTACAAAATATAGGTCAAAAACATACAACAATACAATAAACAACATAAACTTGTTTAAATTTACACAGCACAGGAAAAAAGTGATTCGAAAAAGGTGTCCGACATTACGGCCAAGACGGAAGAAGCAATTGGGAAATGAGAAGACGAAGAAGTTTCTAGAAGTGTTCGAGGTAGTGGAGTTTGACCATGTGGCGTGTACTTCGAGCAGTGGCCTAGAAGGGACTTGTTTGCATGAATATGACTGTGTCGATACCGGAGGACTGACAATGGGAACTTGTGCTGATGGTTACGGTACATGTTGTGTGAGTAAGTATTATCAATGATCTGATAGGTACCTTACCTTTAAAAGCAAGTTACATTAGTCTAGATGTAGATCTGCAGTACCTAGATAACGTAGTAATGACAATGTGTCTAGAATAAAAGTCCGTTTTAACCCCAGACGAAACAAGAAGGGTGTTATAACATGTTAATATGTGTTAAATGTGTGTCTGTCTGAGGCATCGTAGCTCCGAAAAGGATGGACCAATTTTATCAAGACTTGTCCGTCGAAATGGTTATTATCTGTGTTTGGTGTAAATAGGACCAGTAGTTTCCAAGATCAGAGTTTCACCATTAATTGGAACAAGCGACAATATCTCAGCCAATATTGAAGCTAAGGATTCAAAATTTTGTTGTTATGTTTGGTTTTAGTAGCATTTTCTATATCACTTATTAGCATATCGGCAGCCTCCGTCCAAGTCAAAGAACTAGGTATCACTTCGGGTTTAGTTTGCCGTTGCGATGCCCGTACCAGGCGGGATAAAACATTTTCATACGAACGAGAGAGGTTTTATTCCTACACAAAAAACAAAAATTCAAGTATTTTATAGAATTTCATCCATTCCCCATTCTAGATGATCAGAAATAATAGCCGTCTGAATTAGAACGGACAATATTTTCTGACCGCCTGGTCGCCTCTCAAAAGGGTTCCTCAAACAATAACAACAAAGTTTCTTTGCTGGCAGAACTGAAGTCTCATAGTATATCTGCTTGGTTTGTTTCATCGTCATTCGTCGTATATATTTATGTATGTATCTATTTATATATATATGTATGTACCTAGTATGAGTATTTTAATTATATGTAATTATGTTGTTTGATGCACCGCCTACAATTTCTCTGCTTTATTGCCCTAAGGTTGACCGGTAGAGAATGCCTCATGGCATTAAGTCCGCCTTTTGTACGTTAAGTTTTTCTTTTGTGCAATAAAGTTTAAATAAATAAATAAACAAATTCCAGTTCAATTCTCGTGTGACGACACCACTGCGGCGGCGGCGGGTTGGTTCATTAATCCCGGGTTCCCAGATCCCAGCTCTGACCGGCTCTCCTGTGCAGTCACTATCAATAAGAGTTCTGATGACGTCAAACAGATTCGACTGGATTTCCTGAATTTTGAGGTGAGTAGCATTACCGAATACTTTGTAAATTACCTTGGACAAATTAACACCGGCAGGCCCAAGGGTGCGACTGCATTGAAGCGGGGGTGGCCGGGTGGGCCGTGCCCACCCTAATATGGTCTAGTGCCCACCCAAGAATTTTGGGTTAGTTACCCATAGAAATTCATGACTTTAACTCATAGGCCATGGCCAGGCCCCACCTAGGCCCCACCTGAAAAATAATCTCAGATACGTCAATGAGGAGCGACCAGTCACAAAAGGGAAGCGGAGCTGTGTCAAATGCACCAATCACATTCCTCAGATGTAAATGCACTTCTTTTGGGCTTCGCAAAGACGCAACCTGATTGGGCCATATTCTCCGCTACGCTCAGTGGGCCTAATGAGCCTAATACGAGTAAATGCTTTTCGAATTTAAATTAGACGCTGGATCGACGTGATTTCTTACATGAAGATGGAATATCATTCAATAATTCATAATTATGACTACTTTAATTTCGGAGAGAGAATTAACCCACGGATGTCATATACCTTGATTATGAGAAAGCCTTCGATAAAGTCCCCACAGCAAGGCTTTTACACAAATTAGAACATGTAGGAATCCGAGGAAAGACATTGAAATGGATAGACGCATTTCTACGACATAGAAACTTTCGAGTGAGAGTCGGTGAAGCAATGTCAAGGACACGAAACGTATACAGCGGAGTACCTCAAGGATCAGTTCTCGGACCAGTGCTTTACATAATATACACATTCGATTTGCCGCATTGCCTAGAGTGTCATGTTAGTATTTTTGCAGACGATACAAAAATATTTGCTAACCCATTAGTAGATTACAATCGACTTCAAGAAGACTTAGACAGAATATCAAACTGGTTTAAAGAATGGCTGTTAAAACTAAATGCTGCAAAATGTACTGTGCTACACATAGGGAAACGCAACCCTAGCTTAACCTACTACATGGAAAATACTCCACTTCAGGCCGTCAAAGTGCAAACAGATCTTGGTATTAAAATCTCAGAAGATCTTAAGTGGGAAGAGCACATAATCACAATCACTAAGAAAGCAAAAAGCCTGATTTACCTCACCAGGAAAGCCTTTGGGGCCTTGACACCAGAAATGATGTTGAAGATACACAAGACCTATATCAGACCCTTTATTGGAATACGCTTGCCAAGCCTGGAGTCCTTACTTTGTTAACCCTTAAATGCATGGTGTAAGATGCAGCTTACATAAACAAAAATGAATTACTGGTTGAAAACAGGAAACATTTATTTGAAATAAAATAATATTTTATAATATTGTGTTTTTTTAATTCATGCATTTAAGGGTTAAAGACATTGAGATGCTGGAGAAAGTTCAGCGTAGTTTCACCAAAGTACTACGGGAATTAAAAAATAAATCATATGAAGATAGACTGCAGGCGCTGAAGCTAACAACCTTGAAGAGCCGCAGGGAACGTGGAGACCTGATCGAGACGTACAAGATTCTGACTGGGCATTATGATCTCAAGGACTTTTGCGAAATATTTGTACGCAACAACAATACCCGACTGAGAGGTCATCACCTAAAGCTAGTTGCCTGCAGGTCGCACAACAACCCTCATAAACACTTTCTGGGCAATAGAGTTGTGAGTGCTTGGAACAAACTCCCCGAGGATGTAATTTCAGCACCTAATGACAATAATTTTAAGAATAAATTAGACAAGCATACCACTGAGCAACGATCTCAAGACACAGATCGCTGGATATAGGCACTATCAGTTGTTAAACTGCCTGCCTCATTATAAATAATAATAATAATAAAATACATGGAAAAATAAAAATACAATAAATTATATTATTCATGTACGTATCCGACAAGGATTACCCCTAAAAGTGACCATAGTTATGCAGAAAGCGACCAATTTTTTTTATACCTAATGCATACAGCGACCAAACTCATTCATTGATTAAAGGCTTAAGCCACTGACAAAAAATCTACGCTGGTCGCTTTCTTGATATATAATTATTAATTATTATATATCAACGGAGTCGCGGGCGAGACCACAGACGACAAGTTCAAATCACGACTTAGAAATTAGGCAAGATCAGTCGGGTTAATGGAGAGTTTAGGCGTAATGCAGCTAATTACACTTTCCTAAATTAGTTAGAGAGGGATGCAGCAATATGTGAGAGTCTCACAGTGAGACACGTATGAAGATAACTCCACTCACTCCTTCGTAGTGCTACTTCCCTCTCGTCTGTGACTGCGAAAAATTTAAAAATTTAATGGTTCAGTTCAGACAGGATTCTAACCTGCGTTTCCAACGGCTTTCCGGGCCAACACGGGCGTCCTACCAATTGGACCATCCGAACCAGATGTCAGAGCCATTGAATCTTTCAACCATTTCATGTACCTACTTTAATTGTATTGTTATTGTAACATTCCAGTTATTACCGCCAACGGCTGGCTCCTGCGAACAGGATCAGTTTGTAGTATCGGGGCAGAATGCTAACAGCCTCGTGCCTATACTGTGCGGCGTCAACACCGGCCTTCACGGTATTTATTTAAATGGCAGAATTGACAGACAGCAGCTCTGGCACAACTGTGACACGCGACTCTTTCCAGATATACTACCTATCACTTTGTGTACAGTACTGTGAGAGAGTGACGGATGATGCTATGTCGCGCGACATGAGTCGCGAACCATAATAGTTGTGCTAGACGGGAGGTGTCTAGAGTCTACACGGCAACAACATCATTTGTCATTTGTTTACGCGCTTAAAACAAAAAGAAATAGAGACACCTATTTGTCATTGTGTAGGTACTTCTAAGTCATCATTGATGACTTAGAAGTACCTACACAATGCCATACATCGGGGTTTTCAGAGCGGGAACGTTTGACATTAGCCAAAGAGTAGGTATTGACTTAAAAAACAGAATGTTCTCTAGAAGGTTTCTACGTCATGAATAATTAATTGAAAAATATAAAATAATAATCATTCATATAGGTACACATGTTATAATGGTCAGTCATTATCAAACTCTTCAGTTAAGTCCCTACTCATTTATAAGCAAATAATAAATAGATATCGGGTGTCAATATTGACATTATATTAGACACTTATTGCAATAATTCGAAATAAAGATTTGAATTTGAAATTTGAATTTGAATTGTCATACCGTACCCTTGTCTAGTAGATAAATTACAATGCAATTGCATTTTAAAAATACTATATAATGATAGAAAATAAACCAGACAGAGGTTCGAGATTCTTTATTTTTTGCACCAAATGCAATGTTAGCTTCGCTCAAACGAAATTTGGTGTAACGCGACACGTTGAGTCCAATAAACATACAAGTATAACATATGATTTCAATAGTGAGCTCGTGAAATTTTTAGTGGGGTGTAATATACCATGGACGCAGGTAAACAGTCTGATATTAACCTTGACTGCGCAGTACCCGATTTACGTACAAATGCGAATGATTTGTGTACATGCGCAGATCCGCCATCTTTGTTCAAAAAGTTTTCCGGCAACTATACCGGTAATGTTGTAAAAACTTCTGGTTCATCAATTGATTCCTTCAAAAAGTTTAAATATGCACCGCACCTATTACAACTGTCGACGTCGAATGATCGTTCAGTTCATTGAAATGGATATTTACAGCAAGACGCCGCAGATTAACTGTTCCAATTATAGAAAAAATATTAATAGTTTATTCAGAAAATCGTGTCAACTACTAAATTTAGTACAGGGAATTAAAGTTATTTTTATTGTTATCTAAAGAGGCTTAGTAATAAAGCTACAGTACTACATGAATTAAAATAAAACTGTCTCATAGAGTGTGTATAATTCGCAGAGAGGTAGTTATTCATTAGGCATAATATGATATTTTCTCAGACTAACGTATCTGTTTATCTCTACTCTTTTTCAAATCGTTCCCGCTCTGAAATCCCCGATCTCATCATTCTCTTGCCCATATCTCATTTAATTGGGGTCGGCGCAGCATGCTTTTTTCATCCATTCTTCCTTATTATTCGTCATTTCATCAATTAATTCCTTCCTCTCCATATCATCTCTCACACAATCCATCCACCTTTTCATTGGTCTTCCTATTCTTCTATTTCCCTCCACATTCATTTTTCACGTGGCTATTATCTCTACGCATGACGTGCCCATGCCACCCTAGGTGATTAGCTCACCTCTGTACCTACTTCTAAATACGGCCCGATAATTCGTCTCGTCCTTTGTGTTGTGTAACAAAATAGTCATACAAAATATATTAGGTAACTTTCGTTACACAAAGAAATCAATTAAATAAAGTTAATAATTTATTTATAGTAGAGGATCCCTTTAAGAACGACCTTCACCGAGATGTTTATTTGATGAAATGTATTTTATATTTAATTTAATATGTCAATAAATATATTGCATATGGGTTGCCTAACAAATTTTAGTCCAGGGTATGTTTAATTAATGATTAAAAAAAATATTTTTTTAAACATTTGATTATTATATAAATTCTATACCAATCGAAAGTATGAAGCCCATAGAATATGCAAACGTTAGGTTGCCTATTCTTTTCCCGTCGCAACTATCGGGTAGCCAGGTTTAAACTGGTAAATCTATACTAGCATTTTGCAATGGTCTGATTATTGAATTGAAATTAAATAACATTAAAGATTATTTTATTATGAACACGGTGGTATAGGGTTGCCTGCGAAAAATCAGTCCAGAATTCCGGTTGTCGAATTTTGAAAAGTAAAATATTGCATCGAGTGAATGTGTGCGACTGAGAGGTCCCAACCAAAACCATCCCATACGATAGAAGAGGACACAGCATAGCAGGTGTTTGAAGTCCGCACATTTAAAAAAAGAGAGTGCGCATGCTATTTGTGCTTGAAAATGAAAAGGATAGCGATAGACTCGTATATGCTGTGCATTATTTTGGAGTAGATTGTCGCTATAGATACAATAAAATGCATGGTATAATAATATACTCCGCCTGGTACTCTCTTCCGAGACTCGCGAACCACGTGACTGACACAAGCCTACGTCATCATGGTGTTCAGAGATTCTCATACTTTTAAATGTTGGAGAATTTTAACCAACGGTGAAAAGTGTTTAAACGGCATTAATTTTAAGTGATTCAAGTAGAAACATAGGTAGTAGAATAAAACAAATGTAATGTATCTAATCTTTCGGAGTTTCTTCTCAACAGTGGTCACCCTTTTGTGAAATGTCGATAGACTCAGACATGTAAAAGTGCCCTTGTGGCCTACTTGCAGAATAAAGTTCATTATTTCATTAATTAATTGATTAAAAAAAAAGTTAAATAACTATAAAATAATGTACAGCATATACGAGTCTATCGCTATGCTTTTCATTTTCAAGCAAAAATAGCATGCGCACTCTCTTTTTTTAAATGGGCGGACTTCAAACAGCTGCTATGCTGTGTCCTCTTCTATCGTATGGGATGGTTTTGGTTGGGACCTCTCAGTCGCACACATTCACTCGCTGCAATATTTTACTTTTCAAAATTCGACAACCGGAATTCTGGACTGATTTTTCGCAGGCAACCCTATACCACCGTGTTCATAATAAAATAATCTTTAATGTTATTTAATTTCAATTCAATAATCAGACCGTTGCAAAATGCTAGTATAGATTTACCAGTTTAAACCTGGCTACCCGATAGTTGTGACGGGAAAAGAATAGGCAACCTAACGTTTGCATATTCTATGGGCTTCATACTTTCGATTGGTATAGAATTTATCTAATAATCAAATGTTTAAAAAAAAAATTTTTTTAATCATTAATTAAACATACCCTGGACTAAAATTTGTTAGGCAACCCATATGCAATATATTTATTGACATATTAAATTAAATATAAAATACATTTCATCAAATAAACATCTCGGTGAAGGTCGTTCTTAAAGGGATCTTAGACTATTAGTTGATTTCTTATTCATTATATCCCGTAACTAAGTAAGTACATGCTTTTTGAAAACGACTCGGATATGTCTATGTACATTCAATAATTCATAATATTTCAGTCTACGTCGAGGTCGGCGATGTGGACGGACCGATCTCCTTATCTATCCAGACGGCTTCTGCGGAAAGCCGTTTATTTTCCATCAAGGTAGGAAATATAGTACATAGGTGACGACGCGTTTGTGTGAGGTTGTCCGATATTTATTTATTCATTATTTATTTATAGGTACATACTTAGAGCGATGGATTAGTAAATGTCCCAGATCGCAGGTGTTTGTGGCCCGAATCGAATGTGGTTTATATAACAAAAAATCGTCTTTATTAGGTTGATTAATGCCATGAAATCTATTGCTAGATCATCATATCAGTTTCAAGAATGTTAAGAAAAAAGGAAACAAGTATCTACATGTACTCGAAAGTGGTAAAACGCTAATCTCTCTATCAACTCTGGATTTATTCCTTTATACTCTCAAGTTTGTAATTGTTTTTCGTCATACTTCTCGCACTCATGCATTTGTACCATTTAGGTGAAAGGGGTATATAGGTATACCTAGGTATACAGACTTGAAACTTAATTTCAATTGTATACCTTTTGTCTGCCCTTTTACATGTTTAAGGGTGTTTATACCTGTTGCTGTTTTCACTGGTATTTCTGACAGGTAACGCAGCTGACGGCAGGTGACGACCTGGCAGCGCCGTCGGGATGCCTCCAGTATTTCAAAGGCTCGAATGGTTATTTGGAATCATTCAACTACCGCGTCACTTCCGACACGTCGATAGCTAAAGCACCATCCTACTTGGTGAGATATTCAAACGTATTCTGATATAAGTATACACCCACGAATAATCTCTCAACGCGGCCCTCTTTTCCTCTAGGCACGAGGGGTCCAAGGCCTCGCGAATTAGTCATCTGTAAAAGAGTTATAGGTACCTACGCTCTTCGCTATCCTATTTGCGAAGTGCTCCGCATCGGCAATGGAATAACTGAATAAAATCTATTTCCCGTCAGTTATTTGACTAACATTTTGAACCCTCCTTGCATCTACGCTCAAACGTGTTTCACCTCAAGGTGCATTTCATTACAATTTACAGAACAATCTAAATTACGCCATGTGCATAGAACGAGCCCCAGCATCCTGCAGCATCACATACACGAATGCGGGTGCTATGCAGATCGTCAACTATGATGCAGGTATTCACTTAATCGGAGGAAATACCCACTCTTATTTAATTTTTTTTTTATTTAATTTTTTCTTCGGCTTCCGCGACTGTCACACATTTAAATAAAACAATTTAAACGGATTATATCGCGTATATTAATTATTTGAGCCTCCCTGACGTTTCAGCACCTTTACAGATACCGTTGTCAAAGGTTGACTTTTCTTATTTGTTATATCAGGAACTCAACATTTATGAATTGGTACGAAAGAGCGAGCTCAGTAAAGAGGCGAAAACGCCTTTTATTTTAATCGACTTCAAAAAAAGCTCGATCTCAGTGTGCGTGTTCTACTTCTACGATGGAATGTTTGTATTAGGGCTTCCAATGCCGGGATCTAGGGATTGAGAATGGGGTGTTTAGGGGCCCTACGATGGTTGCGTTTATCACGTGACAAAAATAAGTGGCAATGCATCTGTCACTCACACTCGCATTTTATCACGGACGTGAACCATAATAGGCCCGCTGGTATTAATACCGGATTTATAAGAGTTCCGATATTTGGAAGCCCTATCTGTGTAGATAGGCAGAAACAAGCACTTATACATAGACCTATGCATAGGTACAGTCAAGTAATTTAAGACACGTACCTTTTTCGCTGTGGTCACAATGCCAATAAAGGTCAAAAAGGCACGTGTTCCAATTGCCTTCTAATCATGTAAATGGGTGGATCAACTTTTTCTTGCTGTTATTCTGTCCCGTGACCCAGGGGACAATACCTACCTAGTGATTAAACTTCTAAGATAAGTGTTGATAATTTATATTATACTGGTATTGTCCGGAGATAGTCTACATAAGAATGGCCTTAGGTATGACTGCTTAAATTACAATGAATCTGCTAATTATAACCACGGAAAATCGTAGTTTTAAAAAGTGACCCAGGGGACATCATCACCATGGCAACGAGTGGCAGAAAATAGTTGATTGACCCAAATACTACTTGTCAGCACTACCTGTACCTACTACTGTTTGCTTATGTTCACAGACGGCTTACCAGTAATGCCGCCAGGACAGGCTGGCGTGGAGATATTCAACTGTCCAAGCGACTGGTTGCTCATGTCTGCGGCTAGACTTTGCGGCGATCGCCTCAACGATGGCTCGGTGTTACAGGACTTCGCTCTCGATGCGCCTATTACAGGTACAAGTACTAAGTTAATGGTACAAATACCAGTGATCATGGCAGACAGGCGTGGCGATATTCAACTGTCCAAGCCACTGATTGCTCATGACTGCAGCTAAATTTTGCGGCGATCGTCTCAACCCACTACAAATGGTTCAAATACCAGTGATTGCACCATAACAGACAAGCGTGGAGATATTCAACTGCACAAGAAACTGCATGGTTGCGCGATGGGCGATCGTCTCAACGACGGCTCAGCGATTTAGTATTTGCACTAGATTCAAAAGGAAAGGCCTCTTAAGGGTTAAAGCTTTTGTCAATGTGACAAGTTTCGGTGGTGCCTAAAGTAAAGTTCTCGACTGCATTTGGCAATGTACACCAGGATGTACAAACTCTTTGACCATTTTTTTCAATTTTTTTCGAACGAGAATTGATTGCTATGCTATCCAAGACTTGAACTATCGACCTTAATTTTTTTTAGTCTAAGGGTTAAAATGGATCCTAAATTAAAGTTCTTGCTCGCACCTACTCGATGTAATAAATCGCATCCGTACTGACTAAGCTACAGGCTGTACCAGCAAGATTCTTTACTCCGTAGCCATTAGGTACCTATAGGTACAGTTAACCAATTTGTTTCCTAGGCAATTTCGTACCCTGTCTTGTTTCGTACAGTGAACGCCAATAGGAAAGCCGCTTGAGTTCTCATATCATTGTCATTGTGACAAGGTTCTCTAGTGGCCTAGAAATCAAATTGGTTGACTGTACCATTAGGTGCTACAAGGGTCGAGCAGCGAACAGTTTATGAATAATCAAACTAAACCTTTCAACGTTTCAGATAACGCTGCGGGTCCCATAGTGGTGTGGTTCAGGTCAGATGAAGGATATGTCGGTCGCGGATTTAAACTACAATATCAACAAAACTCATGTACCCCTTAGGTTGAATGTAATTAAACCCTAAATAGGTGAAAGAGATAGCAATTTATTTAATTAAGATTTGTTATAACATACAATTAAATACTGTTGTCTGAGCAAAAACTTGCGTATATTATTAAGAAACATTCATAAAATGTACTTATTTATTAAATGACAATGTACTTACTTAAATATTAAAACTTACTAAAAAAATTCAAAACATAAGGAATGAGTGATATTTTCCGAGTTAAAAATATTTGTTTTAGTTGCAATATACTAGAGATAAACTAATTTAAAAATCAACTGCCTCCAATGAGTTTACGTAATTTTAATCAAAATTTGGATAAGATATAAAATAAATAACTTATATTATATGTAACATTATTTTATTGTTAAACCTAATCAATCATTACGAAACACAAGGATCTACATACTTTTTTAAAGATACGTAAACGCATTGAAGGTTAATTTTAATATCCATACCTGAGATACATAACACTGCAACTCCATCCATACCTGAGAAGCAAAGCACTGTAAGTGCTATTTTAAATAGAACTAAGTGTTATGCTTCCCAGGTTATTAGTATATCCTTTCTTTAACCACTTACATTTATGACTATAGGTAATCTCATTATAATGTAATACTCATACAACTCATTTGTCTTTGTGAGTGTCCTTTTTCTCTTTCAAACCATCCCAAACTATCTTGTGGAAGGACAGCAGCACACCAACCAGGACAGTCCGCAGTATGCCCATGCAGGTGATTTGGACCAGCACTTGACTCAAACTATCAATGGAGCCACAGAACAAGAGTGACATCAAGTTACCACTGAAGCCGAATACTGAATACTTTCTGCCAGTCTGAAATAAAAAAGGTTTTACAATATGAATATCAACTTAGATTATTGTTATATAATCATTATGCTATATATATGCTAACTGTATTACTATTATAGTAATACAGTTAGCATTACAATTTGTAACAAAAAATAAACTATTAGCAATTAAGTATGAGGTTTACACTCACATGAAATAATTAAATAAAAATGTTATCACTGTATAAGTACATTATAATTAAATAAAATTGTTATCACTGTATAATTACATTATTACAGCTATCTCACGAAGATTTTACTATGATTATTAGCTATTAAGTACCAGGGTATTCTAAAATACATTCAAACAAAAGTTTAATATGATAATAAATATTTGAAACATAATGTTTAAATGATTTTTGCCAGTTTTGACAAACTGTTGTTGGTTTCGTTTTTACATAACATTGTCCAATTATCAGCTATAATGTGTAGCTTCTAGCATATAACTTGCATGGTACAGTATTTTACAGACCCTTCATTTGATAATTAAAACTTTCAACACCAACAACCCAGAGGCCGGGCGCTCGTAAACTTTGTTCAGATGCCGGCCAACCCGGTTTGATGCTATAAAAGTCGGCCCGGCCGGTTTTTGGGATATGTATTACTTATTTGTCTGGTTGCGAAAGTGTTAATGATGACAGATCTTAGACTCACTAAGGATCCTGGCATACATCACCAAATTAAGGGTTAAAAAATAAAGTACACACTAAGTAGACTACTCAATTAGTGCCTCAAATCTATATTTAAAAATAAACTTATCTTACCATAGCATCATGAACAATTTTCTTCCCGACACTCTCTGGAGATTGCAAACCTCCACTTCCAGATATGAGTGAAGTCTCCTTAGGTTTAGTCAAGTTTTCATTCTTCAAGCCCGGAGTGTCTGTATCTGGAGGGAAAGCCAGAGTCAGCCTGACTCCAGTGCCTAATAGTTCCATGAACAGGGATTCTGCCAAGCCGCGCACTGCCCACTTTCCGCCACTGTAGGCACTGTAGCCGTAGATACCTGGGAAATATAGTCAGAAATGTTAGATCTCCTTTTTATAGCTACAGGCACATTTATCTAAAGAAGTAATTTCTTTTTCATAATTTACGGCTAGTCTAGTTATGAATTATGAATTAGGTAAATTATCTGTCCATAAGGTTCATATATGAAAAATTTATGTATTTTCAATGTTTTAAATTAGCTAGAAAGATGAACATGGAGTAACAATTAAAAATAATCTTTATTACTATCATAATAGTTGGAAATTTTTGCATGCGATTTTATCCACTGAAAACAGATTATCAGATAAGACGGCAGGAATATCAGACAATCAGTTGTACAGTTTAGTAATATACAAGTCATTACTTACCCAGCAATGCAGCTTCTGAAGATACAAACACGACAATTCCTTCACGCCTACTTTTCATTCCAGGCAAAACATACCGTGTTGGATATGCCGTGCCAAAGTAGTTCAAGTCAACCATTTGTTTAATATCCTCAACTTTCATCTGATCGAATTGTCCGCAAATGCACATACCAGCAGAATTTATGAGCATAAAAATTGGTCCCACTGTAGTTTCTAATTCTGATAAACATTTAGATATGGCGTTGTAGTCTGATGTGACATCTAAGGACGCGTGTTGTATTTGTTGGTTTTTATCCGCACATTTTGAGATTATATCATCAACCGCAGATTTGAGTTTGGTAACATTTCGCCCGATAATCGTTACGTGGGCTCCTAAACGGGCTGCTTCTATCGCTACGGCTTTGCCGATACCACTGGACCCACCGGTGACCACTACATGTTTATCTTTCAAATCAGTGTAAATAGTTTGCTTTTCTGAGGAATATTTTACAGCAAAGGCTAAACCCACTATGATAGCCAATATTATAACACCGACTAAAATATACATTATGCATAAATATTTTATATTAACGCGCCTGTTTATTCCAACGAAGAAACCAAAAAAGAAGTTGAAATTAAATTTAAATGTCAAAGTTGACATTGACAATTGACAATCGTTTTATATTTTTAATGAAGAGGCATATGCACTATCATTTGAGCCATCGAGGTGCGCGCGCATTGCTCAGCAGCCATGCAGCTGTGACCTGGCACGGCCACTTGGCCGTTGCATTAAGTATTTATGCATAAATCGCTGTACCACGTTACGCAGCTCCGTACCAGTACAGCGTGTACTGTACTGGTATGGAACTATCTTAATGCAATATACAAGTAGCAGCGCGTCATGCTGCTCCGCTACAGCCTAGTGCGCGTTTACCTTAAGCTGTAAAAATGACGGCATAGTCTGTAGTTTCTCAGTTCGTCAAAAAAAAAAAGAAATGTCAACTTTCGACTTTCGTTTCGTTTCGTCAATTCGTCATTCGTTTCGTTCGTTCAAGTGTATGTAACTTAAGTTTGGATGTATTGGCAGTCTTGTCTTTAATTAATTTTATATTTATATTTAGACGACATTGCTCCTACGATTTTATTTGTGTTTATAAACAGCCTTGTTTAATACAAATCAATCGTTTAATTAACAGTTGATTTATTGAATACACTGACTAAGTCTAAGCATTGCTATCTAGAATTTAGTGCGAAGTTTTTGTTTGATTTTACACAAAATGAATTCAGAGATTAATAGATTGAATACATTTTCAAATTGGCCTATGGGAGCTCCAGTGGATCCTATACGAATAGCCAAGGGAGGGTTCTTTTATACAGGCCAGGGTACTGAAGTGGAGTGTTTTAGTTGTGGCGGAAAAATTTCCCAGTGGAACTATGGTGATCAGGTGATGCTGCGACATCGACGGATGGAGCCGAATTGCCCTTTCGTGGTGAATCCTCAGATGGCAGGCAACGAGCCGCTTGTTTTGGATCGCGCCTTTTCTGCCCAATTAGCCACAGCTCCATTGCCTGCTTCTGTAAATGAAGAAGTTGTTGCTAATTCTAATCAAGATGCTGGAGCTGGACCAACTGATGAAGATGAAATGTACAAAAGTGATGCTCTAAGGCTGCTATCATTTATAAATTGGCAGGTATGCTTATTTTTGATTATTATTTGTTTAATTCAGTTATTAGTATAAACAATACAGTAGTTTTATGTAATTTATTTAATTAGTTGTCTTACGTTTGAGATGTGCAATTTACGCGTTACTACTATTGCAATGCAATAAGTTATTAATACTTTCATGTCTTGTTATACTTTATTTATCTGGATAGTAATATTAATGTAGGAAATAAAGATAAGTCATAAGTCAGTCATAAGAGCAAGATCTTACAAAGTAACAATAAGTATGTGAATATGCAGTAAAAAAATTACTTCCTTTTATAATATGCATAACATTACAAGGGTAGATCATCTCACCATCTATAAATAAACCTTATGTTCAACTATCATGGTCTAAATTTGTTTACCAATGTGGATAGTGATTTCATCATCTGAGTAATAGAATATAACATGAGTGATGAGATGACATTGAAGAAGTTGTCCCCAGTGAGGGTGGGTGAGTGAGACATTATTGAAGAAAAATATGAAACAAATATGTGAAAAAAAAATATTTAAATACATAATTAACACATTCGCGGATAGTAAGACACATCATATGTAGTGGCCCCAAGGAAATAAGTTCGTGTCTGTGAACATGCTATGCCACATTACAAATGTGTATAGCTGGTGTGTGTTCATAGTGATCTTTAAGAAATCCAGTCATTTTAGTTGAATGGAAACAGGTAACAGGAAAATTAATAGAATGACACATTTTGTCCCAAAATCAATTACCAATTAATTCAAATAAATTCTTAAGAAATAATCTTCATTTTGTTTCTTATAAGGGTTTGTTTATGGATTCATCATGTTATCTGAAAGATAATGGTGGTTAAGTCAAAGACTGGCTTGTGCAATTCAGTGTTTAGTTATCATATCAGTACAGAATCCATCTTAAAACTATTTTTGTATCATTATCAAGCTATTTTTGTAACAAAAACGTCATTTAATCTAAGGGGTTGCCAACTAAATGTAATCACAATTTGTCACTAATTGGATAATATGTAGTTTGTTTCTCATGATTTGTTAACATATTTTGAAATGTAGACATTAATGGGTGATTATACAGGCGTTTCAACCACTGTCAGTCCACTGTCAAAAATATTGAAAGTATGATCTACATCAACCTGCAAACTTTAACCGTAACCATACTTTCTATGATACTTAATCTAATTTAAAGCATATTGTGGCCCATTGCTTTGATACTTATGATAGCAGACTGATGGCGGTTGAAATGCCTGTAAACAGTACAAATCAATATGGAAGGGTGTGAACTGTGTAATTTTGATGTGTTGATTTGCTTATAGAAATGTGGCAAGTCAGGAAAAATCCCATGGCCACTTGACAATGTTAAGGCTGAGAGAACCATGAAAACTAACTCAGTTGGTTTTTGATTAAGGATTAATAGCGGTCTGCCCTCCATTATTTATAGTAATAACTTGTTTATATGGAATCTAGATTATTATATCTGGATATAATGCCAATAGAGTTCTTATCTTGAATGCAAACTAGAGATTATTATTTCCTTGTTACTAGTGTAGTAGTATTTATGAGCATGTCACCTTAACAATAATCATTAATTTAATGGTACATTGCAGAAACATTGAGCGCCAATAGATCAAATTCCAGCATTTGTTTATAACACTTTATTGTGAGATTTACGTTTTGAAGCAATTTTTTTTTAATTTGTTTTTGACATATTAGTCAACCCTAGGAATAAGAGGTCTCAGGTCAGTGGTGAAGGGAAACTATGATTTCTCACTCGTGCGGATCCCTGTGCGAATTACGACGGGTAAATACGGTTCGCTTATTTTCGCGGGTTCACGCTTCGATCACAAAAGCGCAAACAACAAGCGCAAAAGGGACGGAAAGCAGCGAAAAATGTATAGACCCGATCCACACATGACCAATAGGCTAGTTGACTCTTGTATTTAGCATACGCAACCTATATTTTTCAGTTCAAAAAATTCTATGTACTGAAGATGGCTGAAATAATTTAATTTGGAAATCAGGGGATCGATACCGTTATTTTGCTCCATACAAAATAGCACAAAATAACGTTATTATATTCCGGTTTTTCGCTCATTATCACACATGTTTATATTTTAGTGGGCTAATTTCAAGGATCTATATCTATAACGAAATTCTACATAACACGAGCCTTTCACATTCGAAAAAAAACGCGAAATTAGAGCGTTTTCATGAATACCGGTATCGATCCCTGTTGGAAATATTGTTTTTATTCTTTATTTTAAAATGTTTAAAACGCTGGCCGCCATTTTCGCCCATGATAGTGACGTCACCGATCCCGTAAAGAAAACTGAAGGGCTACTCCGATGACTCCAAATAGTGCCGTCCCTCTCGATCTCCCGTTAAAATATTTGAGTGAGCAGGACGGCACCATAGGACTGTCGAATTTCGAACATCGGAGTAGCCCTTCTGTTTATTTACTTGGTATTCAACGTCACGCCGCAGATAAGCTAAAGGCAAAAATAGCGGAGGTTGTTATTGTCTGTTCACGAATTTATATTTTCAATTTTATTAACCCTTTGAACGCCAAGAGCCACTAAAGTGGTCGTGGGTTGTCGTGCCTACGACGCCAACGACCACTAAAGGGGTCATGGCGGACGCTGTCAAAGCAATTTTCCCGCTGACTGATAAGGTATATTTGCTTCGGGCTTATAACCACAAAATTTCATTTTACCTCATTATCAATAATCCCAGATCTCAAAACTTCATGGTCTCAAAATACCTAAATTGCAGAATGCCTAAATTTTTTTCACAATCAACCGAAACCTTAATATCGCCGATGTTCAAAATACCTTAGGCTCATAAGAAGTGGTTAGGCTCATAACAAGTAGGCAAATAAGAAGTGATATCCTGGCCGCAAACCACTCAGCTAAAGACTTCAAGACCTTCTGGAAAAATACAAATAAACACAATGTCAGGCCGGGAGTCCCTGTGAGCGTCGGTGGGGTGAGTGACAAAAGGAATATCGCTAACAGTTTTAGGCAATTGTTTACTGTATCCGCTTCGCGCATATCTTCTAAGGGCATGATGAGCGATATTGAGGCCGTCGCCGGAGAAAATACCATAACTTTTACTGCGAAACAAATTAATACTATTATTAAAAAAATGCAGAGGGGAAAATCTCCGGGGCACGATGGTCTCAGTATCGAACATCTGAAATATGCCGGGCCCCACTTGCCCAGAGTTTTGGCGATGTTCTTTACGCTTTGCTTACGACATGCTTACCTTCCTGATCAGCTGATGAAAACCGTGGTAGTACCGCTTCTTAAAAATAAGACGGGAGACGTGTCAGACTTTGCTAATTATAGGCCCATCTCGCTTGCAAATGTAATCGCTAAAGTGCTTGATAGCTTGCTTAATGATCATCTCCGTAGTCACATAAAACTGCATGACGCGCAGTTCGGATTTAGGGCAGGATTGTCTACAGAGAGTGCAATATTATGTCTTAAGCAAACTATCAGGTACTACAAAGATAGGAGCACGCCAATATATGCGTGTTTCCTTGATTTGTCGAAGGCGTTTGACCGGGTGGACTATAATCTGCTGTGGGATAAGCTGAGTAAGACATCAGTGCCTGCTGAATGTATTTCTCTGCTTAAATTTTGGTACTCCAATCAGACCAATCAGGTTAAGTGGGCGGGAGAATGGTCTGATGAATACATGCTTGAATGCGGTGTAAGGCAGGGAGGATTAACGTCTCCTATCCTTTTTAATTTGTATGTAAATGGGTTGATTGAGGAGCTTAGCAGCATTCATGCCGGATGCCATATTGACGGAGTATGTGTCAATAACATAAGCTACGCTGATGATATGGTGCTGCTGGGCCCCTCAATCAACTCCATTAGGCGTCTGATTGCGATATGTGAGAGTTATGCCGATCGACATGGTCTTAGGTACAATGCCAGTAAGAGCGAGATGGTCGTGTTTAAGGCCCGTAAATATAATCCACAAAGCGTACCTGAGGTAATGTTGAGCGGCGTGGCTCTCAAAGTGGTTAACAAGTTCAAATATTTGGGTCATATAGTCACGGATAACCTTGACGATGACCTTGATATAGAACGGGAAAGAAGGTCCTTGGCAGTGCGGGGCAACATGCTCATTCGTAGATTTGCACGGTGTACAAAGGATGTTAAGCTGACACTATTTAGGGCTTTTTGTACATCCTTCTACTCGTGCAGTCTATGGGTGAAACATACGAAGCGCACATATAATACGTTGCGTGTCCAGTACAACAACATATTCAGGATGCTGTTTAAGCTCCCTCGCCACTGTAGTGCATCCGGCATGTTTGCGGAGGCACAGACTGACGGCTTTCACGCTATTCGTCGAAAAAGAGTCGCCTCGATGCTAAGACGCGTGAGGAGTAGCAGTAACGGCATCCTGAGCATGCTGGCTGGACGTCTTGATTGCCCTATATTGATGTACTGGGTGGGCATCTGTACGGGGCGGTTAAAATAATTAATTTTAAATTTTAGATATAATAGACACTAACAACTGAGTAGTTTTGTAAGTCCTAGCTTTTTATAATTTTTTTTTTTTTTTTTGTGTGATTTGTTACTAACACGATATGGATCTCGCATCTGAAATAAATGTTTTTTTTTTTTTTTTTTTTTTTTTTTTTTTTTTTTTTTTTTTTTTTTTTTTTTTTTTTTTTTTTATAATACCTAAACTTCAAAACAGCATTATGGCAAAACAACATATGCTTAAAACAACCAAACCTCAAAATACCTAAATTTATACTACATGAAGATAATACTTACATTGCAAATTATCCTTTTACTGCACAAAGTCCGTAGTTAACCATTTTCATAGAATACCTATCCTACTTTAATGCTGGCCACTTGAAATTGAAATAATAATTAGATAGATTATGAAATGTGTCAGGCAAAACATCATTCTGGTTGCAATTATTTTCATAGTAAGATACTTAATAAAATAAAAAAAAAAGCAATTTTTATAGCATATATTCTTTTATTTTTAATTAAAGCCGTGGTAACCTACTAGTCTATTTCGAAAATGTAGGGTAGAGCGGGGGGTACATTGAACAGGAACTAGAAATTACCACGTTTGTGGACATTTTTTTTACTCGTGATACACGCATGTATAAGACAACCATCACATCTCTCGTCAACAACTCTGTGGACACTCGACTTTAGGAGAGCGGCAGATTCATGGAGGTAAAAGATCGGTGGATAATATCAAATAAACACTCATAAAAAAAATTAGGCATTTTTGGAAAAATGCCTAAATTTAGGTATTTTGAGGTTGAGTTGTTTTGATATTTTGTCATTTCTGCCATTCGGTAATTGAAGGAATTGTGCATTTCAATCTTCAGGCATTTAGAGAATATGCCGTTTTAAGTCAAAGTCATAATGAATTTCGTTCATTTTAAGAATGTTACAATTTGACATTTAGGTTTTATGAGCTCATGGTAATTTGAAAATAGGGAGTATTGGCAAATAAGGTATTATGGATATTTAGTGATTTTAAGCCCAAAGCGTATATTTTCGCTCTCTCCAACTATTGGCGTATATGCCACTTTTTGACATGGGAGGAAAAGCGTTCTAAAGGTTAAACTTTAGCTTTCTAGCTCTCACAAAAATACAATACATTTTTTTAGAGCTACTAAGATCATTATTGCCCATGTCAAATATTGTGTTTATATTATTACAGGATGATTCGATATCCCGGGAAGCCCTCGTCAGCGCCGGATTCTACCACGCCGGTGAGGGTCGGCTCCGGTGCGCGTGGTGCGGGGGAGAGATGGCCCCTATCAGGAATCTCGGATCGCTAGGATCGCCTGTTGATATACATCGAAGGTAAACTACATTTTTAAGATGGTATTTGCAAGTTACTTGGATGGAATAAAGAGAAAATATTGTGAAGAGTAGTGACATGACATGGCGCAGTTACAGATGTGCCGTTCTCGATTTGTATGGGGAAAGAACGTTCTCGAGAACATTCCCATACAAATCGGGAAACGTTTTCGAGAACGGCACATATCTAGGCGTACATAAAGACGATTCCCAGCGACTTGCCCATTTTACTTTATTTTTCATAAAATCACCTTGCCCTGGTTTAATAAAGTCAAACTTACTCTGATATACCCTCGAAGAGGTTTAACGCCACAGATCGTGAAACTAAGCTGTAAATAAATTTTCATCTTAGATATATTTTCTGAGGGATAAAAAAAGAAGACAGTCTTACACAAATCAACCTAGTCCCGAACTAAGCAACGCTTGTATAAGTATTATCGATTCATTATTATGATTATGAATTTCTTATTAGAAAAGTGAAGTACTGTACTCCTAAAAGTTCTCGATTGTGTATGACTAATACGTGTACGTATGAAAACTATGACGCATGTAATAACAATGGCTTTGATTGAAGACTAGAGTTCACTTTACTGACCATGCATGTTTCTAACCTTTTATGCCTGCTACCATATACAAACTTTTTCTCTTTGATTTATTTATTTATAATTAAGCGACTCACAGCCAAACATGAAAGTCACATTACAAGACATTAAATAATAAAATTAGAAATAACAAGATAAATGGTTGCATTTAGATAACATTGCTTTTTTGGGGATTTTAAAGTTGAAGTTCTAGGCCCCATTTTTTTAAAGTGTTTAATTAATTATTAAACGGTTACACTCACGTGAAATTGTACCTATATTATGTTAATAATGTGCACAATGAAAAAAGTTTCCGCGATTAAATTGAAATGATAAAAATGCGTATCAGTTACAGACAGACAACTAAATCGAACGACTAAAGACGATACAAACTGTTATCTATGTAGGAACGACTGAAGTCAACACCTGTTATGTAAGCTCAATTTTCAGATTATATGAAAGGGCTGACAGGGTGACTCGTGTGTCATTTCATTTCCTTTTGACAGGTACTTCCCGCGCTGCGATTATGCACTTCGGTTAGATAACGCATACCGGGCCGCCAACATATCCCCGCCAGCCTCGCCTCAGACCCCACAAGTGGAGTCCCCGCGGAATTCCGTAATGTCGTGAGTATTCTGTATAATATTGTATTTTATTTGTACGAAATTGTAGTTCCCTGCCTCACCGAGACGCCAAAGCGACATCGTCTGGTCAGCTACCGTATCAGAAATCATATTGGAGGAAGGACTTGGCGACGCTTGAATATCCCATTTTTGTATCGAATATGTAGGTAACCAACGACTACGCCGTGGTGCCCCAGTAGAGCAGGGGACATGCTGTGTTTATTAAATATTCATATATAATAGGAAATGACTAGTATACGAGTATGGTAGTCTAATCTAAACAGAAACGGATCGACTTATAAAATACAAAGTAATACTGTCGAAAATCCTGCCCAAACCTTAAACGACTTTGTGTTAATGCACCTTGGATCTAATTCACACTTTTGCGCCATGGACCATTTCATTTTTGAACCTTAAGTTAGTAGAAACTGGTTGAAACCAAAGGTTAAAGTATATTGGTCAGTTGCTTGACCTTTGATTACGCACAGTTATGAGTTACGAGATAGATGGGCGAGATTGGTTGTGAGTAGTACATACCAACAACTTGGCTTGATTTGTTTGACGTGTATAGTTGGTTTTCAATAATAATAATAATAACAATATAATATAATAATTAAAGGTAGATTTATTTAAGTATAAAGACTGTGTATATTTGGGGGTTAAAAATGATGAACATGACATTCTTTCGTGAAGCTTGTATTGTAAGTACTTTTTATCGCATAACAACCTCAGTATTAGGTTAGGTTTGTTTTAATTAAGTTTTGAAAATTTTACAGACAAGATCTTAGTTGGTGACATAAAACAATTAGGAAATGAAGCAACTAGGAAACATAATTATAGCCTTGTTGTCAGTAAACTGAACATTGTTCTCGGCATTATTTCTACGCTCTCGTTAAAATCGTCAAAGCAATAATTGTACTTAATCAGTAATCACAATGAACAATTGCAGTGAAGGTGCACTCCACAACTCGCGTCTCCTTGCGCGCGACGGCATGCAGAGTTGCACTAACCTCGGTGTAGTACCAGTGACGGGGCGGGGCGTGCAACATCCCACTCTAGCCAGTCTGGCGGCAAGACTGGCCACGTTCGCCGAGTGGCCTGCGGGCAGGCCGCAGGAACCACAGGCACTGGCTGAGGCTGGGTTCTTCTTCACTGGGCAGGATGACCAGGTAACATCCCACTCTAGCCAGTGTAGTGGCAAGACCAGCCACGTTCGCCGAGTGGCCTGCGGGCAGGCCGCAGGAACCACAGGAACTGGCTGACGCTGGGTTCTTCTTCACTGGGCAGGATGACCAGGTAACATCCCACTCTAGCCAGTGTAGTGGCAAGACCAGCCACGTTCGCCGAGTGGCCTGCGGGCAGGCCGCAGGAACCACAGGCACTGGCTGAGGCTGGGTTCTTCTTCACTGGGCAGGATGACCAGGTAACATCCCACTCTAGCCAGTGTAGTGGCAAGACCAGCCACGTTCGCCGAGTGGCCTGCGGGCAGGCCGCAGGAACCACAGGAACTGGCTGAGGCTGGGTTCTTCTTCACTGGGCAGGATGACCAGGTAACATCCCACTCTAGCCAGTCTAGTGACAAGAGTGGCCACGTTCGCCGAGTGGCTTGCGGGCAGGCTGCAGGAACCACAGGCACTGGCTGCGGCTGGGTTCTTCTTCACTGGGCAGGATGACAAGGTAACATCCCACTCTAGCCAGTGTAGTGGCAAGACCAGCCACGTTCGCCAAGTGGCCTGCGGGTAGGCCGCAGGAACCACAGGCACTGGCTGAGGCTGGGTTGTTCTTCACTGGGCAGGAAGACCAGGTAACATCCGACTACCGTCTTTGTCATGCGCCATGAGGAGATGGAACTAGGAATGGAGTCAGTCGCACGGCGAAGGGTGCAAAACCCGACACTGGCAAGCGTAGCAGCAAAGTTAGTCACGGTTGCCGAGTGACCTGTGAGCAGGCTACAGGAGCTTTGGCTGAGGCGGGGTTCTTCTACACCGATGACAAGATGATCGGGTAACTTTGACCTCTGACTTTTGTCATACCTACCTACTATATGATGTAGAATTGGTGCTAGTAGGTGTACCAGTGACGGTGAGAGGGGTGCAACACCCTGCACTGGCTACTTTAGCTGCAACACTAGCTATTTTGTCTGAGTGCGCAGGACAGGAACCCCCCCCCCCCCCCCCCAGGCATTAGCTGAGGTAGAAGTCTTCTTCACTGGCGGGTGATCAGGTAACATGACTACTGCGATATGATGACGAGTCCAATTCCGTGTAGTAGGCGTGAATACTAAACTGGGATACTTATTTGCACATTGGCTCCTTACCATGCCCTTGAGGAAGATCTTGCTCTGTAATTTCACCTCAAATTGGGTTCCTATGTGGTTGAAACAGATATCGCTGGAGTGATGTTTTAAATGTGGCTTTTCATTATTTCCAGTGTAGGTACGGAGCTAATGCACAATGGTTTTGCCCGTACCTGCGAGCAGTTTTAGAGCGTACAGGGATCTCCCGTACGCTCTAAACTATAAACAAGAAATAAGTTGCATTTGACCTTATGCTCTCCTTATAAAATTACTCTAAAGAGGAAGTTATGTAAATTTATTTCTGTTAACTTGGTAAGTCTCTACCATTGAAGGGAACCTGTTTGTTAATATTGGACATAGGTATGCGTTTACCGATTGCCATAACATTGAGTATTTCTTAAGTATTTTTGCTTTATATTTGAAACTAATAAGACTTACCGTGATTAACAAGTTTACCTATTGAATGCGGTTTTATGAACCTCGACCGCAAGTCAAGATCGTTGCCGTAAATTAGTTCGATGCTGTTTATTTATTTAATCTTTAGTGCAGAAAAGAAAACTAAGATACCCGTTTAGAAGTTGGACTTAATGCCATGAGGCATTCTCTACCAGTTACCTACAGTAAACCAGAAAAAATTTAGGTGGTGCAACTAACTTACCTATACAAAGATCAATATTATCAAGCTGGTTTTCAGGATTGCCTAGCGCCTTGCCTTAAAGGTCACTCGTGTTTCCTAGACATTTCTGAGGTAGGTACAGAACATAGATCACAAGTCAAGTAGTCAGTGTTGTTACCTTCTTCATACTTATTTGCGGCAGTTGGAATACTTGGATTTTGAGAACACTTATTTTATGATTGACTAGATATAGTAAAATATAGTGTGTTAGTGTTCTAACATATACATAATTATTTGTATAGAATCTTTTTATCGATTCATATTTTTATGTGGTAATACCACATTTTTATTTTTATAAATAATGACACAAAGGCAAATTAAGAAAGAAAAATTGAATGCGATCTACTACAATCGAAGCGGGGTTTGAACCCGCGACCTCTGCGTTTCCGGCGCATATTGCTCTCCCAACTGAGCTATTCGTATTATATACATAATTTTTTTTTAAATAAAATTAGTTATTTTTTCCCAAGGTGTGCTGTTTCTACTGCGACGGCGGGCTGGGCAAGTGGGAGGCGGGCGACGAGCCGTGGGCGGAGCACGCGCGCTGGTTCCCGGGCTGCGGGTTCGTGCAGCTCGTCAAGGGGGCCGACTACGTGCAGCAGCACCGCGCCAACCCGCCGCCGACGACGGTAATTATGTCACACATCACATTATGTCACACTAACATTAATGGTATTAAATAAAAAAATAATAAAAAAATTATAAAAAAAAAAAAAAAAAATTAAAGGACAATCATACACAAATCGACCTAGTCCCAAACTAAGCAAAGCTTGTACTATGGGTACTAGACGACGATATACATAATATAAATACATATATAGAAAACATCCATGACCCATGAACAAATATTTGCACAAATATTATATACTAGCGACCCGCCCCGGCTTCGCACGGGTGCATGTATTATACATATAAACCTTCCTCTCGAATCGCTCTATCTATTAAAAAAAAACCGCATAAAAATCCGTTGCGTAGTTTTAAAGCTTTAAGCATACAAAGGGACATAGGGACAGAGAAAGCGACTTTGTTTTATACTATGTAGTGATATATATATATATCCATACTAATATTAAAAATGCGAAAGTGTGTCTGTCTGTCTGTTACCTCTTCACGCTTAAACCGCTGAATCGATTTTGATGATATTTGGCATGGAGATAGTTAAGATCCGAGGAAGGACATAGGATAGTTTTCATCCTGGAAATTATCCCTAAAAAGATTGAAAAGTGAGTAAGTAATTCATGATGACATTGATGACCCTGTAGGAAATGTAATGATTAGACCAAAAGCACAATTGCTCTTACATTTGCTTAGGCGCTTTTAATAATCCCTTTTATTCATTAAGGTGATAAGGTGGATATCTATCGTGTTGTACGAGGTTGCTTCCATACTTCCAAGTTCCACGCGGACGTAGTCGCGGGCAAAAGCTAGTATATGTATATGTGCGTTGCCGGCCTTTCAAGTGGGAGTACGCTCTTTTCTTGAAGGTTTGAAGGTCGTATCGGTCGGGAGAAACCGCAAGCGAAACTTCATTCCAAAATTTTTACATGAAATTTCTAGAAAAATTAGACGACGTATACATAATTATACCTCACCAGCCGCGCAGTCAAACAATGAATGAATTGCATGTTTTTTTTGTTATGATTCTCGTTATTTAAATATCTTACAGTATACTTTTGTGTGTTTCAGGTGTCCGCCGACAGATCTCTTAGTCAATCAAGAAGGCAACGAAACCCATCTGTTCATTTTCCAGTCACAGAAAATCAGGTACGCATGGACTATACTTGTCAATTTTAAGTTTTCTATGGATTTATAGCATACCTGTGGTTTATGCCTTCATTGTTCGTGGTCGACGACTGGTTGTATGGTTGAAAACATTGTATGTAGTAAAATGGCACTGTGTGAACACTTAGGAAACATTTTCATGAAATTTTAACGAGTTACCATTTCATAGCGTGTATGTGTGGTTTATTATTTTTTAGTGAAAATGTATCCCTCTAGATAATTGTACTTGTTATCCTAGATATATTGACACCTAAATTACGACAGAAAAAAAACCGGAATTAAATGGTAACGTGAGTTACGCCCTGTCGTGGAATTGCCCCTAAGTAAAGTTGACCTAAATAATATAAGAGACAGACACTAAGGCCCACTTGCACCAAAACTTCGAGTTAAATATATAACTCAGGGTTTACTAAATCAGGGTTAATATGTTAAATTTTTAACTCATAGTTTTCGTTGCACCAATAGAAATTAAGTCCGAGTTAACTAACCCGAGGTTAATGTAACATTCATTCGCTCTATTCATATCCGACCAAACGTGATTGAATAAATGATGAATGATTTAAGTGTTGTGCTCTCTGTCACTCTACAGTACTTTGCATAAGTCTATTCCACTATGTCAGATTTGGAATGATATTTCGTTTTTTAGCGTATTATATATCTGTATTAAATGTCAGTCAGGCGTCATTATTGTTTTTGCGCGAGTTGTGTCTGCTTTCTATATTTTATTATCTTGTTTTAAACTGCTAAAAATGGAAAACAAATCTCGTTTACGTGCCCCAAATTTTACAAATAGCGACAGATTACTGCTTTGTGATTTCATAGGCAGCGAAGTTTAAGCATAAACTTGAAAACAAAAAACCAGTCGAAAAAGCATTGTCTCTTTGCGAGTAAAAATGATCCTTTTCTGCAATTTTTCTATTGTAAAAGTCCGAACTAATGTATTTGATGATCTCTTCATCATGGGTTTCACAACGGTGTCAGGAAAGCGTAAGACACGCAAGTCACTGGGTACTGCAGAACCGGTTGGTTGTGGTCTGCGGGTCTCCACACCGAGCAAGGCGCTGTACGTGTCGCGCCTGCATCACACTGCCACCGCTGAAGAAGTGACGCAGTATGTTCGCCAGAAAACCGGCTACTCGCTGAGGGTGTTGCAGTGCACTTCAGCTCGTTTGTAGTGCGCGTGCCGCGGCCGCTCCAGGAGACCATCGCGTGTGCTGATTTCTGGCCGAAAGGTGTCGTGTTTCGTCGGTTCCGGGGCAACCTACCAAATCCAAAACCCGAGATGTCGGAACAACGGGGCCACGCCGTTTCGCCGTCAAAATAAACATTGTTCGGTTCATGACGCATTGGTGTAAACTGTAATGTTATGTAACCTGTTTTTCAATAAATAAATCATCATCAGACAACAACTATTCAATTATTATTATCCTGGACAAAACATAACAACATAACATAACCTAAGCTATACGTCAAGTCGATTTTGATACTTGTTTGACACTACTAACCCAGGGTTAATGACTTTAACCCTCACACATCGGCGGGTTAAAAAATTAAATTTTTAACTCAAGGTTTACTTCTAACTCTCGGTGGTGCAAGACGTTCTAATTACTTAACCCTAGAGTAGCATTTAACTCCGAGTTAATTTTGCTAACCCAGCGTGGTGCAAGTGGTCCTAAGGTAAGAACGTTACATTTGCACCCAAAAGTAGTATTGGTTTGAGTTAATCAAATAACAAAACTTGGTGATGATAATTGTCTGCTCACTTCGCGTTCAGCAATCTACATAGGTACATTATATAACTTAGTTTTTTTTTTTGTCACAACACGAAAGGTAAAAAGTGAATAAATTCTGAAATCTATTTCTTTTTCAAGAATAATAATCCCTATTGTCTTCTGCGTCTCGCACATAACAGGAAAAAGTTCATACAGATATCCTGTCTCGGTTGTTTGGTATATGCTCATTATTTTTGAACTGTTCAGGTGGAGGAACAAATGGACAGCCAGCAGGCGCTGGTCGCCTTGGGAGCGGGCTTGGATGCGGCCAGAGTTCGGCGGGCGATCAGGCGGAGATTCCAGACCACTGGTATGTGGCCGTTAATTTTTCTTTTTTAATATTGGACTCTTTGCCCAGCAGTGGGACACAAGTATAGGCTAGTAAAAAAAAAAAAAAAAATATTGGACTATCTCACAGCACAGGATGAGTTGGTATGGACATGTCAAAAGGAGGCCACCCGATTACGTCGGCAACGTTGTACTTGATTTGTCCGTCCCCGGAAAAAGATCTAGAGGGAGACCTAAGACCACCTGGACAAATGTGTTGCTGACAGACATAAAAGAATGCGATGTTTCCGAAGACGACATCAGGGATAGGGCGAAGTGGAGGAGGAAGATAAGGAAGGCTGACCCCACCACCATGTGGGATACATAGTCGGGAAGAGAGAGAGAATATTGGAATATCTCACTCGAATCGATCTAGTCCCTCAGTAAGCTCTATTAGGCCTGTATTATGGGCACTAGACGATGATAATAAAATTGATAAACATACTTATATGTATAGATAAATACATACTTAAATACAAATAACAGCTACTAATATTCGACTTCATCGCTCAAATATTTGCCCTTGCCGGGATTCGAACCCAGGGCCGCCGGCACAGTAGGCAGTTGCTTTACCACTGCGTTAACCGCGTCGTCAGATAAAAAAATAGGCAAACTTTAGTTAAGGTTTCAGGTAAATTGTTCAGATGAAAGCAAGTATGTTTCCACTTTGCATTAAACTCGCTTTGGGGGCTGGCTTAGGCGCAGCGAAAGTGCAGTGAGCAGCAGATAAAGTTTCAGAGCACCGTACAGTCAACCAATTTGATTTCTAGGCCACTATAGAACCTTGTCACAATGACAATGATATGAGATTTCAAGCGGTTTTCATATTGACGTTCACTGTGACATGGTACGAAATGGCCTAGGAATCAAATTGGTTGACTACGTGTACGCAACTAAAGGCTGATAGATGTACGGTACGATTAAAATCAGTTAACACTTCGGCCAACCTCGGTAATTGTCGTGAATCCCTCATCTCTCACATAGAGTTATCAATTTACAGATATGACCGATTTACAAAATTCTTTTCGTATTTGATAGGGTTTTTTGTAAACTTTTATTGGTGTGCAATAAAGTATTGTATTATTATTATTATACTTCCGAGATGGTCCCATGTAAATTTTATCAAAATCGGTCAAGCACTTTATGAAATATCAACAAAAATCGGTTGAAATCGGTTTTTAAAATTTTTTATTTGGTGATTATTATTAATTATTAATCCGACGTAATATCATAGGTACTACTTACATCAAACAGTAAAATATTGACTTATATATGTTTTTTTAATATATTGTATACCTACAAGAATGTTAAAATTCATGTCGCTTCTGCATAATAAATTTCTTAGGTCTACCGGTTAGTAATGTCATCTTGGCAGGTGCTATACATTGCGTTTATGATACTTCAAATTGAATGCTACCTAAAAGAAATCGCGGTAATGTATTTCGTGTCATTTCCGTCTCCGGATTTAGGCGATGATACCCGAGAAAAGTTAACACTTCGTAACTGATTTTAATCGTACTGTATCTAGTTTTGGCATCCTTTTCGATGGTATGCCGTAGCCACAAACAACCCCCACTAGACGGAGCATGTAAGGCGACCCGCGCGCACCAACGATATGGTACGGCAGAACATTAAAGTATGAACACGGCGGCCACCGTTTAGTTGCGTCCATGTTTATGATCCATGCGTACGTCAACGAAAAAAGAAATTAAATAAATAACATGGTAAATTGTAGTGTTAAGTTGTGTAGAGAGACCTCATAAACATGGACGCAACTAAACGGTGGCCGCCGTGTTGATACTTTAACGTTCTGCCGTACCATATCGTTGGTGCGCGTGGGTCGCCTTACATGCTCCGTCTAGTGCGGGTTGTCTGTGGCCGTAGCGCTAAAACAGGACTCCTTGCAATTTTTTATGCCACTCGACTTGACGCTGCTACCGGGATGTTTCTGGCTATGATGCTTTTGGGAAGGCTTGAGCATCCTTGCCTTCCTCCCGCTTACTGCTACCTGTTTGGCTCATATTGTACCATGATTATATAATATTCTCCTTATTTAAAGAGTTTTTCTGCTAGTGCGAATTTGCCACTCCATAAAACAACAACAATACATTTCAGAATCTTAATCTAAACATCCAGGCTTTTATTAAGGTTATCTACATATTATAATAGCACACTTAACTAGGGCTAGAATCTTTCCGACTTCGTCGCACATTGGGTAGCACAGGTACGTATTACATAATCCAATGGAACTGTCGCTGAACATCAGTTGCCTAGGCCTCTCATTACGGACACTCTCCAGTAATAAATGGTAAACATCTTCTAGGCTTGAAGACGAAAGTCCTCAACCAGTGTGTATTACGGTGATGACTTACGGATCCGAGACGTGGTCTCTAACTATGGGACTTTTAAGGAAGCTCAGAATCACTTCTTCTACGAGATCGAATCAGAAATGAGGAGATTCGTAGACGAACCAAGGACATCGACATAGCAAACCGGGTAAGCAAGCTGAAGTGGCACGTAGCTCGAAGAACCGATGGCCGTTGAGGCAGAAAAGTTCTCGAGTGGAGACCACGTACCGGCAAGCACAGTGTAGGGCGGCCACCCTGGTTAGAGTTGTGGGGACTCGCTGAATGCGGGTCGCTGCTATCCGGCCCATGTGGTAGGCCTGTGTCCAGCAGTTGACGTCCTATGGCTGATGATGATCTTCTATGCGGTTGCATGCGTTGCATTAGGGCGAATTACCTTGCGCATGAGATATGCAAACTAATCAAAGGGAACGTTTATATTTGTGTACAGGATTGCCGTTCACGTCGTCGGAGGCGTTGATCGACGCGGTCCTGGACGCGCAGCTGAACGAGGAGAGCTGGAGCGTGGCGCCCAACCAGCGGTTCGCGCGCGACATCCTCGCCGAGGCGCTGCGCGAGTTCGCGCCCGCTGCCGGGTACGTGTCTTCCAGAACATTCCATCTCCACAGCGGGGCTCATAGGGCGGCTAACCGGCAACTTGCATTGGAAAGGGCTATGCTCGGAGTTTCTCTTCGTGATAGAATAAAATAAGTTTCTGTCAAAAATGACATTTTAGTGACAAGCTTTTATAGCCGACTGTACATTTCTTTGAATATCCATCAAATGCTCACTGAAACGATTCTAAAGAGACCAAACTCGGTAGGATTGCTTTTTCTATTACAGAGTTCCTATGGCCACCTTCCGGCTCCATCATCATCATCAGATCAGATCAGCCCCATGGTACCATATTATTGTATTGTCATCGAAGTTATGTAAATATGCAAAATTTCAGCTCAATCGGTTGACGATATCTGGTTCAAAATTGAGGTGCAAGATTTCACCCGAACAAACATACTTAGATACATACATACATACAATGCAAGTTAAATAAAAGCTTGTAAAATAAAGATATCCGCAGAAGTACCACGGTCGCCACTCTAGGACTTTAACAAGTTTACAGGATTGCACGGTTAATGTGGCAATGAGCATGCCATGTAGCCCCGAGAATGGATTATCGGGGACCGATGTCCTAGAGTGGCGATCACGTATAGGAAAGCGCAGCATGGACGGCCCCCGACTTTGAGGACGTAGGTGGTAGCGGGGAGTCGATGGATGCTGCGGGATCGTACATTGTGGCGAGCTATAAGGAAGGCCTGTTTTCAGCGGTGGAAGACTGTGGCTAATAGTTAGATAGATAGATAAATCCATAATCACTATAATCAGACAAATGACTTACGTTGTTGAGTTCTCCTAAGTCGAAGACGTTGGTCAACGCGGTGCTAGATCCCATCTTGTGGTAGGCTTATTACTCCGCGGCAGCGCTGCCTCTTCCGGTTTGTGGTCTCTATTTGAGTGCCTTTACACCTCTCCAATTAACGTTTTTATTTGGCAAAAGTAATGTTAATTATCCGTGAAAACATGACATAAGCCAAGAAGCGTTCAAAACGCTCCTGAGCTTTACTTTTATTATCTAAATCACATTTATATTTTTGCAGAATAATCCCATCACTAGATTGCGATCAAAGGTCTCAGTCCGAAAGTTCATCGCGCTCCCGAACGCCCAACGAATCCTCCTACCATCAAGAACCGGAAATGATCGTCGCGCGCGCTGACACTAGCCAAACTGTCAAAACTGAGAGTTCCAGATCTGACAGTGTCGACAGAGCTGAGAGAGTCGAGAGAGAAAGAGAAGGGACTCCCAAGAAGAAGTTGTCGTTGGAGGAAGAGAATAGGCAGTTAAAGGAAGCGAGGCTGTGCAAAGTCTGTATGGATAGTGAGGTGAGTAACGTCATTTCACCTGGTGACAGTCAAAACTCACTAAAATTTCTGTCCCTGCTCTTCAAAGCCTCGTATCTAGTTAGTAAATGGATACTGAGATACGTCTTTGTTTTAAGTAGGTATTTGTTACTTAGTGAGTTTTGGTTGTCAAGCGACGATTTGTTTGGGTTTTTAGAGTAAAGTTTATCCGAAATGGAAGTGACAAATACTTTTAATAGTGAGGTCGTTGTTCACCTGTGCCTGTGCCAATCTGAGTTTGACATACAGTCCGTGAGTTCTCAGATTGCATTTCGGGTTTGGGTTATCGCGTAAGAGCGAGCGAGACAGGTATAAAACGCGAATTGCATTCTGACAGCTCACCAACTGTAACTTGTTATTAAAGTTTTCTTTACTTTCAATCTGAATAAAATTTTTGAAATAGGTTGTCAATAAAACCTACGGTTATAGCGGGTGCTGAGAATGATAAATACAACACATTACAAAATGCTTTTATTGCACAGCAAAAAAGTTAATAAATTAAAACAAAGATACAACAATTTTAATAACGGTAAACACCAGGCGACAGGCGATCTTATCGCTAAAGAGCGATCTGTTCCAGACAAGCAGATTCTCTAGCAGAAATGTCCTGGATAACTTAGCTGCTGGGGCTAATATAACTATACATATAAAAGTTCACTGCCTAAACTCTAAAGTAAGAATAATAAATAAGCTCTTGTTTACTATTAAAATCTACCCTTTACGCGCTATTTTATGGATTCAGCCTACGTAAATTATGTCGATTGATTACGACAAACAAAATACAAAGTTGTGTTTTGACTTCAAAACCATTGTTTGATATATTTTAGTGATTATGTAAAACCACAGGCCTATTGTCCAATGACCGCCGGTGGTGTTAGGTCATTTGATAAGGAAAGTGTTAGGTTCTGACTCAGGTTATTGTTTATGTTTATATTATGTAAACGTTTTAAGTTTTTCAAATTGTATTAAAGCTATAACGTCTGCTAGCGTACAAAATACAAATACAATACAAAATGATTTATTTAAACAAAATTTAGTTGAAACATACAGAAATGTGTCCGTCAGTGACCAAACTAGGCTGAGCCTGTATCTTGGCCATCTGCGAGTCCGGTTAACATATGCGGTTTACACAATAGTAGGCAGTAAATTAAGCAAAAAATAAACATCTAATAAACTAATCTAATTGACTATTATTTATGCCGTAAGACAGGGATCTTCTTGCACTGGTTATGCACTACGTACTGCGTGGACGCGTGTTTCTTCGATCGAGTTCAACTCCGCACTCAACTACATGTTTATATAGAAGCGAAAATGTTTTATGCTTTGAACATGTTTACTACTTTAATAAAAAAAATAATTTGGTTGTAGCACATTGTTACTATCGATTTCTCAACATAATATTTACGGTAGATGGCGCTACGATACCGCCCTAAAGCATGCTAGTGGCTTTGATAGCATAATAATAAGTAATGCCCCGTCTGGTCCGGAAAGCCGTGGGGACGTGGGTTCGAATCCCGTTCAAAGCATATTTTTTTCTTTTTTATATAAGAGTTTTAAGTTTTTATCTAAAATACATGGCTGCATGGTAAACTTCCGAACAAATAAGTTTTTTTAGAGAATTTCAGCGAATATGATTTATCAGCAGTCATTATTTTTATCTTGATTACAATGTTGTATGCAAATTAGCCTGTAAATGTCAATCTTATCGATATTTTTTTCATTTATCAGACAATGTTTGATTAAAATAAATAAAGTGACATTGATTTTAAAAGAAAACACTATTTATAAATAATGTAATCATTTTCTTAAATCTTAAATCAAGGCACTGATTATTGAGGTATTTAAGGGGTAATTAAATAGCCACTATATATTACGTTTCCCGTTTAATAATACGTTTCCCGAAAAAATATCAAAGGCAATGATTGTACAATTAGCAGAGAAATAGCCATATAGTTTAAGATTGTATAAATCGGAAATTGCAAGCTTACCATTACCTACATATATCAAACACACTGCACTGGTATGGTATAGTGTAAAGTTCATTTCATATATACGTATACCAGTGACACATTTCACTTGAGACTACAATGAGAACCATAACGTTTATCTATGTTGTCTAATTGCTGTGATCTCAGCTTTTTAATTTGGGACGTGCCAATATTACTTATTACCTTATATTTTGTTCCATTGATACCGCTTAATTAAATACAGGCCTGAGATGCAATCGAGCCTTGGTATTATGAACTATAGCACCATGATGGTGGACTCTAACAATTGATGATTTAACTAATCATTATTAATTTATCAAAAGTTGTTGTACCTAAAGGCATTTCAATATCTAGCACAGACACTGCCTTTTAAAAACTTAATCATCTTGAATGTCAGTGTCAATGTGTGCGTGTAAGACGCCCAGGGCTGCCTCAGACGCATTGCAACAACTAGTTGGTACTTTAGTTGCACATAAATATGAAATATGACATAATAAGATAGGAAAATTATCACAACCACACAACCAACGGTAGTGATGATGATGGTGGTGGTGGTCGTGATTATGATGATGTTAACAATGATTGTGGCGATGATGATGATTTAGTGTTCATTGTCACCACTGGGATCGTCATCACAATCATCATCATCATCGTTTATCACCACCAGTTTCGTTCTTGACCATTACCATCAGAATCAACACCGCCATCATCATACCTAATCACCATCATCATAATCACCACTGTCCTCACCACCACCAGTCACCGCCTTCATCAACATCATCAGCATCACCATCATCATCACCAACACCAGCACCACCATCACCATCATCACCACCAGACACCACCATCATCACCATTACCATCACCAACACCATCACTATTTCACGAGTTAATGCCCACATTGCCCACCTATGCACAGTACACAACCCTTTCAAAATTATCTACGCTGCCAACACGATTCCAACTCGGTGCCCATGCGGGGTAAGGTAACTCGATTCGGTGCGGGGGTGTGCGTGTCCATTCTGTAGGTATGTAGTACTATTTAAATATTCTGTATCCAGGTGAGCGTGGTGTTCCTCCCGTGCGGACACCTGGTGTCGTGCGCGCGCTGCGGCGCCGCGCTGCCGTCGTGTCCGCTGTGCCGCAGCGCCGTGCGCGCGCTGGTGCGCGCCTACCTCGCGTGACGACTCCAGGTATCTGCACACCTGTGACCATTCTACATCCAGGTGAGCGTGGTGTTCCTCCCGTGCGGACACCTGGTGTCGTGCGCGCGCTGCGGCGCCGCGCTGCCGTCGTGTCCGCTGTGCCGCAGCGCCGTGCGCGCGCTGGTGCGCGCCTACCTCGCGTGACGACTCCATGTATCTGCACACCTGTGACCATTCTATATCCAGGTGAGCGTGGTGTTCCTCCCGTGCGGACACCTGGTGTCGTGCGCGCGCTGCGGCGCCGTGCGCGCTGGTGCGCGCCTACCTCGCGTGACGACTCCAGGTATCTGCACACCTGTGACCATTCTATATCCAGGTGAGCGTGGTGTTCCTCCCGTGCGGACACCTGGTGTCGTGCGCGCGCTGCGGCGCCGTGCGCGCGCTGGTGCGCGCCTACCTCGCGTGACGACTCCAGGTATCTGCACACCTGTGACCATTCTATATCCAGGTGAGCGTGGTGTTCCTCCCGTGCGGACACCTGGTGTCGACTCCAGGTACAGTACTTTTATCTCACGAGCGCGGGTGAGCCATGTTTGTGTGAGTAATGTACATGCACATTGGCTCTGTGTGGGTGAGCCGGAACTGCTCGCTCCCGAGCTCACCCACACAGAGCCAATGTGCATGTACATCTACTCACACAAACATGGCTCACCCGCGCTCGTGAGATAAAAGTACTGTATCTGCACACCTGTGCCCATTTTGCCTATGGAGGTGACAAACCTGTGAGCATTCAGCCTATGGAGATGACAAACACGGCCGAACCCCTCTGCCACAGTATATCAGTCAACTAGGTCGTAAGAGGTTATATTATGTGTTTGTTTTGGGGTGTAAGTTTACCGCAACAGCACACTTCGTGTCTGTGCTTTCATATATTGATGGTGTGCTATACGAGTTTACCTCGCCTCAAATATGTTTGGAGAGTTACGTTTGACATCTCCATTGGGCTACATACTCAAAGGTGCAAACAATTACCATGGAATAACTTGGGTACCTTACGGTGCTGATAATATCGTTTGCTCATAGTAGTACCACGTAGTTAGTACCACAACCACTATGTCTGGCGTCAGTACAGTGTTTCTGCCGTGTAAATGCCAACGAGATTGAAAGCGTTACCCGTCTCTGTCGTACCGTACTGGATAGGTCGACAGAGATAATTAATATATGCGCCCGATAAAGAGTCGCGTAGACCAGTTGTGCTAGAGGGGCTGGACTGGACAGTGATGTTCTTGTAACCCGGGAATAGAATTGTGTCATCCTCGAATACCATCCTCGTTATCTCGTATAAAAAAAACTTTTTTTTGGTAACGGGACACATCCAGAATCTAGTTTCTAGACGCATTCTTGTGACTAATGAGAAATAGTTTTATGACATATAACCATCTTAATTTACTATTTACGTATTTAATCACTCGTTCTTGGTTACAGATGGAAGTCACTGCTTGCCTTCAAAAATATGGTTCACCAAGCATCACAAGTATGTTGCCCATCAGAGGTTAGCCGTATACAGTAACTATTCCATAACGAATCGCATTGTCTATGTACTCTATATTATATTACTGTGTAAGTAGTATATTGGTCCGAAGACTGAATGTTGACGCGCGTGTATTCGTTCGTTCGAAGAACTTACGTGCATAATTACAAGGTACCAATTGGTATGCGTGAGTGAGTGATCTCAAATGCCATCCCTGTGTGCAGGCATTTGATCTTTTAACCGCCAAATAAACCTATTTCAATGGTAAAGTTTCATATAGAGATGTTTTGTATCGATAAACTCACTTATCGATGCTTTATCCATAACTAGTTGTACCTCCAAGTTTTGTTTGTAAAATATCTCCTTTTATTGGTATGAAAATAAAATTGATATATATTTTCACTTAAATATAACTGATTCAACAACACGGATTACAAATGACACTATATTATATTATGATAACATTGTCAAACATTGCTTCATAACGAAAGTCCAAGAAGGTACGTTTTTCGATTTAACACGTTCACTACGGCATCGGGTCGAATACATCCGATGAAGAACTTTCCTCCGGTGCGGGGGAGAAATTGCTGTTCCTACCGTTGCTGCGGGACAGATATCTCAGAATTTTGCAGGAGTAGAAAAGGGACAGTTAGTGTTTTATCGATGTTTTTTCGAATATAGGCGGTTTAAGTAATAAAAACTCATCGGATCTTTTCGACCCCATGACGACCAGAGAGGAACTGTTTTCATCTAGTACGTCTACCGGGTCTTAAGGACCCGATGCCCGGTGACCCGATGCCCGGTGACCCGATAGCCGTACTGAATGAAAGTCTAGTTGAGCCAGTGACGTCCAAGTGTGTGGGTGGTTATTAATAAAATTACAGTGATTTACGAGATAAGGTGAATTATCGATCAGGAAGCGGTCGCGGAAAATGTTATTTATGTGTGACAAAAATGAAAATAAACATGAAACTGTGAAAAACAAAAAAGAGGATATACGTGCCAGAAATATTGTAATTGGTAAGCGAAATATTGCTATTAATAATGTTTATACAAGCCCATCGACTGGCCAGACACTCCAAATACTGCAAAATATTAAAAGTAATTCAAAGTGTTATGTATCTAATAAGTCTTAGTTAGCCTATTAAAATTAATAACTATCGATATCGGTATTTTTTTTCTACCCCAACACTAAAAAAATATCGACAATGTTAACATTCAGTGCGGATATCGGGTCTAAAAGATCCGACAGATTGTTATTTGTTTTGCAATCAAACCATTAATTGGATCTACCTGCGTTTTGAAGATTGGTTTGGTGGTCTATGTAAGAATATGTTAACATAAATATATTTGCGTGAATGGCTATAACTACGTACATAATCACAATTAAACAAGAGTATACCCAACGGATCTTTTAGACCCGTTAACGCACCACAGTACAGTTACACGTCGGATCTAAAAGACCCCATGTCGTACCCAGGTAAAGTCACAAAAATTATTTGCCGTAGTGAACGTGTTAATATCTAAGAGGTTTGTATAATGAGTATTTCATATAGTAATGTCTTTCAGTTGGCGTTGTGTACGATTTAATTAAAGAAAACAGTACTGTTGTGTGGTTTTGAACCTCATAATCGTCCGTCGTAAAAAGAAGCGTGCTTCGTAGATAAGGTGTCATTTAGGTAGATTATCAACTTAAAGTCTTTGGCAAGATTTAAAATTGCTTCAATAGAAATGGCGTACCTATACCTGACATTTGTTAGAATCCCAGGTAGTCAGGCAAAGGCCTTAGAGTTGATAATGCACCAAAATGACACTTTATCTATGAAGCACGCTTCGCTTTTATGGACGACAATTAGGTACAATACCACACAACAGTACTGTTTTCTTTATTGAGATCGTATACAACGAAGTACTATGTACCAACCGAAGGACTATACTATAGTAGGTACTCGTTATTTAGCGATTATTTGAAGTATGCATAGAATAAAGGAGAGACAAGCATCGATTTGTGAGTTTATCGCTACCGCAACTCCCTATCAATTACTGCCAGAAATACGATGTCTAAAGATGAGAATTAATACGCCGATTGAGATGTCGACCAGGTGGCAGCTTTCATCAAGAGTACTGAACTAATCCTTTAAATGCAGTGACTTCCTGGGACCCTAGTATAACAGACACGCGACTCATTGTCGCGCGACATATACTACCTGTCACTTTCCTTTCAATACCGTGCGACAATGACAGATGATGCTGTGTCGAGCGGCAAGTTAAGGGGCCTTATCCTTTGAAAAATGATTTTTTTCATATTATGACAAATGTATGTATGTATGTAATGTATGTAAACACTTAATTGTACATAAAAACAAGAAAAACACATTACAAAAAAAATATGTTGAACGTTAGTTGAAAGACAAATATGTTGGTAATTTAACCAACTTTTTGAAGTGAATAATACTTTTCCCAAGTTCTCAGTAGTAGCATAGCTATTTCATGCTTTTATTGCTTGGAGTCGAAAATAAGTTGTAAAACCTAATTGTCCGCGTGAATTTTGTCAATTTCGACTAGTTTTTGAAACAAAAATTATCAATGAAAAATTCAAACTGTAGGTTTCAAATATATACCAACAAATCCCAACAACCCTGTTCTAGGTAGTAACATCAATAATATGTTAAGAAACATGGTTGATTATAGAGAAAAATGTCTAAAACAATCAGCATTTTAAAAGGAATAAGGTCTCTTAAGTCGCAGCAAGATATACTAGCCCTGCAGGATAGAGTTGTGGCGTTTTCGAAACGACTCCACTATGCGTGTAGAATGTTCTCGATTAAAAACGTACACGTCCATTACTAGAGATTTTTCGAGAAGCATACTTTTCTATGTCCAATTTTGAGTTTTGTGACGTACATCAGTATTCAGGGGTTTTCGGTGCGCGAATGATTTCACCTACCCTAGCTACAATCTGACACAAAAGAGTAGAAATTAAAAACTGGCAATACTGTCGTGTTGTCCCTTTCTAATCAATCTTAGAAAACGGGGACGTCAATACAGTATTGCCACTTTTTAATTTCTATTTTTTTGTGTCAGACTGTTGATAGGGCTTAGTGTTAAAATCCGTGCACCAAATACCCCGGGGTTTGCACACATTGGCGGTTAAACGTTTAACAATCAGTTTATTTCCGTCTTCAGGCCTTATTCTGTGTATAGTATTAATTAAGAGTAGTCGTACTTATGTACCTATTTAAACATTTATGTAGATTTGAAATCAACAAAATTCTATCAAAATTATTTAATTAAGTGTACTTGATATACAGAAGTATGTTTAATTTATTATATTAAGAAAATTATTTATTTTAATAGTACTATCAAAATTTAAAATTCCTATTTTATTATTAGGCTATCTACAAAAAAAGTATCAAATTTAAATTATACAATATGATACAGAAATTCTTTATTGTACACCAACAAGAAAATTAGTCGAAATCTTAAATTAAAATTAAACAATCGCAGACAATTGTAGGCGGTCTTATCGCTAAAGAGCGATCTCTTCCAGACAACCTTTTAACCTTATGATCATATCCTCAAGGTGGTATTTTAAGTTACATTCTTGCTTGGAAGTAACAGCGTTCTTACTTAGACGTGTTATGAAGGTAATGAATCCTGTATCACTAGAAAACTTCACAACTAGTGATACCAGGGTTTGGACTTTTCATAGGATTAGGATGGTAAGATGTTAGAGAGCCATGGAGCCAATTAACATTAAAATGTAAATCATACTCATACTGATGTACAGTCACCATCAGATATATCGCAGCGTACTTATACGCTGAACGCCTTAGCGTTCATAAATATCTGAACATGTACTGTAACGCCCAGTCAATAAGAGTCGTGTTCAGATATTTATGAACGCCTTACATGCTGCGATATATCTGATGGCGACTGTAGTATTGTGCCATGAAAAGTCCGAAGCCAGTGATATCTTAAGGACATTATTTCGACATGGTTTTAGGATACACGAATTCATTTCCTTTATTGTTTTTGTACGTAGTGTACGCTGGAATCCGACTTTTGAATGAAAGAAATCAGAAAGTGTAAAGCATTGATAAAAAATTGCTAACACGAAGGCATTTGAGCAAATATTGTGGTCAGTGTCACCTTTATCTTTTTTGATCTTTAGATACAATCTAACACATTTAGATAAAAGTTTAATTTTATCTGATACAATTCGGCGATCAGTATCATGTTTAGTACATGTAACACACTAATATACGATTTTGACCATAGATTATTTTAATTGGAAGAATATAGTGTTCAATGTCGTATTTTAAAAGAGAATGGCACATGACCAATAAAATAGCGTACTTAAATCATAATAAAAAAAATGTTATGGAAACACAGATCTATTTTTACGCGTTTTATGTATAAAATTAAAATACATTTAAACGTAAACGTAAAATACATGTAAACGAGGTATATTGTTTAATTTTATTTCCTAAGTTCTTTGCCTGACCATGGAATATATGTAATAGTTTTATGCTTACATAGATATAAGCCATTTGACGTACCGCTAACAATGGTATATTATATATTTACGGATTACATTGCTTTGCAAGAGCCACCTTTCTAATTGATCTAGATTCAATTTTAAATTAATAACTATTATGCTAAAATAGTAGTGAGCTTGTAACCAAAGATATCGGTGATAATTGTGTATTTACAATACCGGGGCTTTGTATTAAATATAATGGCCGTCAAACAAAATGTTAGGATGCATTTCCATTAACGGGGAGCGAAGCGGGACGAATCATGATTTGACCAATCACAACACTGTTTCCACTGAAGTCGCCGCGTAATTTCGGACACTATAACACAGTCCAGTCCGCCCAGATCGTCAATGGAGATGCACCCTTACTATATTAAGATGTATACATATGGCTACGTTGAAATTGATGCGTTATAAAATGAACTACGATATTTTATAGGTATATATGAAGTACAGTCAAACGATTTAATTCCTAGACCACTATAGAACCTTATTGCAGTAAATTGCATTATGTTTATGTATTTCCTTTTGACGACACGATGCATGGACGTTAGCGGTTATATTATTCAATAGCTCTAACAAATAAACGATTTGATTTGATCTATAATAGCAAAAAAAAAGAAATTGGTCGACAATATGAATTGGAATTGGATGCTTTTATTGGCGACATATATACGACAATGAATTAGCTATAAGCGTTTTATTTTTAAACTAACATTTTATTCTGTGTCTGAATTGGTGTAATCAAACATGCCACAAAATGCGATAAATCCCCAACCGCTGATACTAAGCTAAGGTAATCGTTATAATTATATTTAGAACTTGACAGTTTCAAAATGCTTACAACTTACAAATAATACAATAATAGTAGTACAACCACACGGTTGTACAAATGAGTTACAAATGTGTAATTGTGTAATTTTAAACGAATTTCGACATCGGTGTCGAAAATTGGAAATTGTTTAACGAATAACCCCAATAATAATAAAACAGCCACATAAAATAAAAATGTCAAGGGTGGATCAACTTTTTCTTGCTGTTATTCTGTCCCGTGACCCACGGGACAATAGGAATTAAATTATAAGAAAAGTGTTGATAATTTATATTACTGGTATTGTCAGGAGATAGTCTACATAAGAATGGGCTTATAACTGCTTAAATGATAAAGCTTTTGCTAAATATAACCACGGAAATCGTAGTTTTAAAAAGCAACCCAGGGGACATCACCATGGCAACGAGTGGCAGGATCTAACGATCTAACTCTCTACATCATCAAAAATTACTTTCCTTGCCGTATATGTAGGCATCGCAGGTGTTTGTACGCGAATTTACTAATTACCGCCCGTGGTTTGTCTAAAGTTTTACGTCTTTCCTTGGCCAGGAAGTGAGATTTTCTCCGCGCTTAGTGGTCAAAAATCCTACTTAATACAAAATCCTAGCGCAGTGGAAGCGTGCTGGGCCCATAACCTAATGAAACCACTATAGTGGCTTGACAGCAACTGACTTTATTTTAAAGTTCAAACAAAAAACAAAACAGATTAGCAACGTATGACTCTAGATGGCGCCACTGGCCATAGATAAAACATTATACATTTATTTTGTTAACTCCATAGATATAATTGACACTTACTGTCTAGGGTGACGTAAAATATGTTGCACCCGATATGTTTCCGTTTCTGTAATGTTCGTAACTGAACCAGTAAAAAGGAAAGGAAAAAAATAGGATGATTTTTACAATAAATATAATATTATATGGGAGTCGCGTAGCAACTGTTACGTCGTAATGTGGTGTGGTTATGGTTATTAAGTACTTTATTACATACGTATTATGTCGTATTTATTAACATTATTTGTGTGATAGTCTTGATAATGTAAGTGCATGTAGGTAACTGTTCGTATCTTAGAAAAATATAGTTAAAATTTGTTCAAAATGATCTGAAAATGCAATATATTATAGTGTTCATTAATAGTATATTCTTGTGTCTACGCTCACGGCGATGCTAATCCATTGTAATTTTAAACCCAAGCAAAATGCTGATGCAGTCTTAGATAAATAAATAGTGGTTTCGGTGGATAGCGAACGTTTCTACCTTAGAGTGCCGCGAACTATCGCCTGTAATATAACAAAAAAATAAATTAAAATCTCACTTGTTTTTAGTTACATTACAGGCGAATGCACGCGGTAAAGTGCGCCCTTATTAAAAAAAATCAAATAAAAATGAAAAATAAGCGATATTAAAAGATAATTGAAGATTTACTGAAAAAGAGGCCCTCCGAGGAAAAAATAAACGCTCAATCCAAAGGCACTAGTGTAAGTTTGCTTTCAAACCAGAAAACGCCTCGGCCTATTATGGTTGTTTATTATGCGATACGTAAGCGACAAAGCGTCCGTCACAATTTAACAAGTATACGAGTGTGACAGTGACAGATGCTTTATCAATTATTTATCACGCGATAAAAACAACCATCATCGGCCAAGGAACGCGATTGTGACAATTTTATTCACACGCGAAACGCAAACGTGAAAAGGGAGCTTTTTTGAGTTGTTGCGTTGGAAACTTCCACTTGTAGCTCAGGACAACAAAACTAGACACATTGTCCGTTACGTATTAATATTACGGTGTTCATAATGTTGCCTATTTTGCAAATGTTATTGTATTCGTCCTAGTGTGTAGCCAGCATAAGTAACGAACCATGTTTAAAGCTGTGAATAGGTATTTATAAAGCTTTGTTGTTTTAGTCGTAGATGAATGAACTAATTCATTCGGATTTGTTTTAATATATATTATGTAGAATTATATTGGTTTTAAACCTAAGGCCCTTTTATATAATTCTGTGGTTTTATTTCGCTCCCTCTTTTTACTTATAAACTATCAGTAAATTGGTAAAGAGTCTTGATATAATGTTTTACCCTCGTACTGTTCATTCTTAGTCTTATTTTATAAGTAATAATGTAAACCGAAAAAGCAATGCACTTTTTTATTCAATGATTTACAAATAAAACTGGCCATGTCCAAGTTTAGGAAGAAGTCGTTTTTGACAGCCCTGACGCCGAAGACCTGCAATAACTTTGTCAAATAATATTCGGGACTTCCGGTCCGTGACTTAAGATGGCCGCATGCGTTTAGGTTTTGTTGTTCGTTATTTATTCATTTTTGTCGTTCAATGTGTAGTATTGATAGCGTATTGTGCAGTGATCAAACGAATGTGTGAATAGCTAATGAAGAATTCAACTTGAATCGTACATAGCCCTTCCTGGGTCAAGGCCCGATAGTCCGTGTGGTTTTTTGTAAATCGCTATCACTTTACAAAAAGCACGATTTTATCAACTCACCGTACAACGTGGTATCAATCCTCTATCTAGTCGCCGAGTGCGATTGGCAACGAGACATTGGCAGTAATGGTCGCTTAACTGTGACCGGTTGCCATTTAAAAAAAAAAAAAAATAGAATAATATTCGAATTACTACCTATTTATGAGATAATGTATTTTGAGGTCAGATAGTTGTATGGCGGCTGGATGCAGGTGGATAGAAGCATGTCTGTAATCTATGAAAGCTAGACAGCTTGTACTAACCATTTTATGTACTAGCTTTTCGTTATGGCATCAGGGTGATAACATCGAGATAGTACAAATGGTGCTATAAATTGCTATAAACGTTGCCATAAATTTCTACGATCTTTTAGTGATGCTTCAGTGCCAAGAGGCTTTTAAATCATTATGGCTATTCTTGAAACACAGTAAGAATAAACATTAGCATTATCAGCATTTTTTATATAGTAAATTCACGTATGACATAAGGAATGCAATATGAATATTATGATATACTGGGGGTGGTCTGTGATAGGAGCAATACATTAAAACATAGATTCTAGTAATAACGTTTAAACTCACGTAAAAATTGACAGGAACGGCCCGACATATTTCGAACGATGATGATGATGATCATTATGAGTTCGAAACATGTCGGGCCGTTCTTGACAATTTTCACGTGAGTTTATATTATTATTAAACTTGTTTCACGATACTTTTTATAAAATTATTTATAGATTCTGTTATACAGCGGTTTTAAGCCCGAGGTTTAAGTTACGACTAAGATTTCAAGCTCTATAAAAACGTCGTAAACGCCAATGTAGCTGTAATTACTTATTACCTTCTGGAAGTCAACTTAAGTCCTTTTAAAGAAAAATATGAAATTTTGCGATAATTCAAAAACGGCTCAACCGATTTTGTTCAATATAGTTTTCATTGAAAGTACTTATAAGGCCCGTGGTTGAAAAGTTAGAGAGGGTCGCTATTTTTTTATTTTCGGAGCGTATGTTTACAAAACTGCTGACTTAATCTAAAAATTATGTTTGAAGACCCCTATTATTTTTAAAAGACCTATTCAACGACAACCCACACACTAGTGTTGGAACGAAAAAAAAATTCACCCCCACTTTAGGTGTTCGAGAGGTAATTTTTTATTTTACCGTTTTGTCGGCGTGATACATACACATACTCATACCAAATTTCAGCTTTCTAGTACTAATGATCACGGAGCTAAGCCGCGGCCGGACAGACGGACATGGCGAAACGATAAGGGTTCCTAGTTGGCTACGGAACCCTAAAAATGAGTAGCTTGTATGTATAATACAAGTTGTATTATTTAATAACTTGTGAAATATTGTTTACTCAAAGAAGCAATAGATTGCGAAATATTTGATGTCTAATTAGTAGCGTGAGGCCCAGCACACACGGTGAAACGCAACTGCAACGAAACCCTTTTGAAATTATTGGTTTGAAACCAGTTTCAATCATTTTCCACACACGCCGCAACCGCAATGTGATGAAATTATTCATACCTACTCATTTCGCTTTTGAGAACGGACGTCTACAAAATGTCTAGTTCAAGTGATGAAGAAGTTGTGGTTCTATATTTGTATCTTCGACAAAGAAGGAGGCGTAAAAGAAGAAGTATATGGATACATCCCTACATTGAGAAGAATATAAACTGCCGTATGTGTGTGGCTGCCAAAGAATTACAACAAACTGATAGACAATTCATGGATTGTTATCGTATGAGCAGAAGTAATGTTTTTATTTTCGTCGTCAACCATTTTGGAACCGAATAGGCGTGAAATCCACAACGAACGCAAACACGAGTTTCCTGCACGCCGGTTTCATAGCAACTGATTTGCAACGCGTTTCAAACCGGTTTAAAAATGGTTGCGTCATGTGCGGTCTCTCCTTGGAGTCTATGGCATAAACTCAAATGAAACTCAAAAGTAACTAGAAGTTGCAGTTTCGTTGCAGTTGCGTTTCACCGTGTGTGCTGGGCCTTACAGCCAGTGTCTGTCAGCTGATGTAAATGAGTTTGTTTTTGTGTTTAGATTAAGGAATGAAATCTGTGTTTTAATTTATTGCTCCAGTTACAGGTCACACTCCGCATGTTGGTTGCGCAGCAGAAATATCCCATCTGTGAAGTATCCAGTCTGAGAAATAAATATTCACAAATCAGGATCGGTATTTTTTATAGCTTTACTTAGCTTCATATTTTTCACTTAGCTACGCAGCTCGTCACATACTTATCTAGTGCATGGAAAATTGTTGCCATTTGCCTTGAGAAATTGTATTTTTGGAAATGGGACTTGCTTACGCTTAGTGCTTGGTTCATTTAAAATCTAGCTTACGATCGTGAGATACTTACCGACAGCATTTTAAGTGTTACCGGAATTTTCCAGTCTCAATTATTCTTCAAGTTGGCAAGTAGGTATTTTTGGGTTTTACTGTATAGTTTTTACTTCATGTGCACCAAATCTCATGTAAAAAGTGCGGTCTAAACTCATTGCGCAGTATAAATTACTACTGTGCAATGAGATGGACGCTACTCTTTTTACTTTACTTGATTCCTAATTACTTATAAACGTGTTTGTTGTATAATGCAAAGATGTCTCTTAAAAATAGTTTGGGTAGGGTAGGTTAGGTTAGTGCGTTATTGCGTAATTTACTGGGCATTTGCTTATGAGCGCCCTTCAATAATAGTAAGTTAGTAATTTGTAGTAACATTCCATAATATGTTACATAAGTAATATAGAGATGCATCTCAATGCAATTAAAAACACAAAAAACTAATATATCTAAGCGTGGATATGTCACTTTTAATTTGTCTCGACGCGCCACGCTTCCTCGCTGATTATATTGAAGTGAGATCAAAGAGAGTTTTTTTAGTACAAAGGTGAAGTGCGTGGTTAGAACTTTCGCTATGCAGGCGGCGCCGCCGTCTGGCCTAAATTAGACGCTCCAAAATAGCGCAGACGGCTGCAAACCGCCGCTCAACAGACATAACAGCCAGCAGTATGGATATTCTGGAAAATAATTACACATTAGTGTTGCAATGAACATTTCTAGTCTGACCTGAGAGCTAACATCCGCGGCTTCGCTTACGCGATTTTGTTATGTAATTGGCAAGTGATAGCCGATTGTATCTCGTGCGACAAGTCGTATGTTACACTTGTGCGTATGCTACCTACATATGTAGAAGTTTCCAAAAGGTGCTCGGAAATTTCTAGAAACTTTTAAGTTGCTTAGTGCAAATGATATGAAAATGTCATCTGTTTTGTTACATTACAGGCGAATGCTTGCAGTCAGGTATCATCCTTATAGTTCTTTAAAGAACATTGCCATATGTGGAACAGTTCGAATGAACATTCGAATTGTACCGTAACATCGGGGTACTTTGACGCTACAAGGTTACTTTGTCCACCCATGAAAACCTATTTTATTTAATTAATAAATTTTCAAAAACGACTTTTAACGCTTTGACGAGACGGTTGAATCACGTGATGTTGTTCCAAAGAATTAATTAATTCAATACAATGGTTTTTTTTTGGTGGATAAAGTAACCCTGTAGGGTCAAAGTACCCCGATGTTACGGTGTTTAAGTCTTCGGTGCATTGCGAGGATTTGTTTATTATCAGTCCCTCTTTGTTCCAGAGAATCTTCCATTTCGAGAGAAGACATGGGTTTAGTTTTTACCGAACCAAATTGTATTTATCTTATGAAATCAGGGTGTTGTAATAAACAACCATTCCAGTAGATTTTGTTCGTTGTTAATAGATGCAGAAAGAAAACTCGAGGCCTTAAAACTCACACTCCTAATATATATTTATAAATTTAAAAGTTATACTAGGTACCTACGGTTAAGTAGCAATTTAGAAGATAATAGAAAAGAACAACACAGAAGAACAAAGAGCAAGTAACATTTAATGTAATCGAGCTATCTCAAATAGCATAAGAGGCATAGAGGTTTGTTTGGGCAAGTCTGACCACTCAGTACAGCTACGTTTATTGCAGTACCTACTGTAGAAATTTATTACACTATGCTGTGATGCTTTTAGATGCATAGACGCATATTAATATACGAAATTTGTACCGCACCGACGAAATCCTGAACGACTGGTCGGCTTGGTGAATCATGTCTAAATTGCCGCTGAAGCTTTGAATGGGACGTTGGGCATTTGTTGTGACGTTCATGCTTTATATGAAGAGATCGTTGCTAAAGCAAGGACAACTATATTATTCCGAATGAGAGATCTCATTGGATATTGGTGCCTGAGCATTTCGCCGTAGTCAGGTAAAAATGACAGAATGCCCATATTTTACGAAAGTCCTTTGGAAAAAAAATGCGGATTGTGATTACTGGGATTCATAAAAACAAATGTCGATTAGGTATTCATATTATTATTAAATCTATACTGGCTTATCGGTTCGGGCGGTCTCATAATAAAATTACATTAACTTGTCAGTTTACTCTTTTTTTTATGTACACCAATCAAAGTATACCCTTCTGAGGATGCAACATAGTTCTAGCTGGAATACCCAGGATCTCAAAAAATTTATTGTTACCTTGTAAAATGACCCAACAGAGGTGGTAACCTATAAACTTTTAAGGAGTTGTTATGGGTTTAAATTCCATCCAATTGGGAACCTGGTAGGTACAGAGCTGTTAAAACATGGCGTCTCAATCAGCCAATAACACGAGCCGAGGAAAACCGTATGGTTTTACCCCATAATGACCTTTTCCTTAAGTTTTGTCTTCTGAACTAAGATTCATAATCATAACAAATTATGACTATTACGATCATAACAAACCAATATATTTTATTCGGTTTCCTCGACTATATATCCACATTTACATAAAACAATTTCAACGGATTATATCGCGTAGGTAGGTCATTATTTGAGCCTCCCATGCGTTACTTACTTCCCGAATCGATAAGAAGAATAAATAATGCTGATAGGACAGGCGACGTGGAAACCATAAAACTACATAGCCTGTACCATCCGTAACTACCGTAACATCGGGGTACTTTGACGCTACAAGGTTACTTTGTCCACCCATGAGAACCTATTTTATTTAACTAATAAATTTTCAAAAACGGCATTTAACGCTTTGACGAGACGGTTGAATCACGTGATGTTGTTCCAAAGAATTAATTAATTCATTACAATGGTTTTTTTGGTGGATAAAGTTACCCTGTAGGGTCAAAGTACCCCGATGTTACGGTACCTGAAAGTCTTCCAACAAACCTTCCCATCTAGCGGAACTTGCCGCGACTTTGGCTGTCGCGCAGTCGTCACCCCTCTTGCTCACACGGTATTGAAACGAAAGAGACAGGCAATAATTATATCGCGCGACAGAGAATCGCGTCTCACAGTTTTGTTTGAAGAGCTGACTAACAATTTTGATTTCTTCAAGTCGAGAATGAATAAGCAATAATTTGGTACAAGCATGCTCCATCGTAGGTATGTATCACGTCACTTACCAACAGATGGGATTGAACGAATGCTTGCCTAAATGCTTATTCCATAAAACCCATCTCTTCAATTCAATAGAAGGGGCTAAAGGAGCCTTTCATTGCACAGACTGCACAGAGGAATGCAGGCATATAATCCAGCCTGTGATATTTTAATCTATACGCGTGCCTTTAACTCGTCCAGCTGCACGTTTATTTATTTAGTAGGTAAGTAGCGGTCAGTCGTCCCAATTGACAATCATTTCATACAACAGCTCGCGCAGGGCATACTCAAGTGCCCGGCCCGAGTTGAGTGCAAGAAGTGACATACATGACAGCACGTCTGTCTTGGCGAGTTCCACAGCTGTTTTGCAAACGATGAGTCAATCGTTCGAAGAATTGTAGACCATGACACACTGAACGTCAAATTTTCCTTAACATTTTGCACTAAGAATTGTAGTATTTGCCTGTAGTCTACTTAAACGTATAAACTAAATAACGTTCTAATATTTGCAATGTAATTTCTGAAAGTACATGGAAATTATCAAAGAAAAATAATAAAAGGGATGCAGGTCCATTATTAGTAGGTAGGTGTGATTCATTGCTAGGCGAAACCTTTAAGTCGGTTAGATTTTGTCTACGTAAGGTAAGGTGGGGGAAGATTGAATGGTTTTTTGTCGAGATAGACAGTGTTGTTTTAAAACCCTTATAAAATAAAAATCTATTTATATCCCTTCAAGTGTATTAATTGGAAGGCATAGGCAAGGGTTATATTTTTGTATTCTGTTGATAAAACTCGGCTATGCCTATTCTAATATATAAAAATAATAAAATAAAATACACTTTTGTCTAAAAAATTGACGGGTCAAGATGGAATGGTGGAGGGGTAAGATTGACATAGTTTCTAAATGCTTCTAAATGAATGCAAACGGTGGCTGTTGCTCGTTATTCAATAGAGTTTCTTACGCTGAACAGATACAGCTGATTGTTGCGTGAATATTCCTGATAGGTAACGAGAAAACTACAGTAGAAAAAAAAACTATTTCACTCTTACCCCGCTATATAGGAAAAAGGACAGTGATTCTCAAACTTTTAATTGGACACTTAAAAACTAAACCCTTTTTTATATGATGAATATCAGTTTGGAATCAAAATAACGGTTTAATGATGATAAATTCTTTATTTTATCAAAAAAAATATAAAAAAGAACCAACTTCAATAAAACTAAAAAGCCAAAAAAAACCCGTTCAAGTACAGATTACATTTCACTCACCCTTTGAAGTCGGTCCCAAACCACTCAATTATTATATTTATATATTATAGTTTACATGAGGTTTGGCACCGACTTTGGCACGTCGCACAAATGCGTCGATCCTGGCCGAACTGAAGATCAAGTAAGCAGCACTTTGATCGACCATTTGCCTCCAGCGGATCCTGCAGTATTTCGGTCACGTGGCTAGACGCGAGCCAGATAGTTTGGAAAAGCTCATTGTAGTTGGCCACGTGGAAGGAAAAAGGGCCCGTGGGAGATCACCGACCCGATTGACCGATGCCGTGAAAGAAGCCTGTCAGGAAAATGTAGTCCTAGGATGTCAAGAAAAGTATTGTTCCCAAACGAAAGCTTCATAGAGTTATCTCAATCTTTAGAATATGACAAAAACAACAAATTATAAATTACAGATTTATTGAACAATGAGTGGGTACATCTCTTATCTGACGATTTCACTCAAATCGACTTAGTCACAAACTAAGAGAATATTGTTTTTATAATTATAAATTTAAGACTCACTATTGTTTCATTTATACTTCATAATAACTACATATTATTTACCTTATCATGAGCCAATAAAAAAAAATTGGTTCGTTAGTAATTTTTTTAAGTCCAAAGTTTGAGAATCTGTCTGTTTTTCTTATGACTTTGAAAAACGGGGGAAGATTGAAACATTACTATTTCAATGTTACCCCATTGAAATTGACTGGGGAAAGATTGAAGCTTCTCGTAAATCACAATATAAGAGTAATAGATACACCTAGCACTAGTAAATAAATATAAAATCTAAAATAATACATAAATATTCAGTCAAAACTTTTATTCACACCCTATTAATCAAGTTATGAAACACGGGGTAAGATTGAAAATCGACGAATTGACCACGAAATGCTGACCTTCACAAAATAACACATAACACGCGTCTACGCACTCCGAGCGGTCTCGGGCGACTGACTGGCGGATCCTAATAAAATGGCGGTTTAATTGATGATACCAGCATTAAAAAAAATAAAAAAATTAGGGAGTAATGTGACACTTTTTATCTTCCCCTTTTTTCATCTTCCCCCACTTTACCTTAGCGAAGATTTTGGTTATTATCTGGGAAGTTTGCATTTTGCACGGCTGTGCAGTTTATTAGTCTACAAACAATGTATCAGTAACATAACAGAAAGTTATAGTTTCAATTTATGTTTTTTTTGCTGAATAGTTTCATCCGATATTCGCTAGATGTCGCTAGCTTGCCTGAATCACGGCCTGCGACGTACGAGCAAGCGCACACGATATATAACGTTGCTTGCTGCGTGATTCTTTCGTATCTAGCGATACATGTTTACAAGAACAACTTAATTATTGGTTAACTTGGAGTGGAAGATTTTTATGGGTTATTATTTTTATTGACAGTAGGTATTTTGAGGTTCCAGCCCTAATTTCCTAATGCTCTTTAGGATAGGTACGCCTGTCAGATTGTGAATATGGGCCAGTCATGGCTCCACGAATAGGTACGTTGGGGCCCCCGCCCTCTCTCGCGGCAATTTTTGACATTTGCCCCTCTTTCCCGTATTTGGTTAAAAGAACGTGGCATGTGTGTACCTAACTAAAGCAAAGAACTTAGATATTTTTAAGTAGCATGTTAGCAGCGGGTGAATGTACCCTTTCGCGATAACCTTTATACCTAATTTAAAATGCAATTTTAGCTCTCAGCCCATTGAGTTAAGGTCCTCATTTATCATCCAACGTTTAACAAGGCAATAATGGTTTGAGTGAGTCAGCGAAGGTGGAATTTAATTAACGACGCTGCATAGACTGCGGCCTTGCAAGGCTACTGCGTTGGCGCGCTGCGTGTGCGCCGGTCGATGATAAAATACTGTCGTTATCTTAAATAGGCTTCTAATAGTTCTGATAGGTCAACTAAACTAATTTTTAAACTCAATAAACTAATATTATTATTATTATATTATATTGAGCCCGTAATATCCCACTGCTGGGCAAAGGCCTCCCCCTTTTCTTGCAGTGATCTCAGGTTAAGGTTATTTCTGGCCAATCCTTCAAGAAGAAATCCAACTCGTCCTGCCACCGCCGGCGAGGTCTGCCACGTTTCCGTTTCGAGTGTTTCGGCTTCCACTCTGTAGTGGTCTTGGCAACTCATCCGGCATACGGAAAACGTGGCCAGCCCATTCTCACTTTAACTTGGCCGCTTGCCGAGCTACGTCAACAATTTGGGTCTTGGAGCGTAGAGTGGTGTTCCGGATTCGATCCATTATATTTTATTTAATGTTTACGAATCCAGGTACGGATAGGAAGAGGCGATCATATGTACTTAGACGCCTGGAATTCCCACAGTAGGTACATTTGATAACAAGAATCTATTTTTTTATATCTAAACTTCATTACTTTATTTATTATGAAATAAATATCGAATGCTATGGCTATGGTTACGAGTATGACTTGTCATTATAATTTTCTAACCGTCTTTTATGCCGTATCAAACCCTCTTAGGAAACGAAGTAGAAATGCCCTTTATATAGTACCTACTTACCTACGCTAAGTTAATGTTTAAGTACTTATGTGGAAGGTTATTGTGGGCATAAATGTGAAACTAGTAACGTAATCTTTGAAACCTGTAAGGTACGTGACAGAGAACATCTAATAAAATAAGATTTTATATAAAAATAGCCGACTGTACTTTTTAAACAAAGGGCAATTACCGACGAATTAATTCGACGATCCAAAGTCAGTTGATTTGGTCGTTGTGTTTACAGAGTTCTGCTGACCATCTTCCAGCCATGCAGCCTATAATAATAGTTCATTTATACCATTTATGTGTGCAAAATGTTATCTCAAGGACTTGTCCCGCGAGATAGCGCTACCCGTCACTCTCACATTACTGCTCAGAAAGAGACGGGTAATTATCTCGCGCGAGAAATAGTCGCGTAGTTACCTATGACAGTTATGCTAGAGGTGGCAGGGAGGTGCTGCTAGCATATCTTGCAGGGAAATCATTTATCGCGCGATTCAGCAACACCTGTCCTGCACGCACGGTATTAAAAGGAAAGTGACAGATAGTATTTGTCGCGCGAGAAATAGTCGCGTGTAACAGTTAATATAAGACAGGATTACCGATGGACGGACACCGTGACAGGTGGAACTAAATAAAAGCTTGTAAACGGTAAGAATAATCCCACCAAAAACATTCTGTAAAAAACTAGCCAAGTCTCGATGGAGCTGCTTGTTTATCTCTAAAAAGTAATGAAATCTAGACAAAGTCGTACCAAGTCTAAGGTTCCTTACTGCGATTTCTTTATTATTATAGTTAATGTTGTGTGACTTGGCCGTTGAAGGGTACACAAGGGTACAAAACCAGGTGCTCCATGACACCATTGCACCAATATGTCCCCAGAACCGCTACAAGTCAATTTTGTTTACACGTAATGTTATATCTGTTGTAACTACCTATGTTTGTTAAGCGAGATAATAGAGCCCATACTGGTATTAGTAATTTGACGCTAGTGTCTCATTTTAGGCTGTTGTTGATTGTGCAACACATGCATTCAGCATTGACATTGCTGACTTCTGCTCTCTTCTTTTTGGAGCGTCAAATCGACCACCGATCTAACATAAAATAGACGTACAGACGGACTTCTATCAATGATTAGAGGTCCGTCTGTACTAGAAATATTTTTTATACTGTTTGTTTCAGGCTCGCCTTTACATAAGTATTATTGAAATACGCAGCTTTATCAAGCCTACAATTGACTAGTTATTGAATCAACGTTTTCCAAGTGGCATTTTCCCATCGTCAATGGGTAGCGGTTCTGGCGACAGATTGGTGCAATGGTGTCATGGAGCACCTGGTTTTGTACCCTTGTGTACCCTTCAACGGCCAAGTCACACAACGTTAACTATAATAATAAAGAAATCGCAGCAAGGAACCTTAGACTTGGTACGACTTTGTCTAGATCTCATTACTTTTTAGAGATAAACAAGCAGCTCCATCGAGACTTGGCTAGTTTTTTACAGAATGTTTTTGGTGGGATTTCACTTCTTTTTGTAGAAACGTGGGCATATTGTTTTATAACAACCTGCTAATTCACTTTAGCAAACCTCACGAAATAATAAGCGAAATCAACGAAATGTAAATAATCCCTCCTAATCCCTAGCAAACGTTTCCAAGCGCAGTAGAAGAGTGTCGTAAACGACTGTAACGCGGCCGGTTGCCACTTCGCCATATAAGATTATCGGAAAAACAAACGTAGGCGCGTTTTAAAATACAGTCAGCGCCATCTAGCGACGTGGTATCACCGCCACTCTTAGTCCAATGCATTATATTTTGACCAAATTTTGAGCGAAATTAATATTTTGGTGTAATTTGTGTAATGTTCGAGTAGAATAAAGTTAATCGTTCGACTATTTCTTCTTGTAAACTTGTAAATATAAGTATAAAAGCCAGTCTAGTCTTATCCAGAGTTTTCCTTTAATTTTATTTATATGCGTATTAAAAGCAAAAGGGGAGGCATTCGCCCAGCTGTGGGACGCTTTGGCTAGATTAAATTAAAAGATGTGTCCTACTACGCTGGATTTTTGCAATGACAGTCGATTTTTTCATGTTCCAATAGTAGAAGGGGACATTACCATATCTCTAATACAGCTGAGACCAGCTGAGGGTTCTTCATCATCATCCTCCTAGCCTTTATCCCATATCTTTGTAGAGAGTGAATTCTCAATCGGGGTCGGCTACCTAAATCCCAAGATGTGGCGTAGGCACTAGTTTTTACGCAAGCGACTACCATCTGTCCTTCCAACCCAGAGGGGAAACTAGGCTTTATTGGGCTTAGGTGGTTTCCTCGCCATCTTTTCCTTCACCGAAAAGCGAGTGGTAGATATCAAATGACATTCCGTACATAAGTTCCGAAAAAGTCATTGGTACGGGCCGGGTTCGAACCCGCGACCTCCGGATTGAAAGTCACATGCCCTAACCACTAGGCTACAACCGCTTTTTTTTTCTTCATCAAATAAATAATAAATAAATAAATATTGGACCTCACACAAATCGATCTAGTCCCAAATTAAGCTCTAGAAGGCTTGTGTTATGGGCACTAGACGACGATATACATACTTATATAGATAAATATATACTTAAATACATAGAACAACCATGACCCAAGCACAAATTCAAGTTCATCACACAAATATTTGCCCTGGCCGGGACTCGAACCCGGGACCGCCGGCTCAGTAGGCAGGTGTCTACAAACCGAGCCAAACGTGTCGTCAAAATACTTCAGACCTTGGATTTTTGACATCAAATGAAGCGGCCCACCAAGTTGAATATTAAAATACTTAATCGGGTTTACTCACGTCGTAGAAGTCGAATAACGCTCGACATGTTTCGAATCGGTACGCGATCCATCATCAGGAGAGACGATCAGTCGCGACGGCGGCCAACCGAACACAACAACAAGTTAAATATTTTTTGTAAAGGCGGTATGTCGATCTCTAATAGTTTGTTTGGGCTCTTGTGTTTTCTAATCAGAGTACTCCAGATCTTCGATTATCCTAGTTTTTAGGGTTCCGTACCCAAAGGGTAAAAACGAGACCCTATTACTGAGACTTCGCTATCCGTCCGTCCGTCTGTCTGTCACCAGGCTGTATATCAAGAACGGTGATAGCTAGACAGTTGAAATTTTCACAGATGATCTATTTCTATTGCCGCTATAACAACAAATACTAAGTATTCAAGGGATCCCATACAACAAACTTGTTTTATGGTACGGAACCCTTCATGCGCGAGTCGGACTCGCACTTGGCCATTTTTTATAGTTTTCGCTTTATGTGGCCATTAAACCCTAACTCTGTACCAAATTTCAGCTCTCTGAATTTATGGGAAGTACTAGTTCTTTACTGATGATCATGAGTGAGTCAGTGAGTGAGTGTCATAAATGCGAAACTTTGCTTTCGCTTAACTTCGGAACTAAATGACCTATAGACTTGAAATTTTGGATTTTAAGTATGTGATTATAGCTTACTGGATGACGAAAATTTCTGCGTTCTGGTCTTATCCAGAGGTTCTCAAATAGAGGCCTGAAAATGCGGCGAAATGGTTCCAGTAAAGGATGGTACGGCAGTGTTTGCTTCGCGCTCGACTTGGCGGGGGCACTGCCGTGCCCTCCGATATATACCTAATATAGCATAACTCGTACCAAAGCGAGTTGCTATAATGGCATGGCATTTATAGTTTCCAACCTTCTAAATCCCGAATTAAGTATTCAATTTAACTACATACTAGCACTAACATAACAGGACCTGAGTGCATTAGTAGACAGTTTCCATTTTAGTATCTACACTCGTTTTATTATCAGATTTATCAATCGTAATAAGAAGCACGTGTACGGATATGAATATTAGGATTCCGATTTATCGATACTAGTCTGCCCACACTCTAACATATTAGGTCATCAGGAGGAAAACGTGAAGGTGATCTTGCCTGTCTAGGTATGTGTTAGATTCCGCGAATCTAGACGGGTTGAAATATAGGACGACTTCATCAACATAATGTGGTAAGGTAAAATAGACATCAAAATTCATACAAATATCTGCTTTTATAGTTCGACAAGATAAAAATCAACATACACATCAGATATTTATGAAAACGTTTAATAATTTTAGCCTATTTTATTTAAATGCCATCCTCATAGATTCGGCCATCCACAAAGATGGCCAAACCTTGCTACTTGTGTGGACGCCACGCAACGGTAACAGACGGCGAACCAGGTTCAGGCTAAGATGGCGCGACGACCAAGATGCATTCTCCAATAATGGCCAGAGATATCTAAAGACCGAGATGAGGGGCTTTTGATCGACGCAGCTTAGATGTACATAGACATGACCTAACTTTGTAGTATGCATTTTTCATTATTGTACACATGTTTTTTCCTGGTTTATTTTCGACAGCAATGTGTGACCAATATAATATGATAAAAATAATTTGGCTGTCGTGTGCGAATTCCAATTAACCCTTAATAAAGCCAAATAAAGCCTAGAATTCTAGGAATTTCACGATCGCCCGACGTTAACTGACTATTTATGAAGAAATCCTTGGAAACTGGTTTCTCTTGTAATTACTAGGGATACCTTAGCGGAGTACATAATATGAATTCCAATCGGTCAGATTGAACCCGGGCTTTTTCATGTTCATGACTATTAGATACCTATAGGTAGGACAAAACTACCTGGGTTTACCTATGTATGTAAGAGCATACGATTGTGATACATCTGCCTTTCCAAATTGTTGTTATATCGCTTTAAGATACCTAATATCCTAATATTAGGACCAGGGGGGGTATTCGACCAATTTTAGAGATATAATGGAGATCTCTCCTTTTCATCGCCATCTGTCACTTTTGACGTGTGCCTACTTGACAAGTGGCGATATCCCTAGAACATCGCAACTTCGTCAATTCGGACGCGCAAATTTTCGTTTCCTTTGTATATGACGGCATAAATAACAGGTGCATACTTTAAATTGACCGCGTAGTACGTGAAATTAGTCCGTTACGTTTCGTTCAAAACAGAAATTTATATATATGAATAACATTTTTGACAATCATTATCGCCTTCGTATTTCCAAAATTGAGAGGAGATATGTCACTTTTAAGCTCATCGCGTTTTAATGACAGTTCAAAGGCGAGATCACGGAGAGATGACTGTTATCTTACGTTTGGCGATCGACACTCGAATTAGGCCCCAGCTTGCATCAACCACATATATATGCAACCAAAAGGATTTCAAACTGAACAATCACAAACTCCATAATAATGAGAATAGCGATGTGTGCAATTAAAATATCAATAGAAACACCTCGGTATAAGCATATCAATGGAAACCTCAACAAGTGCGAAGTAAATTATTCCACGCGTAGACAGCCCTAAGATTAAAGCAAATTTGCGCGCTTAGCCGGTGACTCACGCTTAAGTACCCAGTACTAACTATGCCTTGTATCAGCTTGGTGATGTCGTTTTCTTCAGCTAATTTAGGTGGATATGGCATCTACTTTGAAATCGGTAGGTATGTAGTGATCTTGTATTTGAACAGGAGCACAACGCTGTACAGTCCGTGAGCTGATTGCGATTCGGGTTTGGATGAAAACTGAAAGGTTCTTATCTGGATCGCGTAAGAGTGAGCGAGACAGGTATAAAATGCGAATCGCATTTTGACAGCTCACACACTGTACCGCTGCGAACTCGCTAAAAAATGGCGCCTTTAGATATTTGTAGGCTTTACGTATTATGAGGGATCACTTAAAAGGTACCTAGTACCTAAAAAAAACTACTTAAAGATGCTTTAAAGATATTATAAAGTATTTCATAATATTCTCCAATTCGTTACTAATATTAATCTAATTGGAATACTACTGGTAGTGGCAGTTTCAAATTTTTCACATAAGTAGGTACGTGACCATGGCGATCATCAGCCGTAACAGAGGCTTATGTAGGATAGGAAATCAGTGACGTGGTAGGTCCGATTTTAAACCTACTTATAAGATAATCCCCAACGAAGGGCGGCCGTCCTCCCACTCGCCTCATGGCAATTACAAGGCGAGTGGGCGCGGAGCGAATCTGCGGCGCCGATGTTGCCATATTCGTCCTCTACTTTACTTGGGAATGAAGCCGAGTGTACACGGGTGACCTATAGTTGTGCCGTTCTCGAGAACGTTCCCTGTCTGTCCGTCTGAGGAGTAAAACGTTCTCGAAAAAACATTATGTGAGCCGCAAGGTTGACTTCTGGATCGTGTCCAGTGATTTTAGTCGTAGATGTCGTAGTGCTTTGAATTGGAATCCTTTGAAGATAGATAGCCCCTTTTAACTAACAGTAAACCACTCGTTGATAGCTAAAACCAACCCTATTTCAGTTGCTCTAGAAGCTGACTGCCGTTTCACATCGTGTTCATTATCTGATGGAAATATTATCATAATATCAGAGTGCTGGGAACGTTTTGACTACTCCTTAAAGGCATCTTAAGGCTAAGTATCTCTAGATTCACCGGTTTTGCGCTGGCCTTATCCAACGGCCTAATGTCCCATCCCAACTGATGTTTCCTGGTCCTCACTAAACGGCATATTTTTTGAAACCATAGCTTTTAAGATAGTGATATTCACTGCTCTTTTAGTTGCAGTATTTTTTTTATTATAATGTTAAATACGTATTAGGCAGTAAGTAGTTTCTTCAACAGTGTCTACTTTAATGAAAATGCAATGATACCGTTTTCTATACCAATGTGCACGAGGTCTAACAGCCTGGACATGTGGACATATGTGGCAATCCAAGAATAAAATAAAGCTTAATAGGAGAGCCGCTTATGTCATTACAGAAGTGACAGAAAAAAAAACTGTGATTTAAACAGCTACATTGTCAGGAACTCGAAGATGGATGTAGATGCAGGTGCAAGTTGTAGCAGATACGTGTGTCGAAAACAAAAATTTTGTCATCTAGAATCGGGTAATTCCATTCTCCTAAAAAGAAAAAATGGAGTTCAAGAACAATGAGAACGAATACAGTGGATTGGTTTATGGACGCAAATGCCCATTTACTTATAGGATAGTACCTAAATTGCCGTGACATCGTTTAGGCGACAGAATGGAGGGCTGCAGCAGACTTAGCTAATTATGAACCATGCTTAATCAGTTGTAACTCCATGAAAAATAAATAAATGTATAACATTTATTTTCAGTCATTAGTTACCTAGGTTTAGGGATTTGTTGGATCTAGAGCTAGATTTTAATTTAATTATGGCTTCAGTTGATCTAACCCAGGCAATACATAATGTCACCGAAGGCACTGGAGTACTAACTACGAGTACCTACGATATGAGTTATTCCCCGCTTTTAAACATAGTGGGAATCCCTGATTTTTCTATCGATTGAAGTTACAATACCACAATTACCTACTTCCTTCATTAATATCAGCGTATGCCGGCGTTGTGGCGGTTCTGATAATATGAATATGTAGTGCGGTATGATTTCACTTCCTACAGCGTCAGTCAGGATCCGGTCACACTCATACTTAACAGTCAGCTTTGCTTTGTGTCATAATAATAATAATAACTTTAATTTCGAAATGGATAAATGGATTTTAATTAGAGCGTCGTCTACCCGCTGATACGAAGAGCTACTAACCTTTGTTAATGTAGAACCGTTTAGATAATTAATATTTCATATCTGTCATTATCAATATTTGTCAAATACCTAAGCTGCTTTCTGTAATTTTGCCGTAGCTTACATTTTACATGCTGTTCACCAGGCAAGATGCGATTACTAATATTCTGTATGGAACGAAACCACAGTTGTTGTTATATTGGCTACTACAGGAATATGACATTTTAGGAATCGTAGCAAAACCTGTGCCTTCAAACGCAAGTTTGCTGAAGGCAGCTCCATCTATATTAAGGAACGCGAGACTTTCGACGTATAATAGGCGCCGTCAATGAGTCACAACAACTCCTTGGCCTACGCGATGTCACGACCCACTCTATACTTACCCGTAAAGCCCTTTGCTCCAGCCGACGCGATACTTAAGCCCGCCTTTAACTGCCCAAATGCCTCTATGAATTCATAATTTGAATTCAGAATGTTATTCAGAATAGCTTATAAAATAGCACTTTACACATTGATGTAGGTATTATTTTACGTCAATGACTTTACACGACATTCTCTTTTCACACAAGATAAGAGGTAAATTACAGTAGCACGTCAAAATTAACCATAATTCGAAACTGAAAACTAATTATTTTGATGTTGACGGGGGAGAACTGCGAACATTATCATTTTTATCATTAAATCATTATATGATGATTTTGGCGGTAGTGAACAGGTTAAAAGCTTAATTTTTTTAGTAAGTTTTTTTTTTTGTCAGATCAGAATCTATATTTATGGTGAGTCGGCAATTCTATCATAACTGTAGAGATGTACTTTACTGAATTTAGCATAGACGTAGGTACCTAAGCACCTGCTTAATTGTGTTTGAATAATTACCCGTCTTAGGTATATATTTGTATATATATAAGTTACGCAGAGAGCGGTTCTTTTTTATCTCTTCATAATATTTGGACTTTTCCCTTATTATCTGTTGTCATACAATAGTAGATTGTGACACGAGGTAATTATCATCGAGGCCAAATATATCTGAGTGTCATAATGGCTTGTAGCCCCGTGTTAAACACTCTGCTTTTCACTTCGACTGAAAAAAATAAAAAACTTCTTCTTCTTCCTCGCCTGTTCCCGTTACGCGGGGTCGGCTTTCCTAATCTTGAGGCGCCATTTGCTTCGATGATAGGTGTCTTCTACAGCTAGGCCTAAATCCTTCATGTCTCTCTGGACATTCGTCATCCAGGTAGTTTGAGGCCTACCTCTCCCTCTTCTCTTCGTAGCCATGGAAAGGCACTTTCTCACTACATGGCTATCAGGTCTGCGCATGACGTGTCCAAACCACCTTAGCCTGGACTCTTTGACTTTGTCAGTGATTGGTGCCACTCTAAAACTACCCCGTATATGGTTATTGCGGACTTTATCCTTCAAGGTGACTCCACCCGCCCAACGCAGCATACGCATTTCCGTGGTATGCAACTTTTGCTCATTTGTTTTCTTCAGAGCCCACGTTTCACTACCATAGAGCAGGGTTGGTCTTATAACGGTTTTATAAACCCTGCCTTTTGTTTTACAGGCATTTTAGGCTCACAAAGGACTCCTGTTAATTCTCGCCATTTATTCCATCCAGACGTTGTTCTTTGCGTTATGTCGGCTGTTATTGTGCCATCTTCTGCAATGACCGAACCTAGGTACTTAAACTTGTTTACTCTCGGTAGTGTTTCGCCGTCTAGTTTGAGTTCTGCGGAATCAATACTTGGTCCGTCCTTGTTGAAGTTGCATACTATGTACTCAGTCTTAGTTCTACTAATACGCAGCCCGTTAGACTCGAGGCATCTCCACTGTTCCAAGCTCTCTTGTAATTCATGGAGGCTGTCTGAAATTAAGGCCACGTCATCCGCATACAAGAGATTCCACGGCAAGGGTTTTTGGATTTTCTCCGTGAGATAGTTCATAGGTAGTGAAAAAAATAAAAAACTTAAAAATTAAAAATTAAAATTATTTATTTTAAGAAAAATTTAAAGTTCATTTTGAGCATTTTTTTATATTTAATGTTACAACCTTTCCTGGTAAATTTATGTTGGCATTGGTGTTATTTTTATTGAAGATACCCGCGTATTTTTTTTTAAGTGGTAGCAGGTTTAATTGCGGTGTGATCAGAAAAATATAAGAATGGAATAACATTTAATTTATTTTATCATTTAATATTCTTAGCCAAGATAAAATGTTTATGATTAAATTTCTTTTCGTTGATTATAAAACGTGCTAAAATAAAATTTCAGTTAATATTCCAGTACCTACATTGTAAATAAAAACTTTTTGGTTTATTTTTTTTATTGGGTCGATCTGATCAGGTTGCAGTTTGGTTTATTTTATTTGTAGGTAAATAGTATGTAGCTGGCCGGTAACAAGATTTTTTTTTCAGTGTCATAGAAATTTGTATGGGATTATATGGTTTCCTTTTAAACCCTAGGGGCTAAATGTACTATTTTAGCCCCGCTATGCGAACTTAAAACGACGTACTTTTTGAGCAGGAGAAGTGAAAAAAATTATACAGCACTTCATCTGTAAAATAATTAAATCTCCACCCAACGGTACTTACCTACTAGGTTGGCAAAAACGGTTGCATAATTTTACTATGAATACTAAGTACAAGTTTTCTTTTTGCATGCGCCTCCTTATTATTCATAGTTAAAGGATTAAGCCAGCCACTCAAGGTGTTCTACACATTGCGCATGCTTAGAGAACAAAGCATCGTTGGGTATAAAACTTATGGTAATGAAGACTTCTTGCACCCATAATTTGCATAAAGATATCTGAAATCTGACCAGCGGGCCAGTGACCAGTATGGTGGTCATGATCGGGTTCATCACGCGATATCTGTCACTTTCCATATACTGATAAGGACCAAAAAGTTGAACGAAATGCCGTTCTCGAGAACGTTTTCCGATTTGTATGGGAAAAGGCATGCGAGAACATTTCCCATACAAAACGAGAAACGTTATCGAGAACGGCACATCTCTAGTCCGTCTAGCACAAACACAACTATGCTTCGCGACTCTTCTCGCGCGACATAGCATCACACGTCACTCTCTTACAGTACGAAAAGAGTCGCGTGTCACACTTGTGCTCGAGCTGTAGGCGTAGTTAGCCACACCAAACAGGAAAAAAACGACTGGAAAAAGTTCAGTTTTGCGACGAATATTAACGATACAATAAGGAACCTTAAAATATAATCTTAAGGTTCGTTATTCAATGGTTCACGGTCGTCGCAAAATTGAAACTTTTAAACAAATTTTAATAGAGCGTGTTAAAGTGGTAGGAATAGGAGGCTCAAACTTTTTGATTTTATGCCGCCCCGAAGAAAATAGTGCGGCAAGCCCCAGTAGCTAACTCCGATCCCAGAACTGGCGATCTGAGCAAGATAGTGCATGGGAAACTGTTCAACCACTGATTCGATGCGGAGGCCCTTGGGGCCTTTGGGGACCTTAGTCTCCAGCATGCGATACCCCAACTGTCCCAGTACTCTCTCTCGGGTCGTCCTTTTTAACTTTTCATCCCGTTAACTGACGGCTCCTAACATTAATGCCGACACGATCAAACAGGCCCAATTCCACTTCGACAGTTGAACAAACCATCTTCAGACTAAATAAATATCCTAGAAAAATGATGTTAGCATAACATCAATATTGAACAGTCACGTTGTTCACTGTCATCTTGACGCATCACAGATGCATGACAAACTGGTCAAAGGTAAACAGCTGTCGTACTACAGTAATATGAGCTCCATTGTGCGGGGGGCGTTTCATTGCTTATCGTTGGTGACTGGGTCACTCGATAGTGATAACACTGCGTTCCATTGGTATCAGCTATACATACTGGGAATAACATGCAGCGATTCTAACGAAAGGATCGTCCAACGCTTCGTCCACTCTTTATGAAGAAGGATCAGTGGGCGTAACGTAATGAACAATCGTATGTAACATAGTAGGTACTCATATACTACCTATTAGACAAATGAAAATGTTGATTATTTTAGTAGGTACTTTGTCATAACCCAGGCGTGGTCTTAGCTAGTCGTAGGAGCGAGAGGAAAGTTATTTAATTGTTATTAAAAGCAAAAAAACATACATTACCTAGATGTCAAGGATAGTCTACTGCCGCTGAACCTAGATTCTTGAGGAGCGATTACGGACAGGAAGACGTAGTACCTTTATAGAAGGTGAACTGATGACCTGATGACGGGATCATGGTAGCCTTTTTGGGGAAGCCTATGTCCAGCAGATGATGATGACGAGCAGTGGATGTACTTTGGCTGATAATGATCATGTTTCAGAGGTAAGTTTATCGATGGACGTGTATAGGTACTTATGTTTTAGGGGATATGACCTGTCTGAAATGCTCCTGGGTCATGTGTATACATTGTATGTAGGTATGACAAAGGGAAAAGCAGGTAGGAACCCATACCCATACACCCATATTAAGATACCTACGCCAAGAGTTAGTCAACTTTCCGAAATGATTGGTGGAGTACGATGACCGCAGCTTACGAAAAGGGTTGTGGGCGGTGGGAGTCACCAGGGCATCGGCAGGTACTGACCTTACAAATACAAATTATCTCAGTAAGGCCGAGCTATAATTTCCTGCTTATGACTGGCCCTGGGCGCTCTGGTCGCATAACTTTGTTACAAAATGGCAAGTTACTCCGCTATGATGATGCACCGCATAAAGGAAGCGCTTTGTATGATTTATGGGATTTCTTATAATGAAGATAGGGGCTTGTAAAGTATGGGTTTAATTTTACCTTCTGTGGCAAACCGGAATAAATTTTAGCTTAATTCTTATTTGTAGGATAGCAGTAAGTATATATTCAATTAGCCTAATGTTATTTCAATTAATCGTGTTACAATTTACTTTGTAGTGTTTGTCCAATATTTTATTTAACTTCCTTATAGCAATATAAATAATGACACAAAGGTAAATTAAGAAAGAAAAATTGAATGCGATCTACTAAAATCGAAGCGGGGTTTGAACCCGCGACCTCTGCGTTTCCCGCGCATTGCTCTCCCAACTGAGCTATCCGACCGCTACGTCAATCACACCAAATCTTTCATCCCTTAATTCTTTACGCCACTGGAGCGCCCTCTGCGTCATATATGTTTTTGAAATGCTTATGCGCATTAGCCATACCCTAGGATGTGCGTTTTACACACACGATCCCCAATCCCCATTGCTTTACAGCAAGTGTGGAGACTGCGAGAGAGATGGCGCTGTTTCTAAATATTTGTATAGAATCTTTTTTATCGATTCTTATTTTTATTTTCAGAGGCGCGTAAAGAATTAAGGGATGAAAGATTTGGTGTGATTGACGTAGCGGTCGGATAGCTCAGTTGGGAGAGCAATGCGCCGGAAACGCAGAGGTCGCGGGTTCAAACCCCGCTTCGATTATAGTAGATCGCATTCAATTTTTCTTTCTTAATTTACCTTTGTGTCATTATTTATAAAAATAAAATGTGGTATTACCACATAAAAAAATAAGAATGTATAAAAAAGATTCTATACAAATATTTAGAAACAGCGCCATCTCTCTCGCAGTCTCCACACTTGCTGTAAAGCAATGGGGATTGGGGATCGTGTGTGTAAAACGCACATCCTAGGGTATGGCTAATGCGCATAAGCATTTCAAAAACATATATGACGCAGAGGGCGCTCCAGTGGCGTAAAGAATTAAGGGATGAAAGATTTGGTGTGATTGACGTAGCGGTCGGATAGCTCAATTGGGAGAGCAATGCGCCGGAAACGCAGAGGTCGCGGGTTCAAACCCCGCTTCGATTGTAGAAGATCGCATTCAATTTTTCTTTCTTAATTTACCTTTGTGTCATTATTTATAAAAATAAAATGTGGTATTACCCACAGAAATATATCAAGATAGAAGGAAAGAGTTCAGCAATTTGTAGGGAGACCGAGCGTGTAACATTTTGCGTAGGTACTTTGACGTCACGAGCGTAATTTAGTGATGGGAAACATAAGCCGCGCGAAAACGATTCAGAAACATCGATTCACAGATCGATTCGAACACGGCACCGATTCTATGCATCGCCACCCACACCGTACCACGCCGCGGCCCAGCCGCCGTCACAAACAAAAACAGTCACAATAATATTTGCTTTGCACTATGTACTTAAATAATATAGCTGCATAATAAATAAGAACGTAATTATCATTTCCTCTGTTCTCAAAATCGAATTTAATCGAATAAGAAAATCGCAGTGTACAGCAGCACATGGCAGCACTATTCTTACTTTTGACAGAAAAAATGAGATATCGACCTTGAACGTGACTCGACAGTTTGAATAGCTTATTTTTACATCGCTGGCTTTGAATGCACGCCAAGGTTGGCTCGTCAAATTAAAGCCGCAATGGAAAGCTAGCGTTGGACACAATCGCCCGCCTCTGTTTTGATGAAAATAATAAAATAAATAGTTTTGTAATTAATAACAGATATTTAAGGACAAATTGTACATACCAATGAAAGGAAATATCTCGATTAACAGCTCCAATTTTATTGGAAGTGTTTGAACAATTAATTATTGCGCAACAAGCCATTTTGTTTTTAAGACCTGACGTCGCACACAGACCGCGGTCGGGAGCTGACTAATGTTCGCGGCGAGCAAAGTTGACACCGTGTCAACATTTCGCCACGCGAGGTACGTCCACTCTTTCCTTCTATCTTGATATATTTCTGTGGTATTACCACATAAAAAAATAAGAATCGATAAAAAAGATTCTATACAAATATTCCTTATAGCAATATAATATTTTAGTATAAGGTCATATATCTGCTACTGGACAAAAGCCTTTCAATGATCTTTACACCTGTTCCTTATCCAACGGTTCTCTCTGATCCTAAACCTTAACCTTAACGCATCGTCGGTCCACTTCGGTACATCGCCCGGTAAACGGGAGCCATTCAAAATTCTTTGTACCTACCTCAACGGCCATCAATCGTATTCTTCTTTTTAGTCATCTTATTTCGACGCAGGCCGACTTTATATTTCTCTTGGATACTTACAAATGTATACCTATCAATGTAGCTTTTTTAGATAATCCTTGCTATAAGGATCTCTACATTTTTTTTTTGGGTTTTAAAGGCACAGAGCCCTTCAGCCAAAAAAAAATGCAAACTGTCATGTTTAAAAATATTTTGTAATAGAAAACTCCCGTGAGTCTCAGACATAAACCCGTGCCGTATTTTAATATGTTTAAAAAAACTACCATATTATTTCAAAATAAAATTGTACAAACATACACTCGTATAAATCGTGCTGTCCTTTTTTCTTTCGAATAGGGCGTGGTGACATCACGACGTCGCACGCATGCTTTGTATGCTTCGCTCGATGAAACAATAGTAGAAGTCACGCACTGATTCACACAGGATGTTACTGTATGGACTTTCCACCAGCCACGGCCACGGCCACTCCCGACTAAGGCTTCCGATCCCGGGTTTTCATGTATGGGGAATCACGGTATCCCGTAGGCTCGTACTAAAAAAATCTAGGATTCGCAGCCCTACTCGCGACTCTATCAATACTGACCTATGATTGATGACGCCCAGCGCACAAACAGTCCCAAATATTTTTTTAACAAAAAGAAATGATACAACGCTTTTATTTCCGACTGTACTTTTTGTACAAACGTCAATTACTAAACACGACGTGTTTATCTTGTGATGTTTCTAGGAGTTCCTTACGTCACCTACCGTTTCCATCATCAGATCTGCTCCAAGTAGTCCATTGAATAAAAAGTTCTAGAGTGCGTGAGTTAGTAACGTAAGATGTTTCTTCGGAAACATGTCAAGAGTCCCTAGGTAATAAACATACTAAAACCCCGGGACACTAGGAGGAGCCCCGGAGTGGGGGGAGGGGGGGAAAGGGTCCATTTTTTCATTTTTCGCTTAAATCTCAAAAACGGTACATTTTAGAGAAAAACTTTCAAGTTTACTACTCCAAGTTTACTACTACAAGTTTATTACTCTTACGTTACTAACTCACGCACTCTAGACCCCCCTTGGAGGGACTCATTCAATGGACTAAAGATCCCGAATTGTATCTGAATGGCTATTCCGATGTTCGAAATTCGATCGTCATATAGTACCGTCCCTCGATCTCCTGTCAAACTATATTTGGGTGAATCGGATGGCATTACACGACGGACGAATTTCGATCATCGGATTCATCGGGGTAGTTCTTCTGAACTACCTACTACTTATATGGCAAATCAAATACGACACGAGTTTTGCGATTAGTCTTGTTTGGACCACTAACGTAGACGGTTGTTAGCAATGATTTATATTCGAGCCAAATTTTATATGTCAGATGTAAGACATGTTTGAATGTCATTGCGCTAATGACATTTTCTAACAATTAGGTACGTTATTCTTCGTTTCGTTGAGAGTTTGGAAATGAGACAAAACGGTTCGAAAAAAGGTAGCCAATACCCCGCTTCATTTTCATTTGTCTTGGCGGGAACACTACCGTACCCCCAGATAAATTATAACTCTATGCCTATCATAGTTAAAGTCGCAAAACTTGGTTCTGATTCCTGTTTAGATGCTGATCGTCTAAACGTGTCCATCATGCATGTTATGTGACGAGTTTTCATTAGCTGCAAACCTAGGTTTTATTAGGTACTGGACTGTGGAACTTGTTCCGATGCCCAGTTATGCGACTCCTTATTAGACTAATCATGCAATAGTTATTGCAACCTGGTAGGTTTTTTAAAGTGTTTATCCTACTATGGATATTTCTTTTGTTTTAATTGCTATAGACTTAGATAATTTATCTGTGGCCGTGTGGCTACTTCCATTAGTTGATGGCCATGACGATGGTATAGACTGGCAAGTGGCGGTACCTATCAACCGTGAGATAGTGGCACTAAAAACCGCTTTCTTTGGCAATTACAGTCTGACAAAAAAGAGTAGACATTAAAAAGTGGCAAGACTGTAGTGTCGTCCCCGATTTCTTAGATTGATTAAAAAGGGGTGACACTTAAAGTATTGCCACTTTTTAATTTCTACTCTTTTTTGTCAGACTGTATGTATGTTGTACACATATATAGCGGTATGACAACAATGAATTTCAAAACATTTTGAATTGGAAAACTATCTAATCCTTCGTTCATCTTCTAAAATAAATATTGAAACGTATTGGAAATAACTTTTTCACCTCACCAGCTCAAACATGGTGATTTTGCTGCGAGATAACAGTAAACAAAATGCGATTTAGTTTCGAGCGTGAGTAGAAGCTTTTTATTTTTTTCAATTTTTGGCCATGGACTGTCATTAATCAGCCATAGGTTAATTATAAAATTCAAATTATTCGAATCTGGATGCACTCTGTTTCTTTCATATGTATATAAAAGAGAGAGGGATAACACATATCAATTTGAAATTCGATTTTCGAATCCGACCTCGAATGAGAACAGTTCGGATACGCGTTATACCATAAAATTCATTAAAACCACCCGAAAAAGTTTAAATTGCAACATATTGTTTATAGCGACCGAATTTTAAAATAATTGTGTCTTATATAAAACAATAGGTCATTGCCCGAATAAAATTAGACTTTTCAACTTATTACTTATTGTATATATAATAATAATTTATAATTTCACCTTAATCGTATATATTGCCGTCGGCAATTCATTTCATTTATGGCACATGTATGATCGTGGTTCTGGTTAATCCTACATGGGTATTACATTTATCGATCGAAGCATTTGAGCAAAGTTGGCCACTCTAATGCTTCCGCAATGGCTGGCGGTGTCGTAACTCGCAACCACAATGCTTGGCTTTCACTGGGCGACGCATTTGCGCCATTTATATACCACCAAGCTATCTTATCAAAGTACTTGTTGAAACTACTTAAACGGCATTAAGATAAGTGTCCTTATTAAGAACAGGGCAAACAGAGTATGTGTAAATATTGTAATTGAACTGATAGTGTGAAGCATCTACTTTTGTGTTACGGCGTAATTAACATCTTCAATGCTAACGCTGTTATTTACCGCGGTTCCGTGCTAATGTAGAGCAAATTAAAGCCCGCCTCCCTCTTCCTTTCCTCCCCCCCACTGTCTGGAGCTGGAACAAACTTTTCTAAAATTTCTTGAAGAAAATAAAGTAGGTAGGAAAGCTGCCGCCAAACTTTTAGAGCATAACCTTGACTGCGCAGTAGCCGATTTACGTACAAAAGTACATGCGCAGATCTGCCATTTTTGTTCTAAAAGTTTGCCGGCAACTATATACATCTGCTTTATAATATTGTTCTAGCGGTCTGAAAATTAAAATTCACGTTGAGGTAAAACTGCATTGCATCTTCACGATCCTGATGATAATTCAGTCTTCAGACGTTATGTACGATCTAGTCAGTTATCGTACTTCTTAAACTATTATGGTTCCTAATGCAGCGTTCCTAATGTAATGTTCTTATGTGAGAACTAAAATATTATTTTAAAGATCCTTACCTATGTTATGTCAAGTCAACTTAAGAGTCCGCAGCAAGGTCCGCTCAACTCCGCGTTGAGATCGCGCGCTTACGCTTTAAAATGTTGTTGTTTCACCTAGAGGAAGACAGGGCGCTAGCAGTAAAGCGAGAGCGCGCTAGCGGCGGGCGGTGCTTACCGCCGCCCCTCCGGACCGTTCCCCGCGCTAGAGTAATTCGCTGTAGTTTCGCAACAATTTTTTGTAATTTATTTTAAGGTTTTCGTAGTTACGCTCTCATTTTAAAACTACGAGATCAATTTTGATAAATCTTTTTTCTTATCAAACTGCATAGTTTAATCGACACCGGAAATAGGTTTTGACTTCAATCTAAACTATATTTTGGTCGTAGTATGCCGCCAAACTGAACAACTTTCTGGGGTCTAAAAATGCAAAACTTGTACTCGCTCTATTTTCTTTCTATTAACATTTCAAGAGTCATAAACTAGTTTTAGCCCTAGATATATCTTATCTCATTATATTTAGAGAATTTCATGATTATGTGACATGTTATATTAAAATAAGGACGTAACTACGTTTGTATGAAGAATCGAGCTTGCTGCGGACTCTTAAAGCATCAATTTAGATAACGATGTGCAATTTTAAATTGCGGCTTCTATGAGCTGAAGAGTCTGATGAACGTGACGATAACATGAAATCCAGTTCAGCGCACAAACTTATTAATTTGTTTAGGCGGATAACTTGGCTGTATGAAATTAGAACTAGTTATGGTTGAGCACGACGGTGCTTAGCGACAACGATGGCTCAGGGTTTAATATGGGCCTTGAAGTAAATTTTAATATCACTCTGAAAGTTAACTATGTGGAACGTTTGGTGATACGAGGTCGAGTAGAATGCAAGCGACTGCGCGGACGATCCCCAATAAGGTCTCCTGTATACCTTATTAAATCTTTCACATAATGTCTTGCGACGGAATGGTCCTGAAATGCCTCCAACAGAGACGAGAGGAGAAGAATAGCGAAGGTAACGATCCGAACCAGAGCTAATAATCCATAGGCACGACCCTCTATAAGAGAGTACCTGACTGAGAAGAAGAGATTTTGACAATAATTGCTGAGATAAACAATGATGAAAAACTGCCTTGTAAAAACGTTGAATATTCATTAATCATTAGTACTTAGATATTTCATTTCATTGCAAACTACGAGTTTTGTGTAAAAAGACAAAGATGTCCTTTTAAAAACTTGAAAAAGACTATAATTGTGACAAGTGTATCTACAGTCGCATCGCGTTCATTTGACATCTTTGTCGCTGTCTCCACATTTTTGTTTTTATTAATTGAGTCACGTCAACTGTACGGTTGCGTCGTCGGCGGCGACGTGCCTTATCCAGTACTGGTGAGTAATGACTGCAGGAATTCAAAGCTACATGCATAGACAATACTATTGATGTCGCTTGACCAAGTTGGGTGGCTTGCGGTGGCGCCAGCGACTCATGAGACTGTCTTGCGAATGTTTTCATAATATACCCCTTGTATAGAACGAACCGATTGTATGCTTCTGACACAAAAGGATACTTTCCAAGTATCGTTGTATTAGGAGATGTTTCTTAAACAATTCTAATGACTGATGGAAGTTTTTGAGTTTGATATCATAATAAGTGACTAATAGCACAATACACAATAGGGTAAAGCATGGACCATTGTAAGCAAATCGAGAGGTGCAAATTATTGAGTTTTGTGCAGGTATATGCTAAATATGTCTAACCAAAAAGCACGTGCATTATTGATTCGTGATATAATGTTTTTGAACTTGTCCCTTAACCCCAAAAGTGCATACCTAATACTCAATAAGTGACTATTAAATAAAAGGTCAATTGTCGAATCCGACTTAGCTGGGCAGCGTTTAGGGAGGCTACGTACTATCTTGTCTCAAGACAAAAGTCTTTGATCAGTGTGTGTTGCCAGTGATGACATACCGGGACTGAAACGTGGTCGCTCACGATGGGCCTTATAAGAAGGCTCAAAGTCACTCAGAGAGCAATGGAGAGGGCTATGCATAGAGTTTCTTTGCGAGATCGAATCAGAAATGAAGAGATCCGTACAAGAACCTTGTACGGATCTTGAAATACTTAAAACATTTGTTGTGTTACTCTTTATTATCAAATAATAGGTATTTTATTTAATTAAGAAAACCGAAGAAAACCAGACAGTAAATCAAATCTCATATAACTCATTAGATATATAAGTATTTACAGAACATTTATTTACTACCAGCCCGTCAAGGACTACTATTAAAAAGCGGAAAAGAGCATGTCAGGCCACGCTCAGTGTAAGGTTCCGTAGTTGCTCATCCTTCACAATAGACTTAAGTTACGAGAAAGATTTCCAGCTCCATAAAAAGGTCGTAAACGCCAAAGTAACTGTAATTACTTATCACCTTACGTCCTTTGAAGAAAATTATGAAATTTTGCGATAACTCAAAAACGGCTCGACCGATTTTGTTCAACATAGTTTTCATTGAAAGTACTTATAAGGCCTCATGTTCATGAATTTCCCCATAATTTTTTCACCCTTGGTTGAAAAGTTAGAGGGGTGGGGATGCAATTTTTTTTATTTTCGGAGCGCATATTTTCAAAACTGCTGACTTTATAAAAAAAAAATGTTTTGAGACCCCTATTATTTTCAAAATACCTATTCAACGACACCCCACACACTAGTGTTGAAACGATAAAAAAATTCACCCCCACTTTAGGTGTTCGAGAGGTACCCGAAAAAAAATTTTTTTTTAGTCTTTATTTTACCGTTTTGTCGGCGTGATACATACCCATACTCATACCAAATTTCAGCTTTCTAGTACTAATGATCACGGAGCTAAGCCGCGGACGGACAGACGGACAAACGGACATGGCGAAACTATAAGGGTTCCTTGTTGACTACGGAACCCTAAAAACGGGTAATTATCTCGCGCGAGAAATAGCCCCGTATGACAGTTATGCTAGAGGTGCTGGTCTGTCGATTAGCAGTTCCACAACAGTTACTGATTTTGAAATAATAAATCGAAAGCTAACAGTTACCTAGTACACAAGGAACATAACAAGAGCGCCTTGAATTAAGTACCAGATCCGGAATTGTATGATAATAGCAGTGACCTTTACCCGAAACGCTTATTGTTAGCGCAAACAGCGTCCCGTGTTTACGATCCGTGTTTACTCGAAGCCCATTATGGCTGACCAATGGAAGTTTGAATATTTTTGGAGGGTACGGTCAGCATCAAAAGGAATTTAACTGTAAATTTTAGTAGCAAGTTATCAGAAGCCAGTAGTAAAATTTACAGCTAATTTTTATGCTGACCGGACAACCAGGGAAACAGAAATATGTGCACGATTGCAGCGTCGCCTACTTAATAATGAAATCGTGAAATATCATCAAAGTAGCATAGAGTATAGACATGGTATAGACAATGACAACCAGCTCTTACTCCTAAGCTATTTGATGGTTATAGCTTGTGTTGCGATCGTTTATATTAATCTCATCAATCATGCACTTCTCGTTAAGATTATCACCTAGGGAATGTTGTTTCCATCTGTCGCAGAACGCAGAAGTAAACTTTTACATCAGATTATTCTCACAAATATCAACCCATAAATTAGGTGCTTTACAAATTACGTAGGAATCTATACTTATTAGAAACGTTACATTGCATCAAAACAATCAACTTCAAATATAAATGAAGAACACTTTTTAGATATTTTTGTTTTAATTTCCTGAACAAAATAAACAGACTGCATTTTTAATTCAAGATGATAACACTTTCTATCAAGTGAAAATCGATCCTTGGCATAGCAACGTTTCATGTTCTGTCCTGAAATGGCTGTATCATGTTTGTTTTGCGACATGAGTTATGGTAAGACGTTAAGATATTGGTCTGCACAGTTACTTATACTGTTAGACAGGGGTCAGAGTTCCCTATCACTCGTCGTCTTTATCTGTTGTGAAATGGTAAACGACTAAACTTCGCAAGGCGTTAATATTACATATCGAAAAAAAAATTTTTTACAAAAAAAAGAACCGACTTCAGTAAAACTAAAAATCCAAAAATAACCCGTTCAAGTACAGATTACATTTGACTCACCCTTTGAAGTCGATCCCAAACCACTGTTATTATATTTATATATTAAAGTTTACGTGAGGTTTGGCACCGACTTCAAAGGGTGAGTCAAATGTAATCTGTACTTGAACGGGTTATTTTTGGATTTTTAGTTTTACTGAAGTCGGTTCTTTTTTTTGTAAAAAAATTTTTTTTTCGCTTTTTAGTGATTCATATGAAATACTTATGGCGGGGTAATCAGGGAGGTCTTGGAGGAATGCATGTCGTTTTAATTATCTCCTAACTCCTAACCGTTAAGGAGTTGTACCTTCCATCATCAGTTCAGCATTGGAAGATGATGACTACCATATGCAAATACTTAAATAGTTTTAGAAAATATATGAAAAATATTATGACTGCCTATAAAATTTCAGGAATTCCTTCGATTCCTCATGGATCTCGTCATCCGATCTTCACCAAAATTTTATGGGACCAACCTTGAGATGTCTCTTCATGAACCTAAAAAGAATTTTCCAAATCGACTCATAAATGACGGAGTTATGAGGTAACAAACATTAAAAAAAAAAAAAAAAAAAAACATACAACCGAACTGAGAACCCCCTCCTTTTTTTGAAGTCGGTTAAAAAATACGATGTATCCTTGAGAATTATCCAAATATTGAGAAGTGATGTAGACAGGGGAATACGCGTTAAATTGAACGACGAGGACCGGGTAGGCTTCACACAGTTCAAAGTCTAATCCCACCCGCTACCCAACTCCGTAGAAACCTCTTCCCAATTAGCACGTAAAGGCTAACAAAGAGTCCACGGTATGACAGGGATGAATGGTCGCCATGAATGGGCGAGTCAATGGCGGCGTCTAATTGGAGACTCTCGCCTCGTGATATCGTAATTACCGGGGACTAAACGCAGCCTCACGTGATCGACTGATGCATATCTAGCCTATGTTATTACTGGTTCTTAGGTAAATTGCGACCAACATCCGGATTGTTACGTGCCAACAGTGAGAATGCAACGTGCGGGTTAAAGTCTGGAGAATAATTGGACGGTTTTTAAGGGTAGTTTCAATTTTTCACGATAGATGGCGCGAAGATGCATTGAAAGTGTTGGTTCAGTTCTTATTCTCACCATTGTGTAAAAGATGCAAACGACTTTTGCCGATTGAAGTTATTTATTAGATCGGAGGTATGTATATAGCCAATGTTGTATCAGATGATTTATACTAATAAGAAACTTTCATTCATGCTTAAAATCCAATGGTTTTTCTCATTTCAATATTTTTTTATATAATAAAGTAGGTACCGTTTATCTTATCAATGATTTTCAGGGATCATCATGGAAGCAACTTATTTTTATCAGATCAATCGTTATCAGAATAATGCCAGAAACTAAGATATAGATATCTTACATATATGAAGATCTTCCGTGTGTGTATGCATACATTTCATTGTAAATTGATAATTATAAAACTGCCGACTACTACGTCCAAATGAGCGGAAATTCGACTTCCTGACGAGTAGTCCCCATACTAAAACTGTTGTACCTACTACCTAGCAGTGAGTGGTAATACTAACATTGTAAGGCTTAGCTCGATAAATAAACCGTGTGGAACGCTGTCGGGTAATCTCCCGTATTGTTTGCCCGGCCGTGGGTGGCAGGTGCTTGGTCAACAAGCCTGGAATGCGGTCCGTCAGCAGTTCGTTCATAGGACAAGGTACAAATTCATTCAAATGCAAGGTGCGTTTGGAATAGTTTCGGACGGAATTCTTGATGTTTTAGTTCTTTAGGGACTGTTCTTGGGTGAATCGTATCTATATGGGGAGTTATATCTCAAGTGAATTCAAGTCGGAGCAGAATTGACTTAGCTTTTCTCAATAGAGAAAAGTGCTCTAAAATGGGCAAACCGGTGGGAATCGGGTTCTTTGGACGTCACGCCAGTGATAGGTATGCAGGTACTTTCTGGTGCAGAATTCTCAAAATCTACACTGAAGTGGTTTTATTTTACGGAATCAATAGGCAAGTTGACTCAATGTTAAATAGCTGTAATTTTAAAATGCTTAAAACGATGTCCGCCGTTTTCGCCCGAGACAGTGATGTGAGACATCTATAATAGACGCGTTTTACCTACCAATAAAACGCATATTAATTTACTTACCTTATTCGAAGCTTATTTAATTGAGATAGGCATGTCGTTTCCCGCCTTGTATTGCTATCTCTTTCTAAATTATAGCCCCTCTACTAGTCTTTTCCTACCACCACCTGGCAGTGGGGATGAATCTGGGGTCTGATGAAATCCCAATTAGTTTCGTCATTGGCTCGAAATTAATTTCACCAGGCAGAGTTTACTCATAAGCTTCGAATAAGGTAAGTAAATTAATATGCGTTTTATTGGTAGGTAAAACGCGTCTATTAATTTGACTTGACCGTTATTCGAAGCTTATTTAATTGAGACCTGTTTGTTATCGCCTGGTGGTGCCGGAAAAGAAGATGCCAATGTGAATTTAGTGTAGGAACTGATGGAGAGTTAAGAAATAAACCGCATATTCCACTGTAAATCATTAACATTTATTGCAAAAGATAATATTATCCTCTGTTAATAATACATAATGTCAATTATTATTCAATCAACTGCTTCAAAAAAGTGCGACACAGTAATCGATTCACTAGAGGATACTGGCATTACTTCACGTCTATAATATTGATGGAACGTGTTTTCTGAACGCCAATTACCACGAGCTAATATGTCTTCGACAGGAAAGTTGTCGATCTAATTCTTAGACGCGACCGCTGAGCGGACGCTACCCGGAGACGCTGAAAGGCCAGCCTCCTTAAGCAAACTTTTGATCCATCCCGCAATAATTGTTCGGGATGCAGTTTTTACTTCACCTCTTAAGGTGACAAATAAATTATTTACATTATTTAAGTCTCGTCTATTTTTTAACAATGCTATTGTGTGTTTGACCCAAAATACAGGATTTAAATTTTGACAAGCAGAGTTACATAGTAACTTCCATCCTGACTGTCGATGATTTACACAATCTGTCTTGGATCCAAATTCCGGCCAAAATACTACAAAATCATCTGATGACGAATAATGTTTACAATCAATGTTCAATAACGTTAGATCGTGTATTCTTCTACCGGAGCAAAGAAGAAGTAACATCGCAGTGTGCCGAGATGATTCGAATATATTTTCTAAATGAATTTTGTATTTTTTTAAGTGATTAACAAGTTTTTCTACATTCCATATAGGAGGTTTTTGGTCACTGGGCTTCTACTTTTGCAATGCTATTGATTTAAGAACTTGTTTCACAAGAATGTGCGAACTTAATTGGCCCGATTCTTCCGTATTACATAATGTTGAAACTACTGATTTATACAGTAGGATAGTTCTATATGAAAGATTATGAACTAAGTGAAGATCAGACAAATATTTTGCTACATCCGATCCTGATGGCTTCGTGTAGTCAATATTTTTACTACATAGTAGCCCAGTTTACCCATTTGTTCCACGCGAGGCTGTAAATCTTTCGTGTGGAGGCGCGCCAGGACTGCTTAAGTAAGTCTAACTGATCTGAATTCCAACCAATTAAGCTCTCTGACCACACTTCCACACTTCCAGTATCATTTCCTGAACTTTCGGCGGTGGTAAGCCCGTAGTTACATCGATCAGGAGCCTGTCTAGAGATCGCAGCGTGAACGGCGCTGCTAGGGCCCGGGACTTGAGGTCCGCCCGCCAAAAAACGCGGTTCCATCGCGGGACTACCAGAAGGTATACACCTGTGGCTTGATTGAGATGAGCCAATACCTTTGGGATTAGGTAAGGGGGTGGGAACACCCACGCTAGATCGAACATCCAAATTTGTGAGAAGGCGTCGTGGATCAGAGCTCTGTGATCGTTTTGATCTAGCGACGCATAGTTGATCACCACGTGGGCTCTTTGAGACGCAAATAGATCTATTTGCGGGACACCCCATTTTGCAAAAACTTTCTCTGTGGCCTCTGGTAGGAGATGCCACTCTGGCGGCCGACGCATCCTTGATAGATGATCTGCGTGGCTGTTGTATTTGCCCGGGATGTGGAACAAGTTGAGATGTATTTGATGTTGTTCGAGAATGCGAAAAACTTGGTATGTTAATTCTAGGAGAGGATTTGATTTTGTTCCACCTTGGTTGCGCAAGTAAGCTATCACTGTTTTGTTGTCGCACTGGACAAGAACCGTAGAATAGCTCAGGTACTGACTGTGATCTTTTAAGACCTTCAATATAGCGAGCATTTCCTTCTGGTTGCAGTGCAACTTTTGCTCCCACTCGGTCCAACTGCCCGACAGAGCCTGTGCGTCTAATTGGGCTCCCCAAGCAAGATCCGAGGCATCTGTCGTCAGGAAATGTGATGGTGGGGGGAGATGGATTGGTGATGGGTGATGACAATTGTGCAGCCACCATACTAGATTTTCCATTGCTTCCTTGGGTATGCTGTAAAGCCATCCCGAAAATCTCGGTATCGAATTGAGAAGATTTAGAATTGCTCGGTAGTTTAACCTTCCCCTTGGAACAGTGAAGCTTGCAAAGTTGAGAATTCCGACTAAACTCTCGAGGTTTTTTCGATTGGTTTTCTCTAAAAATAGCATTTGTTGGACCTTGGCCTTCAATAATGGAATCTTCTCGTTTGGTAAACTTTTGAGATTCTCCCAAGGATCCCAAGCGATACCCAGGTATACCAATGACCTTTGAGGAGTTAGAAGCGATTTCTCGTAGTTGACCAGCCATCCTAATTTTTCTAGAGTCTCCACAACAATCTTTACATGCCTGGCAAGCGTATTCTTGTCCTGGTGGGCTATGAGGAAATCGTCGAGATACACAATCGTGCGTATATTGGAATTCCTTAGAATCTGCGCCACCCAGTTGGTGAATGATGCGAAAACTTTTGGTGCGGTGCTGAGACCGAACGGTAGACATGTCATCTGTAAAAGTTCTTGTCCGTAAATAAGGCGTAAAAAGCCCTGTGCGTTTGACTTACGGGTAGATGGAAATAAGCCTGGGACAGGTCTATTTTGCAAAGCCAATCTTGGGGTTGGATAAAATCCGGTACACGATGAACATTTATTAGTCCAAATTTGTCGGTAATTATAAACCGGTTTAGAGGCTTGAGGTTGAAAATTGGCCGAGCTGAGCCGTCGCTCTTTGGCACTAAAAACATTGTCGAAAGAAAGCTTGGAGACGGCTTTGCCACCTCTAACACACCCTGCTTTTTTATTTGACCAATTATTTGAGTCAATTCTTCCGATTGTGGAATTTCCAGATTGTTTCCATAAAGGTTCGGGTAAACTAAAGGTGGTTTTTGGTAAAAGGGTATGCGATACCCCTTGATTATTCGCAGTATATGATCTGGTGCATTCATCGTCTCCCAAACGTCGTAGAATTGTGCCAGGCGGCCCGCTCTGAACTTCGTGTCAATACTTTCCTCGCTTATTGTTCTTGTAGCCTCCAGGCGATGCCGTTCGTTTACGGCCATTTCGTTGTTGGGATCGTTGCTGGTATTGCTTGGGTTGGCGCCCTCGAAAGGTGTTGCTATGGCTAACTCTAGAGGCATTATTATATCCTTGCGAAGGATAGTTTTGATGGTAATTTCCCCGCGGGGGAACAGCATGTTGTGCGGGTTGTATTTCCCTGGCACGCATGAGCATGGCACGTATGCGGGTTGCTTACCGTGTGTACGTGATTACAGTAACCCTGCGAGGGTACTTTGTGAGGCACTGCTCCCTGCGAGGGAGCGCCTGATTCGGCTTTAGAATCGCCTGTTTGCGAAACAGGGTTCTTTTTTAGAGGCCAAAAACATTTACGAACCCCGCCATGGTGTTCGATTTTGGCTGTGAACTCTTCAGCGTTAAAAAGAGACGAGCTAGAAGGTGGTATCTTGCGTATAGCAGCCTTTACCAAAGGTTCTTTGATGTGTTTCGTAATTCCGTTTCGTCTCATATTTATAACCTCTGCTCTGTGGCCACAAACCATCTGCAATAAATCCTCGGAAACCTTAAAAAGATCTCCTTCTAACAGGACACTATTAACCTTTTCACGAAAAGTTTCAAAAGAAAATTCTCCTCCTGACCTGATGAATCCGAGTATACTTGCCACTGCAGCGTGCAGGGCTTCTTGCTGTTTTATGAGACAAAAGGTTAATGCGCCATACGCTTTGTCAGAATTAACTAAATGTGGGTAGGAGTCATACTGTTTAACTTCCTCGTTTACCTCCAAATCCGTGTAGCCCGGAGACCGACTATACGTTTTTTGTGTCTCAGAATAACGAATGTCGTTCCAGCCCTTGCTGTTGAGCCGCTGTACTTCGCACAGCAACTTAAGTTGTTCTTCCGTAGCATCCGGAATTGTTGGTTCTTTTAATTTAGTTTCGAGACCCAAAACAAAAGGCTTTGAAGGGCCCGGCTGGGGTTCTATTTCGTCGTAAAGATCTCGACTAACAGTGTCCGAGACAATGGAAAAAGCATCACATTCTGAGTTACGGTTATAACAATCGTTAGGGGCTGATAGGCTTGCACGTATCTTGCTTACCTCCTTTGTTAGTTTGTGTAACTTGCGAGCAGATTTTTTCCTGTTCTTTTTCTTGCTACGACGATAGCGCTTGTTCTTTTGATCACTACTTGACGAATCCGAGGAACTGGAGCTACTATCGCTGCTGCTGCTGCTCGAGCTGCTATATGAACGCTTACGTGTCCGAGTTTCCTTCGATTCCATATTAGTATTTTCCTGCATTTCATCCACCTCATCCATAATTCTACAAATCAAATTTACAATAAATATCGAACGGTAAAACCGTTAATTTACATTCACAAAAACTATGTGGGTAGATTTGTGCAGTGATAAGTAACCCTTTGTTTGACACGACACAGATAATTCGTTTTTAGTGTTATACTTACGTGAATATGTTGTCACAAATAACTTACGATAGGAAATCAACAACTCGTATGAATTTGTGTAACCCAATGATATCGTATTTAGTAACGTAAGTATTTCTTCACTCAGCGAACGGAACTTAGTTTAAAAAGGGTTCGCTCAAAATATGATTACAATTTGAATAGTCGTATTAGGCACTAGACCTTACGACTGATCGCGGCGGGAAATCAGACGCCAAAATGACGAAACTAATTGGGATTTCATCAGACCCCAGATTCATCCCCACTGCCAGGTGGTGGTAGGAAAAGACTAGTAGAGGGGCTATAATTTAGAAAGAGATAGCAATACAAGGCGGGAAACGACATGCCTATCTCAATTAAATAAGCTTCGAATAACGGTCAAGTCAAATTAATAGGTAATTAAATAATAAAAACGGTTTAACCTCACGTAAAAATTGTAAGGAACGGCCCGACATGTTTTGAACTCATATGGAGCTTTAAGCGTTGTAGCTGTTTTGATCTATCGGGAACAAGAAACTAGCCTAGCTCTCTTGCAACACTGGCGCCAGCGATTTAACACCTTTCAGCAAACACTGTTGGATATTTGAATATTCTGCTTCTCCCCTCTACACCCCTTACTATGCGCTACTAACTTTATTTGTTCCAATAAACGCCGCTGTGGGTAGTAAGGTTTTCATCGGGCGGATTTACATATGCTGTTTGCATATATTATCAACAGAGGTCGCCGATATTCAGGTCGTGACGAACAAGCGTATGTGTTTATAGCGGATTGAACGAAAGCGGCGGGTCAGGGCTGTTCAAAATTGAAGTACCATTGTGTATTTAATAGTGTATTTTAATTTTGTAGTTTTATCATTTTCTTTCGTCATGATTATGTAAGTATGTGTTTGTGAGAAGCTATGGGGTCGTTTGACACCTATGATGGCACTGGCAGAGGCTGGATTGAGATGATCTAAAATGCTGTAAAGTAGTTTCATTATAGTAACAATTTAATCTTAGGGTTGCCAGATTATTTTATGTCGCCCTCTGTAGGTGTAAGTAGACACAGCATGGTTGAACTATCTACGAATAATTTCTATGCAGTACCTAACCTACTTTATTTGGAGTCCAATAAACGCTGTGGGTAGTAAGGACAGTAAGGTTGTCATCGGTTGGAATGAAGAGGTGTTTGCATACATTAACAACAGAGGTCGCTGAGCACAGGTCGTGACGAACATGCGTATTGTGTTTACAAGGTGGATTGAACGAAAGCAGTTGGCCATGGCTGCTTATAATTTAAGATATTTACTTATTTTATAAAAAATATTATTTAATTTGTTTGTTGCTGCCAATTTAATTTTCATAAAGATGATATGCATGAAAAGTTACATGCAATAAAAAAATACGCGGAGGCACGATTTGATGATCTACGAAAGGCGATGGCAAGAGTTGAACGAGATTGGTCATGAAATGTGCTTAATTGTGTAGAGTCCTGATTGTCGATCGAATAGTCACATACTTGTCGAAATGGAATTTACCAATGGGTCTGCGGCAGTAAAATAAGCTGCTGATAATGTTAAACTACCAGAAAGTTCATACAAAAAACGATATCCGGCGCTATAAAAAGTGGCAGTATCGGGTTAGCATTTGCAGCCCCAACCCTTTTCAAGGAAGCGGTCACAGTCTGCGCACTTCCGTCGGCAACAGTGCACGACAATTGGGTGTCTCAGAAGCGGAACTTTCAAATCCACTTATTTTACTCTAGATGGTCTGAACAAAATGTCGGCAAGAACGCCAAGAACTGTTTGAGGTGTTCTGCGAATTGGGCATATCGCAAACGTATGCCCGACATTGGAGTTACAGTGGTACTGGTAAGCGGCACAGTTGAGCAGCGGGCCACCATAGGGATGACTGGAAATCGGAGTACCTTCGCTCTTGCTCCCACTTAAAATGTCTGCTATTCACCACTACCGCTGCCGCGTTTTCGATGCATAAGAAAATACGCAATTGATTTTCAACACAGCGCCAGCACAGTTCTAGTAAAAAACGATTTGTGGTGGTAACCCTATAAGAGGTCGCAGCCCTACGCGCCATTTGAAGTCACTGACGTCGCATTTCCACTGGCAACAGCATGTATCCGGCGTGCACCACTCCGCTGATATTAAGGACAGCAGTAGTAGAGTAACAGCAGTAGAGCTAAATACCTGATGACCACGACATCTTTTACAAGCAGCAGTAGTTAGCTGCGGTCATAGGAGGGAACAGAAGATCAGAGCACGCTATCTCGCCGTAGGTACCTACTATTAAAAAACGGTTTGTGGTGGTAACCCTATGGAAGTCGCAGCCCTACGGGTCATTAGTCGTGGCTACGATGCACCCATTTCCATCGGCAACAGCGATATCCGGCGTGCGCTGCTCTGCTGATAATAGGTAAACAAAAAGTCAAATGGCTTATGTTATGTATGTCCTCAATAGTGGAGCTAAACGCACAGCCAAGACATCGATGACAAGGCAGTGTTGAGCGGTAGCCATAGGTGGAAATAGAAGGAGCGCGCTCTCTCTCTGTAACCTATCGCCGGTAACCGCTTGTTGTTGATGTTGTTACGTATTAGCTGCTGATAATAGTATAGACCCAGAAAAAACAAAACGGGTTCTCAACAGAACACCTGCACAGTACTAGTAAGAGCCGGTTTGTAGTGGCAGTGGTAACCCTATAGGTGGTAGTGGTAGCCCTACGTCGCTGAAGACGCATTTCCGGCGTGCACCACTCTGCTGATAATACATTAGTGGAGCTAAAGACCCAGCATGACAAGAGGCAAGGTTGAGCGCTGGCCATGGGTAGAAATAGAAGGTTGGAGCACTCTCTCTTTCTTCAACCTATAGCCACCACTCGCTGCTAACCGCTTGCTATCGATGCGCAGGAGCTGCTGATAATAGCATAGACCCAGAAAATAAACAAAACGGATTCTCAACAGAACACCTGCACGATACCAGTAGGAACCGGTTTGTGGTGACAAGTGGTAACCCTATAGGACGCGGTAGCCCTACGGGCCATTAGGAGTCGCTGACGACGCATTTCCGTCGGCAACAGCGCATATCCGGCGCGCGCCGCTCCGCTGATAATAAACAAAGGGTCAAAGGGCTTCCGGCCCGGTCCTACACCCTGTGGAGTGTGTTTTTAGACGTGCTAATTCAAACAAGTGGATAACAAAGTACGTATTGGATAAGAGTAATAGAACGGCTATGCAATATGGATAAGAAGGATATACATGCCTTAGGAAAAACAATTGACGCGAGTTTTTAATCCATATCCGTGGATGGACCCCGTTATTTTTTTCACACAATGATACTCCATTAACTTCATATAATCGGTTATCTATATTTTAATAATTTAAATTAAATAATAATTTTAATAATCACTTTATAACAAAAAATATAGGTATTTTAACCAAAATAAATACTACTTCCGGGGCCGTCTGTGTCCGATATCAGTTCCACGTAAACTAATGCAGTTTTCCGAGATACAGATCCACTTTTCATCTACTAGTAATTGCTTTAAACAAAAAAAAATATATGACAGGGACCAACTAAGTAAGATGCTCTTCATGAAACATAAAAAGAATTAACCAAATCGGATCAGCCATTTTTGAGTAACCGGGGACCATACACATATAAAAAAACATCTCAATGAACTGAAAATCTGGTCCATTTTATGATGTCGGTTAAAGAAACGAAATACCTAAATCATGATCTGATCAGGCGATTACGATGAGAACTGATAACAATAGAAATAATAGGCTATTACAAATATTTAATGAATTATTATATGTTGCGTACATTATCTGAAAATTATAATATGGGTATCTTCAGGGCCAAATCAATAGGCTGTTGCTGAACCAGCGGGCTACATTTGCGACGTCACTTCTCCAGAGGTCAGCGCTGGTCGGGATGTTGAAAAAAAAACTGGAAAGAATACTTACTAGTTCAAAATTAAAAAATATATATTAATAGGTACTAAAACTTATTATAAAATAATGATTCTTAATTTCTTACAAATATTATTTACCTATCATTTCAGTTTTTGCAATATCATTCAAAACAGTAATATGTAACGTTTTAGCATATAGGTAGGTACCCATCGTTGATTGGTAAATGATATCTGTCTCCCATTGGCTGATACAGACAGGGCTGGGCCAAACGAATAGGTATTTTATGAGCAATAATTACCTACTCACTTATGTGCCGTGTTATTAAACATACAATTACTTTCTACCTACAGGGTAAATGCGGATGCTGTGGCAATTTATACGTGCGTACTTAATAGCTATAATTAATTATTATTGCTATACATAAACCACGTTTGATGAATGGGTAAACATATACCTGGTAATGCGCGTACTGTACTTTTATTAATTCTAATGGTGCAAATTTAAAATGGATAATTTTATTGCTTCCTCGTTTATCATTTAACCGTTAGTGCAGTAGTCAGTCAACTGCAGAAAAAAATGACCCCATACTACGCGTGTTTTGGCAATGGAGAGTAGGTACACTTACCTTCTTGGCTAAAGAGTTGACGGTTGTACGATCTATACATTTTTCAATTTTTGAAATGAAATGCATGAAAAATGAGGAGACGAGTGACCCAATGAGAAGATTGAAAAGTGGACCCCGTGGACGAAAGCAACAACAAAAATAAATAAATAAAAAATATTATGGGACATTCATTTTTAACAAATAATATTATGGGACAACAATTATTTTTTTCTTCTGAACTCGTACCTATATTTTTATAACTTGAAAATATTATTAGGTTAGGTTTGTTTTATATATATTTCTTTAGTTTACTGTTTCCGAGAAAAATACTTTCGACAATAATTATGCCACTTCGGTGATATGAAACATTCGACGAAAAATAATTCGGCGAAAAGGCACTATTTCGAGCATTGTGATTGATCAAACACACCCAAGCCATCACATTGTCAGTGGAAATGACGAGCCCTAACTGGTTAACTCAGCAAATAAAGAAAAGGTTTTGTTGCAGTTTCAGGAATCGGCCCGCCATCAACTCCTTTGTTATATTCGTAAGTATTTGATAGCATCTTTCGTCAGTCAGGCCCGGTGCTAGAAGTACCTAACCGCGCAAAATCGTGCGTTTCGACCGACATCGACATTGCATCACGCGAATATGATCCAGTATAATGAGGCAAGGTTCGTTGAACCGAGCCAACAATGCTTTGCTACAATAATCTTTGTCCTCAATAGAAGACCTACATTTGTAAATAAACAGAATCGTTTTTACTAGTGCAGCTCTAAAATTATGCTCATGAAAATGTTTATGGTAGGTACCTTAGAGTCAAACTACGCTAACCATACACTGTATGGTTTGACAGTTCATTTGCTTGGAAGAGTTAGTTGAGATACGACAGGTGTTCGTCAGGGTTCAGGGCAAGTAACCATTAGATCAAGTACAGTACATAGGCTCATATTTATAGAATTTAATCGTAATAGGCATGGTTACGCTGTCCGCACTCTTATTGTTACGTGAGCGGAATTAATTCTTATAAACACCTAACGATTATTTGTATTTTCGGTAGTATTTCTTTAGTTTGCCTACACATTTCCGTGTCTTCCCAGTGCTTATGGTCCCTCTGATCCATAATGGTATGTATGTATATGTATTGACTGTGGCAAGGATATTATTGTCTCTAGTCCACATGATGGTGTCTCTGATCCTTTGTAGGCCAGATCATCCGCTGCATCGTTTCCTCTTGAGCCACTGTGCCCCTTTATCCATTGGAGCGTTACCTTTATTTCTGTCATTGTACACTTACGTGATGCTACGATGACATTACTTTATTAGTGCAGAGGTAGGTACACTTTTCACTGTTTAGTGCTTGTAGTACGGACTTAGGTACTGTTTGACAGTATTCGTATGCTTGTACCTAGTAACTGCAAAGGAGGGGTTAACTAAATCCGAAAAGTATGGCTTTATTAATCGAAAACGTAGACTGACCTATTTCTAACTAGGTAATCTCCCTTATCACAATTGGTACAAAAATTACGGAGCCGCCATTTTATATACCTAGATAAAGATAACTTATCTTACTATTACTAGATTTAGTAGATAATTCAATCTATGTTAATAACTACCTATTGTGATGCTCTATGTACCTGGTGATAAATTTACCACTTTCAACAAAATATACAGGGAGATATATAATACTTATACTTAACTACATAGATAACCTTTAAAGAGCATATTACAAATTACAATTACAATACATGCTGATAATTATTTTTTCTACTCCAGAACTTTTCTGTCATCTATATATAGTTACTAACTCTAATATAAAAACATAAGTTATGAAAGTCTGTGAAAGTCTATACTCTACTGTCCAAAAAAACACTGCTAAACGATGTTATAATGTCACCAAAAAAGCATTACTTAGTACCACAGATTACAAAATAAACAGCTGCATTCACACAATTTGCAATTTAAAAAAACATATTGTACTAATGCATTGCTGCCAACTTAAAAAAATTGATTTATCCTCTGTGCATGGATGCATAGTATAGTGAACGTATACCTTTAGGACGTCAATAAAAAAAAAAGTTTATCAGACAAGTTCGCTACGCTCACATCGTAACCCATGCCACTCGCGTTTTTGCCCCCTCTTATATAACTGTTGCATAAAATACTATTTTTCTATAGTAGGCACCATGCTGGTGTGGTATGAGTATGAGCAGCATGAGTATGATAACCCTTTAAGGGTACCTCTGTAGGTAATACGTATGAATTTCGTTGATTAAAGTATAGACTCTATAAGGGTAACTATGTACTACCATGATACGTCTTCCAATTGAGACCGGGGGCTTATGATGGTTGCATTTATCACGTGATAAATAAGTGACTCACTCTCGCATTTTGTCAAAACGTGATGGATGCTTGTCACTTATTTATCGCATGATAAAAGCAACCATCATAGGTCCGCTGAAAATTGTAATACAGGCACAACTAACTGTTAGGAAACTAAACAAATAGACGAACACTTGCGACATTGGCATGTCAGAACCATACCCGCGCCGGCGACTTGTGAAACACTTTGACACAGCCGCCTCATTGTTACTCCGAAGAACTTAACCTTTAAACTAACAAAAGGATGAACCGATAATCGCTCTGTGTCCGGTCATCAGTCAGAGGAGATGAAAGTGGCCGATCTTGAAGAATGGACGGGATATGAAAGCCACCGCTCGTGACAAATGAGCCATCTTCATTGTTGTAACAGCTTTGTATTAAGTAAAACAGATCATGATGGAATGCGCCGTAATGACGTGCCCCACAAAGTGAAGTGAGATGTCTGGAGGCTAAGTCGAAGTTACTTACTTACCTATACATACAGGGCATGTTTTTGGTATCGTAAACGCTTTGACCGTGAGTTTAATAGCTTGACAGTTTTAACCATTTGGCAGAAATCCCCACCGGCATCCTTTATACTATAAGTAATAGGAGAAATGTTCATCTAACCATACTAGCAAAGTATAGTAACCTGTATAGACCCAACAGAGTCTTTACACTTACCCAGATTCTGGATTAGGGTGTGATTTATTGACTTTATTTAGTACATAGAAGAAGATCCAGACCAGACTCCGAAGGGAAAATGGGTTTGTTTTAAGTATAACGATAACAAAATTTTGACGGGTTCATTATATTACTTCTCTTGGAGCCGTGAAAAAATGGAACTTCTAAGCAATGCAAGTAAAAGATACGAGCGTTTATGCTGCATTTGTTGACGCTGGCAAGCAAAATCTATAGGGTACTTCCAGTTGACCTAGAATCATGAAATTTGGCAAAATGCAACATTAAGTAGCACTGTAGCACGAGTAAATAAAAAAAAACATACAGTCGAATGGAGAACCTCATCATTTTTTGAAGTCGGGTAAAAAGGTCCGATAATCGTTAATTTCTAGGTAGTTATGTTGCAATAAATATATTATGTTTTGTGATAACAAACTTAACTATTTGCAGTTGGTAAACTAACCGAGACCTTGTCGATATATTGGGACAACCGTGTTCCAACGGCCAAATTGCCCCAAACCTGTTTAACTTTTCGTCGAAACAATATATTAATTGCTTTCAAGTTTGTAAGAAACCCTCGGTGCGCGAGTTCGACTCACACCTGGCCGGTTTATTATCATTGTTTTGACAACGGTTATCTTCCTCAAAGGAGGCTAGGCTGATATTCGATCGCTAGCAACACGTATCAAGGGTAGATAACGAGGTATACCTATAGGCTCACAAATAAGATAAAACTCGCCATCAAAAAATACTTCAAACTGAATGGACATTTCCGAATTTCGAAGTTTCAAAACCTATTTTCACATGTATTTATTTTAAGTTTCAAGTCTATATTTGTGTGTGACATCGAAGAACTGGAATGACATCATACAATATCATAAATTTCAGTCCCCTGCGGCCCCCTCTGGTCTGCTGAATGACAAGTAATACCTACTTAGCATAACAAAAAAAACATCGACATTAACGAAAAAAAAAACCTATTTCCGAGGACCACAAAACGAGGTACTATTAGAAAAAAACATAGAAATCGACAAAGATGTGCCTATAATATTGGAGGAGTTCCTTCGATTCCTCATGGATGACGTAATCAGGTCTTGTCCAACATTTTGGGACCAACTTGGAGTTGTCTACTAGCGAACCAAAAAAGTATTTTCCAAATCGGTTGATAAATGGCGAAGTTCTAAGGTAACAGACAAACAAAAAAGATACAACCGAAATGTGAACCTTCACTTATTAAAAGTCGGTTGAAAACAGGCCAATGAGTGAGATCAGAAATTGCACTCGTTTTTTGTTAAAATGCGATTAAAGAGCAAATGGAAACGGATGTTAGTAATTCCCGACAAGTTCGTCCATAAAATGTAAAAGGAAACTGTCTACGAGTACGTACTAGTTAGTATAGACATCCAGTATACTAGGTTGTTAATACAAACTGCCATTCCTTACTGCTACCAGAGCTACCTGGAAATTAGTCTTAAACAGAACCAGCCGTAATATCCGTAACTTGATACTATTAGATTAGTTTACGACCATAATTTCATTTGTTTAATTATCATTAAGTTTATAATGAACGCGCTGAAATTAGTTATGCATGTAAAACTGCAGGCAAACATTTGTAAATACCATTATTTGTTTTATTGACTAGTTTACTCACCGCGACTTCAATTGCGTGATTATTGTTTTATTACAAACCTTTATCTCCAGTTTCATCTTTTAGAAGATGACTAAAGAACCTTTTGAGTACATGCTTGTATTATTAAAAGCATTTTCTTAACGTTTTAATCCGACTGCTTTAAAAGGATATTTCGTAATTCCGTTGTTCAAACCCATGAATGTTTATCATAAAAATGAAGTTCAACTAAAGATTAAAGTTTACGACGACATTAGGTGCAGTAAGATTAGTAGTTTTAGAGGTCCTTTCCTGTCAGTTCCAGCCAGTTCTGCATCAGTGGAAATGTACTCTAAGGGTTAAATGACCGCTATTCTTAGAATGACCCAAATTTCCCAGTACAGATCCGGATTTGAGCGTGAGGCTAAAATGAATATCTACTTCAGTAGATTGCCTTACGAATGTACTAGTTAATAGGCTCTAAAATTACGTGCCTATGTGATTATCAACCGATTTCCAATCAAACTCCGATTACCTATGTCACAGCACTTAGCAATCTTAACGAAGTAAAACTGGTTTTATTTCTGTGTCATGGAAAACTAAGTTAATAAAATATTTTACGTCTGAAATCTAATATGTTATCGGCTTACTTAAAAGGTTGATTTATCTTAAAAGGCATCTCGTAGTACGTCCGGGCCATTCGATAGTTAGCGTACAAATGTTACATAGGTACAACTAACTTAAATCGAGTGCAGTTATTTAAAGATTAACACTCCGCTCCGACTACCTTACACTGCTTTTACTAACGCGTAGTGGAGATATTCAGCACTGTGATCGGGCAGTTCACGATTCGCTCCTCTCTACTTATCTCTACAATGCTTAACCCCGAACCCCGCACTGCTACCTTTCATCTTTTACCTGATGACCTGGAGATTTTCAGCGCTGTTACAGGGCAGTTCACGATTCGCTCCTCTCCACTTGTCTTTACTATGCTCAACCCCGTACCTCTTCCGTTTAACTGTTGCCACTGGCACTGACATGAAGTGGAGCTTGTCAGCGCTATGTTTAAACAACTCACGATTTTTTTGCGTTCCAACGTTTACGTGTTTTTGGAGGTGTACACTTCCTTTTCGCCGAATTATGTTTCACAAACGTTTCATTTCGCAAAAGTTTCATTTCGCCAAAAGCATTTTTCACTGAAACTGTAAACTATTTCCGATTGTTGTAAATATCATCCTTTAGATTAGGTTAGGTTAGGTTAGGTTTGTTTTATAACAATTCGAAATAGTTTACAGTTTCAGTGAAATATGCTTTGGCGAAATGAAACTTTTGCGAAATGAAACGTTTGACGAAACGTAATTCGGCGAAAAGGCAGAGAACCGTTTTTGGAGCCCTTTGTGCTAGCATTTAGCTTTTTCAGATTATCATATCCAATTTATAATATTTATTATGTACTATATGTAGGCACACTAAAATACATAAGTTGATCCGAAAGGTTAGCATCGGCTTGATTATGCGGCGTCCAGACGTTGGCGTCGGCATAGAAATTAAGGCCATAAGGCGAACGTCCCGTATAATGCGTCTCCGTGTTACCTACAGCAATGTTTATCATATCAACGAGGCGTTTTTCTTTGTTTTTTACTTTAAAAAAATTACCTATTGGTTCTAGTATATGGGTACATACCAAAGCCTGGCCTTTGATGGTTGCTTTTATCACGCGATAAATAAGAGACAAAGCATCTGTCACGTTTTGACAAAATGCGAGAGTGACAGATGCTATGTCACTTATACCCCTAGTCCAGGGGCCCATTTCGAGACTGCCGTTTGAGATAATCTCCATTAGATAACAGTTATATCGCCATTGAACTGTCATTTAAATGCGATGAGCTTAAAAGTGACATATCTCATCTCAATTTTGGAAATACGAAGGCGATAATGATTGTCAAAAATGTTATTCATGTATATAAATTTCTGTTTTGAACGAAACGTAATGGACCAATTTCACGTACTATGCGGTCAATTTAAAGTATGCGCCTGTTATTTATGCCGTCACATACAAAGAAAACGAAAATTTTGCGCGTCCAAATTGACGAAGTTGCGATGTTCTAGCGATATCGCCACTTGTCAAGTAGGCACACGTCAAAAGTGACAGATGGCGATGAAAAGGGGAGATCTCCATTATATCTCTAAAATTGGTCGAATACCCCCCCAGTTTGCAACACGATAGTTAAATGAAAAATGAAAAGTCACACGTTACGCCTCACATTCTGACAAGCATATAAGTGCGAGAAGGGAAAGCAGAGCCTATGAGTGGTAACCATTAATTTTAAGACGCAGGGACGGATACAGGACCTCTACAAGATGAACCTAGTAAAGGTAGCTGTGGGGCACTTTAAGTGCTGTCATCCTATCATATTTGACCGTGAACAGGTAACTTAAATATTTAAGTCTTGTGCCAGAACATAAATCTCATCGTAGTCATGCCGCAATGTGCCAAACAACCTCGGCCTCTCGAGATCGTAACATAACGTTGTAAAATGTCACTTATCATATAATCTCGGTCGCAGGCGGGGCCTTGTCCTCGGGGACAGGCGGACCTAGCGACTCTCGACGTGGTAAATGCATAGCGCATACAGTCTGCTGACTGTTTCCTTTTATAACTTGTATTTACCTACGTATTTAGTGCTCTAAATACGTAGGTAAATACAAGTTAAAAAAGGAAACCCTATTCAAGTATAGGTTTCCAAAATGTAACAGTTGGTGGCGCTCATACAGGTTTAGATTTTTTTATCGGGGCTCTTGAAATAAATACTGACTTATCTTTCGATTGCTCAAAAGTTAACTATAAGGGCTTAAAGGGATGCGCATAAAGGGTTTAATAGGACGTCCTATTACAACATGTCATTGCTCATTTTACCTTACTATCAGTTTGCGTTAAGTTTGCACCTAGTAAATATGGCACCGGATAGAAATGATTACAAGTTGTCCTTCCATACAAATACAATTAATGATTATTTGTCCTTCCAGCAGTCGTGAAGTGGACTCTTTTAGGTGGCACAACTGGAATACATAATAGGTATTATTATGTAGGTAGGTATAATGTGAGCATAAGCTAGTGAAAAATATTCATAATATATTGAAGCACGCAACTCGATGGCTAAAAAGGTAGGTACCTACAATGCGTAGGTAGGTACACAAAAAGAACGTAAAATGTCGTCCTTTATTCTAAATTCTACATCTCCCAACGTCTACGTCTTTTTCAAGGCAAGCTATTGTTGTAAGACTCCAAGGGTAAGTATTCTTTGTAATATGTACAAGTATAAGTAGGTAGAGCTATATAAAAACTACGTAGTAACGAAGAAAAACAACACTTCAATCTGGTATGGCAAACCAACGCTCTTCAGTGCTGTCTTGGCTAGACCAATCTACAAATACGTTGACCATAAAGACAATATTTATCGGTCAGTTTAATTCGTACCTTTTAATAGTTATCGTAGTTTTTTGAAATACAATGGAAATTTAGAAATATATATATACGTATGTTACGATCATATGTGATTAAGTTCAGTATTCTTAACTAATATTGCCCTTGGTCCTTGAAACAAAATGTTCAATAATTACTTTCTTTCTGATCTTGTCAAGTTCTCCAACAATGATGTTTGTTATCAGCACCTCTAACACAACTGTGACCAACGACTCTTTGTCACGTAGGAAATATTGCCTGTCTCCTTCATTTCTATAACGAGTGAGCAAGAAGCAATAGTGTGTCTAGCGACAAGCGAGTTCGTAGCTAAATGTGGTAGCCTTGCTGGGCTCACAGCGGCGACAAATGGGACATTCAGTTCTCAAACAATCAGTACAAATTCTTAGGATAAAATATTACCCTTAATTAAGGATTTACAAACTGTCCCATGTTTTCCATATTTAAATAAATAAAAATAAAATATATTATGGGACAATCATACATAAATCGACCTAGTCCCAAACTGAGCAAAGCTTGTACTATGGGTACTAGACGACGATATAAATAATAAATATAAATACATATATAGATAAAATCCATAAACCAGGAACAAACATTCGAGTTCATCACACAAATATTAATTTGCCCCGGCCGGGATTCGAACCCAGAACCGCCGGCCCAGTAGGCAGGTGTTTCAAACCGAGCCAACCGCGTCGTCAAATTGGGTGACAACGGGTTTCCATAGTGATAAAATGTTTGCATCTTTATCTTTATACCAATAAATCGCATTTTGTTAAAATGTGACGGATGCTTTGGCACTTATTTACCGCATGATAAAATCAATTATCATAGCCCCCCTCAACAATAGAACCTGTGACAAAACTTATCTACACTGCCGCTGATTTCAGTAGTTACAGAGTAGACCCAGTTTGAAAATAAATAATGATCTTACTAGCTCTAAAAAAAATGTCTTGTATTTTTGTGAAAGCTAGAAAGCTAAATTTTATCAATTGAAAATTAGAAATTTCATGAACAGTCAAAAACGCCGTCCGCCATTTTTGCCTTTTGCTAATCTGTGGCGTGACGTAAAATTACCTGTAAATTTTCGAAATACGACCGTCGTATAATGCCATCCCGCTCACTCCAATATACTTTGACAGATCGAGAGGGACGGCACTATTCGAAGTCGTCAAAGTAGACTTTCAGTTATCTTTACAGGACCGATGACATCACTAGCATAAGCGAAAATGGCTTACGGCGTTTTAAGCATTTCAAAATACAGATTAAAATCCACATTTTCAAATTCAATTTTTCAGCCATCTTTCACCATTATGAATTGAAAAATATATATTTAGGTTTCCTTTGCTAAATACTATACGGAATAAACATTAGTTTATTACAATTTGACATGATCCAACTAGCCTATTAGATGTGATATATTTCGCGTCAGTGTTATAAAGTTACTTTTTGTACTAGACTAATGCAAAATTAATATATATATATATATATATGCATGTGCGCCAATGACTTCGGGTAAACCTAGCCAAGAAACGAGCTTTATTTACGTCTTTATAATCTGTTTACTCATATAAGGAAAATTATGAATGAAATCTAAGATTAATCACTAAGTAAACGTAACATAGGAGATAACAAAATACCGTACATGATGTTTTTTCCTAGGAACTACTAACCAGGAAGTTTATTTCCTTTAAGTGATAGATAAAATTCTGCCGTAGGAAACAAGAAGTAGGTATTGAGAATAGAGAATTACCCTACCCTTTTTTCACGCACTGATCAGTAAATTTTTTTACATCAAGTAAAACACATCTTACCACTCATCGCACACAATCTGGACCCTATAACTATGTTCATAATATGACATATTTTCGCTTTAAGGGTACGTAGGCATGCATCGAGGTCACGCGTCTCTTTTTCAGCTTGACCAAAAAAAAAGTATGTCAGAATTCCGAATTATGGACGTTTAGACGTTCGCATGTCCGGCTGTTTTCGCTTACAGGCCTCATTTCTCAAAACCGTTTCTGGTGAATGTTAGTAATCAGGGGCCCAATTCGAGAATGCCGTTCGCAATTTCAACAGCAATGTTCGCATTGTTGTGTTCCGGTGTGGGGGTCGGTCATTCTCCAGACGTACATTTTTGCTTGTCTTCACTCTTTAAAAATATAAAATTATTGATTTAATTATATCTTATATTTTTTGATCGTAGCAGGTATTCGTATTGAGCTGTACATGAATTTTCAAGAACATATTTAAAACCCTTCGGGTAGAAAAAAATACTTTTAGCCCTATTCTCCTAATTGACACGTCGCGTCCCACTACCCAAATTACTTACATACCAATTTCTCCTGATGATATACATGAAGAAAAAACAATGAAAGAAAGTTTATTAAACAAAAGAATACATGTTTCAAATGTAAAAAAAAACCTAGTCAATACAAATAATATATCACAAAGATATCAATTATAGTAACTTTGTCTCGAAACGTATAATAATTCACGCGTCGCGTTCGGTTGTGATCACAAAAGTCCTCTGAAAGTAGGTACGGATCTCACTAACGCATTTCGGTGAAGCGGTAAGTCGTGCCCAGAGCCCCGTGTGGGATGGTTGTGTCAGCTGTGTACGGGTCGCGGACTATGACTGTAAGTATCTAATTCACACGTTTTGGCTCACGAAATTTCTAATTAACACGTTCACGTTTTAAAAATCAACCAGTAACTCTATTGCGCTGAGAATTTTAGTGCACATTAAAGGCCTCTTTATTTAATAGATACTAGATTCTGTAGATTATTACATGTACCTATAAAAAGTTATTTTGTATTTTTCAAGAATCCCTAATTCACAAGTCTAATTCACGCATCAAAAATTAACGCGTTAATTAGAATTTAACCATCTATGCGGTTCTAATCATCAGTTTGGTTTCTTTTTTCTAAAAGATTTGTATACTTAATAGTAATAGTACCTATAATATATAGTCACATCGTCGTGGGGGTCATTTTAAAACCTCATCAGGTAGCAAGCTGTATTTCTCAGGGCTGGAAAATTCTAGCCAAAGCGGTTTTGCCAGGCATGAACAATTTCATACTTGGATATAACCTTGTGTCTTATAGAATAATATCAATGAAGCTGAACACTAATTTATGTCTTCTCAACATCGTGCAAGTTTACAACACAGTCCACGGAATAGGATATCAACGAGAGGAAACTTTCGACAGCATACCAAGCCGGGAAATCGCAATGGTATTGGGAGACTGGAATGCTAAAACAGGAAGCTCAGAAATAGTCCATGAAATCCGAGACACCATTGGAAAATATGGTCTAGACTCTAGGAACGAACGAGGTCAGAGGCTTGCAGAGTTCTGTGTTCTGTGTCTGACTATTCCTTTAACACTCTCTTTCACCATCACAAAAGATGACTCTACTCTTGGAAGTCTCCTGGAACCTGGGTCGTTTTAGGAATCAGATAGACTAAATACTGGTAGAGAAGCGCTGGAAGTCATCTGTCAAAAATGTGAAACCTTCCGTTGAGCTGAAAGCGGTTACTGGTTGCCTCCTTCTCCATTCGTCTCAAAGCCGTTTACCGTAACGCGCGACCTAAACCCAAAACTTAGAATCCAATAGAGTGATCCCATTTCCAGAATCTGACGGAAGCGACGCTCATGAATTTAGATCCACTGCGGACAGGTGATGCTGAGTCCAGGTAATAAATGAAGATATTGAGGATATTGTATCTAAGAGAGGAAGGGACTGTAAAAGATCCACATGGATCACTGAGAAAACGTGGAACATAATTCAGCGCCGGAAAGATATTAAAATTAATGCCCTTCAAGAGTCCAAGGTGAAAAGGGAATACTCTAAACTATGTAAAGCAATTCAAAGGGAATGCCGCAGAGACAAGAACGAGCATATGCCAAGAAGTCGAGTCGCATCCACTTAAACTTCAAACCTCGGATCTGTTCAAGAAAGTTCGCCTGCTGAGTCAAAAGTTCTGGGTCATTGAAGATCACGATGAGCAACCACTGCATGAGTTTTCCAAAATGGCAGATCGCTGGCGTGGCAACTATGAGCAGCTGTACAAAAGACCCTGTACATCCACCGACACTCGGTTGCACTGGGGACATCTTCAAATCAGACATACGAGTAATAGCAGCAATCGATCGCCTTAAAATTAGAACAGCTCCAGGACACAGAACATTGTACAGAAGTGCTACAAGTTCAATATACCTTTCATCATGTGCTTTGTCGACTATTGCAAGGCTTTTGACTGTGTCGACTTGGACCTGTCTATGGGATATTTTGACCGATTTGGGCGTACCTTACCTCCTCACTGCACTACTACACTACAGTCACTTTTCTACAACAGCCAAGGAACAGTGAGAATAGATAAGACGACATACAATCCCTTCAGTTTCCAAAAGGGTGTTCGACAAGTTTGCATTCCTTCACCTATCGTGTTCAATATATACGGCGAATACATAATAAGGAGGAAGGCTGGGATGGTAGCATTACTGTTCGTGGACGTAAAGTTTTGCGATACGCCGATGACACCACCCTCCTAGCAGCTAGCGAAAGCAAGATGGGCAGTTTATTGAACAGGATGGCGCGCTTTAGTGAAGAATTTGGACTTTCAATCAACAGATCGAAGACCAAACTCATGATTATTGATCGTACAGGCAAGGTAGAACTCAGTGGAACACTTAACTTCAAAATCACGGAGAACCTGGGTTCTAACAGCAATATGGTTCATGTAAGAGGGAAGTTCGCAGAATTCGCGCTGGGATGGCCAAGGGCGCAATGTCGCAGCTGAATAATGTACGGAAGGATAGGAACATCTCCGCCAACACTAAGACTACCTTAGTCCGAACTATGGTGTTCCCCATATTTTCATACGGCTCAGAAACATGGACCCTGAAGAAAGCGGACCGTTATCGAATTGATGCTTTCTGCTGGAGAAGAATGCTGCGCATACCATGGACAGCACGCCGCGCCAACGCACCGATCTTAGCGCAACTCAAGATCCAAACTAAACTGTTGACGACCTATCTTCGGAAGGTTCTGGAGTACTTTGGTCGCATTGCCAGGAAAGACCTGGAAAAACTGACGATCACTGGAAAAGTTGAAGGCAAGCGACCAAGAGGCAGGAGCACGACACGCTGGACAGACCAGATTCTCACAACCCTTGGCACTACAGTACACGGTGCTCTACACATGGCTACTGACAGCAACAGATGGCGCACCATCATCCGGGAATGACCACGACCCTCAGCAATGAGGCAACCGACGCAAGGAGAAGGAGGACATAATATAGTAAGCGTAGCGAGGGCGGGTACATGTATAAATTATTTATTATAACTTATAATAATTCAATTTACATACATAATTACATACCTAACCTACCTAGTAACTCTAACGGCCGGTGTCCTTGTTTCTTGAGTACTTAGGTACTTTTATATTATTTAAAACATATCTTATATCGTATAACTGTCACCATATCAGTCATATATTATTATACAAACGTATTTTTTTGAATATAAAAAAAATATAGCTGAATTTGTATAATTAACGCGTCGCTTTTCTAATTCACGCGTCATACAAAAGTAAAATATTCTAATTAACACGTCGTTTTTCTAATTCACGCATCATAAAAAAATTAATTTGCTTCTAATTAATGAACCCTTAATAATTATAAAGTGCCCCATCCACATTTAAGTTTCAATGATCGATATGTTACTATATTTGAGATAAATTTGATTGAAAAGTAAGTAGAAAAAAAGCGCCGCGTTAATTAGAATTAAAACACAAATCTGAAGAATGACCGGGGTAAGATAGCCGGTAAAATTACTAGCATAGAGGCATTCTATCTTCGTCCTCCGGGTAGGCAAGCACTTGTGACTCCTCTGGTGTTGCAGGTGTTTATGGGCGACGGTTATCGCTTTCCATCAGGCGATACGTTTGCTCCTTTGCCACCTATGACATAAAAAAAAAAAAAAAAAAAAAAAATGCCGTTTGAGATATCGCCATTGAACTGTCATTTAAATGCGATGAGCTTAAAAGTGACATATCTCATCTCAATTTTGGAAATACGAAGGCGATAATGATTGTCAAAAATGATATTCATGTATATAAATTTCTGTTTTGAACGAAACGTAACGGACTAATTTCACGTACTACGCGGTCAATTTAAAGTATGCGCCTGTTATTTATGCCGTCACATACAAAGGAAACGAAAATTTTGCGCGTCCGAATTGACGAAGTTGCGATGTTCTAGCGATATCGCCACTTGTCAAGTAGGCACACGTCAAAAGTGACAGATGGCGATGAAAAGGAGAGATCTCCATTATATCTCTAAAATTGGTCGAATACCCACCCTGTTCGATAATTAATATAGGTTTTTTTTCGATTCAGATTTTCGAAATTTCTTAATGGCTGAGCTGAGATATTAGGGATGAAAACGTAAAAAACCGGCCAAGTGCGAGTCTGACTCGCGCACCGAGGGTTCCGTACAAATACCTCCACGCGTTCTCGAGATAAAGGGTCGTGACAGACAGACAGAAGGACGGGGAACAAAGTGATCCTATAAGGGTTCCGTTTTTTCCGATTGAGGTACGGAACCCAAAAAATATTAAATTTCAGCTATTTTAAAAAATGTTCGCAAGGTCTACACTCTACAGCTTACAGTGCCAACAGATCAAAATGGGCCACTGGACAGGACACACGGAGAGTTGATTTTGATCACATTGGTCATATTATAATGTTGTCAGTTCCTCCCAGATGACTGGAAATGGAAACGCAGCACGCAGCACATACCACGCACCCTTAAATGGTAGTTGCTCAAGAACAAGCATTCAATTTTACTAGCTGAAGCTGAACTCATAAACAGATAAACACGTTCTTAATAATAACAAATTAAACAGCCACCTGTTTAGGTAAATCTTGTTAAGTGAGGTGCGTTAGCACGTGTTGTTTTATATTTAGTTGATCGTTTCCTATTTGAGCCCCTGTAAACACTCTGACGAAACTATTAAACAGCTAGTCTGCTGTTCTGGCGAAGAAAGACGTAAGCAACATGATGTTTACTCTTAAACACTTAGCCATACTGTATTTATATGGCAATGTGTATTTGGTTGCATTGTAATTATGTACATGATAAAACTATACCAAAGAATTACCTCGCATCGCATTATTATCAGGGCATATATGCAAAAAATCACGTTAATCTGTTTCTTCACGTGAGAGCTGCTGGACAAACAGGGAGCAGATTCAGCCTTCAAAAATATATGTCAGGGCGAAGTCATACGCAAAAACGATATTTGACATATTCCCGGCCCAGTACAGTCATGACCCCTGAGTTCGCCAGGCAACAAACCAACAAAGACACTTTCACCATAGAATACTTAATAGTTCCTACTATACAAGTTCTTCATACAAACTTTTACCTCCCACTTTACCCCATTAGGGGTTGAACTTTCAAAAACGCTGAAATCAATATTCACAGTTTTTGATGAAGAATCTACATGCAAAAAAAGCCCGGCTGTCATAGAAAGTTCCACTGTCCTTTTTAACCCGTTTCGGAGATGAATTTCCAAAGTATATAAAAGAACCTATACACGAAATATTACCACTCCCACGCAAAGAATCCCATTCTCTTCACACAAACTTTCACCTCCCTCTACCCCATTTGGGGTTTAATTTCCAAAAAAGCTGAAATATGTGTTCTCAGTTTTTCATGATCAGTCTACACGTTTTTCATACAAAGTTTCACTGTGCATTTAACCCCTTTCGGCGATGAATTTCCAAAAATGCTGAAACTTGTTTTCTTACTTTGTACAGAAAGAACTGAACACGAAGTATTAATTACCACCCTTACGCAAAGAATCCCAAGTTCCTCGTAAAACTTTCACGTCCCCTTTAATCCCTTTAAAGGATGAGTTTTCAAAAATCCTGAAATTAGTTTTCTTTTTTTTAGATGGTGTATCTATACACAAAGTTTTATATCTCTAACTCATAAATTACGAAATTTCCATACAAATTTCAACCCCGATTTGACACCCTTAAGAGATGAATTTTGAAATATTCCTTCTTAGTGCTTGCTTGCATCGTATATTTGATCTAAATATTCAAGAAAGAAGTTCCTAGGTTCAGTAGTTTCGGCTCTGCGTTGATGAGTGAGTCAGTCAGTCAGTCAGGACTTTTCCGTTTATATGTATAGATAGTAACTTCATCAGTATGAAAGCCCAGATGATTCATTTGAACGGTGTACCTTGTTATAAATATGACCAGTGGATCACCACTGTTGTTTTGATTCCAGTGTTGTTTTGTATTGCATCAGCAAAACAAAACAACACTGGAATCATTCCGAGGTTCAGTAGTTTCGGCTCTGCGTTGATGAGTGAGTCAGTCAGTCAGGACTTTTCCGTTTATATGTATGGATAATGATGATCATGAAGTTACATGAGTATGAAGGCCCAGATGATTCATTTGAACTGTGTACCTTGTTATAAATATGACCAGTGGATCACCACTGTTGTTTTGATTCCAGTGTTGTTTTGTATTGCATCAGCAAAACAAAACAACACGGTACGACGGGATATTCCGTGGGATAACGTTGACTTATTTTTAGCACCTTGTTATGGCTATACGTCGAGGACGAAATAAATAATTATTATTAAACAACTCGGTGTCAAATCTTAATTGTGTCACCGGCTATCATAATCGCCTAAGATATTATCGCCTACTTTTACAGTAGCGTTTTTTTTTAAACAAGTACTGATATGAATTTGATTCCGATGTGCGTCGACACAATTCGAAGTTCCCTGTTTCTAATATGGATATGAAAAATTATTAGGGATATCTTTTCATAGGTTTTATTCTTTAATATTGATCTCTGTAAATGCTTTAATTTATTGTGTTTAATTTGTAAAGCAAAAATACGAATTCCTATAATTGTTTCTCGACAAGTTTTCCTTTGTATCATTTTATAGAAAACAAGGTACAAAAAAGTGCAAACGGAATGGTAATACGGTATCTAAGCAAAACTTCCTAACTGAACTAGCCTTTCCTATATTTTTTTACAAACAAGGAAACACATTTCAAGGAAATCGTACTGACGAAGAAGCAGTTATTTATATGATTCCTGGGAATTGTACAAATTGACTAATAACTACCGGAACTCGTTATCAAATTAACAAACTAATGAGTTAAACAATGTAACGTGTTGTCTATATACTTTAAACATTGCAAGTAAATTAAATGCAATCTTTAAATATTGACACAACGGTACATTATGAAAGAAAAATGTAACGTAATCCACTGCAATGTAAGTAGGATTTGATAATGCGGCCCTATGTTTCCGGTGCAGTACTCTCCCAATCCCAACTGAGCTATCAGTCAATCACATCTAATACCAATATAAATTAAAAAAATATTATTTTATTTAGTAGGAACAGTAATTTGCCTTTGTGTCAGTATTTATCAAAATAAAAATGTGTTGCTATCTACTAAAACATACTATATTTACCACATATTTACCATTTAATGAAAAATAAGATGCTTTCCAAACTTTGAACACTGAGTCACCTTACTATCCGAAGAGATGATAACCGAAATGTTTGTTATCTCATAGATTATGTAAAATGACGCGATTGGCGTCATGTAGACGGATGACGATATAAGCATAGAAAATCAAGTCATCATCATCATAATTTCAGCCATAGGACGTCTGGACACAGGCCTCCTCAATAGACTTTCACATGGGCCGGATAGCAGCGACCCGCATCCAGCGAGTCCCCGCAACTCTCCAGGTCGTTCGACACACCGCGCTTCTACGTGGTCTCCACTCATGACCGTCAACAAGGGCAACTCCGAAGCTGAGGACGAGCTGTACAGAGCGAACGGACAGTAAATGATATGGCAGAGAAACTATTAAGCTAAAACGGACGAAAGATGAAAGGAAAACGAAGTAAACGAAACGGAAATATATTTAACACACGAATTAACAAAACAAAGGATCGGAGTAGAATTTACAAAATTAACACTTAACTAATATAGTCTCTGTCTATTAAGAATAATCGCGGATCGATGATGGTACTACGCTCTAACAAAACGAAATCGCGGACCGATAGTACTACGCTACACTGATACTATACTACAAAATGGTTACAAAGTTGTTAGCGGAAGGCTGAGTTAAGACTGGAACCAGACTGGAAATGACGACTGTACTAAGACTGGAATACTACTGGTTTTTTTTTTTTTTTTTTTGATACGACTTTTAAGTAAAATAAATTACACCATGTTTTTAAGTAAAATAAATATTGATTGATTGATTGATTGAACTGTATCAGGTTCAGGGCTGGTTAGCCCTCACTACCAGGACTAGGACTTTGTGTGGGAGTTTAACCCGCTAATGGGATTATCTCCGCGCCACAGGGGTAATTTGGGTTGGGGGGACGCGGGCGCACTGGGCGCATGGACTGCATCGTGAATAGACTGAACCGAATCAGTCTGACTTAGGGCGGGAGGAGAGTGAAAAGAGAATCGGGTTATGATAAAGAAAAAAACGCGATCTAAGTAGCAGTAGTTCCCCGCCGGCGGGGATTTACGCTGAGGTGCCGTTCGGAGAGTTCGCGGCGACCATCGCTTGGATGGTTTCCGTGATCTCATCATCCGGGTCAGAAAGTACATGCTTCGGACGTCGGGTAAACCAACCTCTTTGCAATAACAATCTGTGAGGTGGATCCACAGAAAGATCGGGAGCTCGAGGAAGGTAGTCGGCTGCCTTCCTTATAAGGGGGTTCCCGTGGTTGGGAGCTATATCGAAGAAGCGCTGGGACGCTTTTTTGAAAAAACCAAACATGGTAGGTAGTTCCATGTCTTGGTGAAGGCTCAGGTTGGTCACATACCATGGGGTATCTGTCATCCTGCGCAAGAACTTATTCTGAACGACCTGAAGGGGCTTGAGACAAGACTTAGGCACGTGAGCAAAAGCTACACTAGCGTAAGTCATGATGGGACGAATACAAGTTTTGTAAAGCGTCAACTTATTTCTAAGTGACATTTTACTCCGCTTGTTAGTCATCGGACTAAGCCTATTCATAATGTGAATAGCGTGACCGTGAACACGCTTGATAGGGGGACGGAAGGTCAGTTTCTGATCGAGGGTAACGCCAAGATATTTGACCTGATCCAGGGGATAGGTCGGTCAAATAACCTAACTGGCTTCAACCTACGGGCACATGTTGTGTTCGTAGGATGGAAGATAATTGCAGCGCTCTTTTCGGGATTGCCCTCGATACGCCAACGAGAGAACCATTGGTCTAGGCCGCTGATTGCCTCCTGGAGATATCGCCGAATAAGGGCAGGCTTACAATGAGTCGTATAGAGACAAGTGTCGTCAGCGAATAACCCCAGATGCACTTTAGGGTGCCTGGGAATGTCATTCGTGAACAGAGAGTAGAGAGTGGGGGACAGCACTGAGCCTTGCGACCTTGCGGGACGCCAGCGCGGATGGGGTAAGGGTCCGAGTACGTTTCCTCAATGCGGTAGCGGAAGCTTCGATCCCTTAAAAAATCTCGTATTATGAGTACTATAGTCTGTCTGGCATACCCATCTCGTATAACTTGTATACTAGACCGTTATGTCAAACCTTATCGAAGGCTTTCGCTACGTCGAGAAAAATCGCACTGGTTTTTAACCCTTTGAACTTCGAGAAACCGTCCACGTGCTCCGAGATACGGTGCACCTGATGGACACACGAGTGTCCGGACCTAAAACCGAACTGCTCGTCTATGAGGATCGAATTCTCATACGAAAAGTTGAGTATTCGCCTAAGAATAATACGTTCGTATAGCTTCCCGAGGGAGCTAAGCAAGCTGATCGGCCTGTAACTACTGGGGGAGGTGCGGGGTTTTCCCGGCTTGTGAATCCCGATCGCCGTTGCAGATTTCCACGCGGTTGGAAAGTGAGCATTGGTGAGGGCGGCATTGAAGATGCTGACAAGAACGAGGAGCAAAGCTTCGGGAAGAAGTTTGAGGACACGGTTGGAGATGCCATCCGATCCCGGGGATTTTCTGACGCGTAGTCCCTTGACCAGATCACTGACCTCCCGTGCTGTTACGGGTTCTAGTGGAGGGGCTATATGGTTATGGTTATGGGCTCCGCTTTCCGCACTTAGCCCGTGTATGTTCGGGCCGTTGTGCGTACAGATTTGCCAGCTAATAGTCTAGCCAGCCTAACTCCGTCCAGAAGCGCAGGATTCTCCTGGTGTCTCCACAGGCTTCACGAAGTGACCTCGGTGCTTTGAGGATTTCAGCCCGTTCCTTAGCTACGGCAGCGCATTCCAGGATCACGTGGGTAGCTATTTCATCGGCCGACAGGCATCCGCTACACAGCCCCCTATCGGTCATTCCTAGAACATTATAAGTGCTTGTTAAGTGTGCAGTGTCCAGTGATAGTGCCTACTACTACTCGCAGGGCGAGCCTGCTTAGCGATAACAGGCGCTTTGTCAGACGTGAGTCTGGGTATGGGACTGTTTCCCGGGACTGCCTGCATGTACTGGTTTCTGCCCATTGATCGGCGTGTTGTGATCGTGTTCTGTGACGAAGCCATGTACGGGAATAGAATAGACTGTATCAGATTTAAGAGATCTAGCCAGTTTCCAGTAAGCCAGATGACTAGGCTTTATCTCTTCCAAATTATCACAGAATGAGTTCGCCCGAAACTCGGTAGCCTTTTTGCGGAATTCGCTTTGCAAAGACTACAGCAAGGACCGGTTTCCGGGAGGAGGGAAAGCTGTTTTGTCCTTAAGGGCTCTATTTTTCTGCTTTAACAAATCAACCAGGTCCGGAGGAAAGGGTCGGCGGTCGATATTGTCCACCTCAACCTCCCTCGAGGTCTCACCTTGAATGGTGATAAGGTGCTTTGTAAAAGCGGCAATAGCTGTGTCTGTCTCGTCGGTCGTAGTTATTACGTTAGGAAAAGAGATTGAATCTAAGAGGGGGGTCGTTGTCTTTAAGAGACCTGTTTTCACCTTGGCCCAATCCACGATCGTCTTGGTCCTAGGTCGAAGGTTACCGGGGTTTATATACTACTGGCTTAATGGTCGTCCCTTTTATACAAATTTTACATTTGCACGCCCGCCCTTTCTCAATAAAATCGAATTACACAAAAATACAATATATTTAGTTTAAATCTAACTTAAGTATGTACTAGATTGACGTCTATGAGACGAACATGGAATTAAGCGTGTTTACGCTGTGAGAGCTCCCGTCTGACTGTGAGAAACGAAAATTATCACAGTTTCTTTGTCTCCGGTAAGAGGCTGTCTCGCTCGCACCGTCCGAGATATACACCTGCCTTATCACTCAATAAGGCGACGCGCGCTGGGCGCGTGTTCGTTTCATGATTTGTCGGGCTCCCAAAAGGTTGCGGACGGTATAATGTTAAGTAAGATTACTTATTTTGTTATAAGGAATGATTATATTTTATTATATTTTAAGATTATAATTTAAGTATTATTTAGGAAAAAATGACTTACTGTTGAGTTTCTTTCAGCTTTCTTCTCAACAGCGGTCTCGTCTTGCGAAATGCCGGTAGATTCACAATCTGACTTGTAAAAGTGCCCTTGTGGCCTACTTACTGAATAAATTATATTTCATTTAATTTTGTTTCATTTTATTTCATGTTGCTTACCCGGAAAATTAAGTATTTATTTTATTAGAATTTATTTTACCCATTTTTTGGTACATTCGGCCTCAGAACACCCAAAAATTTCGAAGTTTCATCTATCCGAAACCTGATTCTACCGAATTTTCATAATACTGAAAGTGTTATCACGTCAAACGATAATATTTGTTGAGCATGGTATATTTGTATATTAGGTTAGGGTAATAATCATATAACCCTATATGAATAATAACCCTGACCTAAACTAATTATATAGTGAAATACTTATTAGTTTTAATATTAGTTATAAAAATAATAAGTATTTCATCATAACATGGTTTTCGGCATTATGAAAATTCGGAATTGTGATGCATTGGGACAAATTCATTCTAGAGTTTTGTAGTGTACCTACCCGTTCGGCGTAGCTTTATTTCCTCTTTACTTTGCTTTATTTTTTTCTTGCTGATTTAGCATGAGGTATTTCCCCAATGTCGACGTGTAGACAAAACATATTTAGCTTTATAAATGAAAATCTTATTGCAACTTTTGTCAGTGTCAGAGGCGTTGGGGTACTCTAGCAAGTGACAGGCAGTAAGTATATGTTATAGCATCGCCCGTCACCCTCTCACAGTACAGCGAAGAAAGAGATAGGTAATATTTCTCGCGCGAGAAAGAGACGCGTGTCACAGTTGTGCCAGCGGTGCTGGTTCCGTTTATCACGCAAAAAACCGATCCGTGGAGATCCGAAGATCTTATAACATTGAAGCCGTCAACTTACTTTCTGCCTTCCTCTCATTCTCTGTTCTACTACAAAACCCACACTGACTTACAACTCGGAGGGGTAAGATACAATAAATGCTATGAATAGAAGAAATAGTCACATATGAAGTAATAGTCCCCCGGGTCAATCTCCCTCAACCATTCGGATCCTCATTGCTTCAAGAAAGAAAGTCTACAAATGGTCATGTTAAACCTGTCTTCATCTATACTTTAGCAAGACGTATTAAATTTCTATTCTAAATAATTTTGCAATTACTATCCCAACAAGTATCGAAGCTGATGATGGATCACGTTTCAGGAGTGTGTGCCAATCCACAAGATTAATGACTCACTCTGTTTACTACGTCGGTATCTAATCTCCCGCTTTTTATGCTCATTGAACTGAGTTGTTACAAACTTGTTATTACAAGGCTGGTCTTGTATTACTTTATCTACCTTAAGAATTTCCGGGAAAGATGCAGCAACGTGATGCAAATTTGTGAAAAGATGCATGTAAGTTCTTTTATAATCTACCATCACTTTTTCAGGCTTTTGAGATAGTCGAATTAATTTTATTATTGTGACATTCAGTTCCAACATTTGATTCTGCACCTAAGCGGTATCAATTTAACACTCTAAATCCTCATATTAGGGAACCCAACAACATCATTCGAACTGCGAACTATTAAATAGGTAATGTCAGTGAGATAGAACATGTGAAAACCGTCAAATTGAAAGAAAGACCTAATTATGAGGGTAAAATACATACAATGCATATTGTACTACTCGTACAAATCGCCAATCGATATTAATACCTGTTGGCATTTATTTCAACTTAGGGCCTGGCCACATGTCCACGGCGTCGTAAACGTAAAACGACACGGTGTCGCGTCGGAGCGCGACACATTATCCACCGTGCGAATATCCGTTGCCGCGTCGTGAAAACACACGACACGGCGTCCTAAACGTAAAACGACGCTGTGTCGCGTCGGAGCGCGACACAATTATCCACCGTGCGAATATACGTTGCCGCGTCGTGAAAACACACGACGCTGTGTCGCGTCGGAGCGCGACACAATTATCCACCGTGCGAATATACGTTGCCGCGTCGTGAAAACACATGCTGCACCGGGCACCGCAGGTCGCAGGTAAATACATTTTGCCTTTTTAAACGAGGCGATATTTTCCATAATAGTTCTTCAAAACTTGACACAGACATTCTAAAATAATCATAAAACTTGTGATCACTTATTTTTAAAGCCTCGTACTTCCTTTTGAAATGACTGCCATCATGGTTCATAATAGAAAGATATGGATTTATCCAACATTTTCGTTTCTTCTGCTTTTTCTTCATGCTTCTTCTTAAAAGCAACAAGAGCAGAATACGTGTGATAGGATCCATGTCGAATTGAAAACTGATCGCAAAATATTTTGAACATGTACGAGAAGCTGCGGCGTCGTAATCGAACGTGGCACCGCACCGTGCATCTACTCAACACAGCAAAGTTAATCTGCCCGGCGCGCGGCGCGACCTGCGGTGCCCGGTGCAGCATGTGTTTTCACGACGCGGCAACGTATATTCGCACGGTGGATAATTGTGTCGCGCTCCGACGCGACACAGCATCGTGTGTTTTCACGACGCGGCAACGTATATTCGCACGGTGGATAATTGTGTCGCGCTCCGACGCGACACAGCATCGTGTGTTTTCACGACGCGGCAACGTATATTCGCACGGTGGATAATTGTGTCGCGCTCCGACGCGACACAGCGTCGTTTTACGTTTACGACGCCGTGTCGTGTGTTTTCACGACGCGGCAACGGATATTCGCACGGTGGATAATGTGTCGCGCTCCGACGCGACACCGTGTCGTTTTACATTTACGACGCCGTGTCGTGGACATGTGGCCAGGCCCTTAGACATAATATTACTGGTGCGTATTAGAGTCAATAGTCTTTATCATCCATTTATCATCCATAATCAAAAATATTTGGACAGTTAAAAAAAAATATTTGCTGTAATATATGATATAGGTACTTTTACATGCTTATGTAACTATACACCTAAAGTCCTCGATTGCCTGGTGTAATTCATGTTTAAAATCCTATGGCGTACTTCTAGTGCCATTATTTTTAAGTACGCATATAAACAATAATCAAATACCAGCGCCGATGACATTTATTAAGAAAACGCGTTTCATATAAAATATAGTGACAGTGATCGGTTGTCCAGATAATTTGCGATAAATTCTAACACTAAGTTGCCCTTTGCTATACTATGCGTTCATACATATATGAATGAAGCAACTGCTTTGCGACATACGTATATTATTCAATGTAATCCCGCAAAGCAAATACTTTGATGTTTACATTAATGGCATGAATAACGCGAATAACTATTTATATTTGTATTGGCAATATGGAAGTTGTCTTCTGTTTCATATACTCGCATCTCATTTTATGTGCATTGTCTTGCTCAACATATTCAATCCATACGATGAGTTACGGTCACCCGAAAGAGAAAGAATAGAAAAAGTTTAATTCGCGCATTGTAAACATTTTAAATAATTAAGAATCGGAAGATTAATCGTGGTTTTTTTTTTAATACAAGTAGACCTATGATTGATATAGAAGTGAAAACCAAAAAATGCGAGAGTGTAGGGGAGACCGGGTACGGAAGTCACATTTTATTTCTTTTGCATTTTTAGTAGTATTGTTTTTAGTTGGGGATGATAAAAGATAATTTAATGGATAGTGTATTTATTTTGAGTTTAAAAATATATCAATACTTTTTCACTAACATTATGTACGGAGGAAATATTTTTATTTTTATGAAAAAAGAGAAATGTGACTTTTAACCCCGTGTCAGGGATGGTTGTCACAGGTGCTGGGGTACATAATCACATAGTAAAATAAGAGGGATATACAATAATAATACACAAATTTATATCAAACGAGTTTTTTTTCTTATTGAAGATAAAAATGTTTTATGTAAGTTACTGTAACGGAAAATAACGAAATATTCGTAATTAATAAAAAAAACTCAAAAACATTTTTTTTTCAGCTAGCAACCTATATGAACTTAAATGATGTATGTAAGTCACTGTGACCAGGAAAGTAACGAAATACGTATTCATAATTAATAAAAACACCCAAAAACTAAATTCGCTTTCAGATAATAAGGTAGTCACACGTGACTACCAGCCCCCGTCGACCTGAGACAACCTGCCCCAAAACACGTTTTAGAAAATAATCTTACAATAGAAATTCAAATGAATGTTTCCACTAAAAACCTTATAACAATATGATTATACACAAGTTCAACTTGAACAATACACGAAGAAGCATATTAATATGCAAAATAAAAGTGTACCTACGAGATTTAACACAGATGCACAAAAAAATACTTTTACTGGCGGAAAAAAGTAAACGACCGTGGCTCCGTCACAACATACCGGAGCCGACTGAGGTAAAGTACGGAGGGAGGTTTAGCTCTCGCGATCCTTGGACACCGGTCGGTAAACTCATTCGTGCGTTTAGTTGTCAGTTATGGCCGCTGTGACAACCAACCCGTGTGACTTCCATACCCGGTCTCCCCTATTTGTTGAGATATGTTATTAGCACTTAGACATCTCAGTCTTTGTAGCGGAAAGAAGCAAAGCCTATTTTTTATCCTACATTCAAACGCAACCTCATACATTTTGTATCTATCAATGCCTAGTCCTTTGGTATGCGCATGCAACGAGAGCGGTTATATCAATTAAGATCTATGTTCATTGAGCATGAGTCAGATAGGTCTCAGTGCAGTCATTGAGAGCTGTCTGTACAGAGTACGAGTATATGCAGGCGGGGCGAGGACTGGGCGGGGTCCATGGGCACGATGGGCACAGGGCAACAGTGGGTCTGGTGTATTGCAACTGCGATTTGTAGCTGTGCAAGAAATAATACATAGTTACACTACAAAAGTTACACTTTAAAACCTTCGTGTGGGCTGCACCTGAAAAATAATAAAGTGCCAAAATCTTACTGTGAGGCTCAATTGCTTTTATGCATCATAATCTCCGCCGAATAACGCTTTCAGCAGGAATCAGTTCTTCTACAATTATCTTCACAATAACTAATTATGATGATCCTTCACTTGTATTCCACCGTGGTCCGTCTTTCACTTCGTGGTCTCCGTTCGAGAACCAATCTGCCCCGTAGCGGTCGTTATACTCGTATATTTGCCGAGTTTCGCGCCTACTGTCGCTTCAGTTTGGAAATTCTTCCTATTAAGTACTTATATCGGTTATAGTCCGTGAGCTCTTCAATTTGGATTCGGGTTTGGAGAAATCGAAGAGGTTTTTATCTCGATCGCACAAGAGCGAACAAGACAGGTATAAAACTCGAATCACATTCAGACAGCTCATGCAGTTACTGTACTTTAATTCCCCCTTAAAAGTAATTTCTGATGAGGCATGGAAACTCCGAGCATATCTCTTTATTATATATATTTGCTCTTTTAAATGAATCCATCATATTTAATTTGTGGAGAAGAAGGGAGGGAGGAGGTAGTCTGTCTCCGCAGTGAACAATTGAACATGTTAAGAAGTTAAGCCAATATTAACTAACACCGTTCAGGCTCGAGGCAAAATCTTCGGACGAGGTTCTATGTAAGAAAACTTAACCAATCCTGTATTCACGTTCTTCTCTGGCTCAATCCCACCACTAGGCCCTCTCTCGGAGCCCTGAGTCATGTTTTATCTGCCTTACCATTTTTTGTGACTTAAAGAGAACTGCCTGCCTACTGTTACCTTTATCCGCTACGCACCAAGCTATTGGATGCAAATTGTCGTTAAATATTTCATTAAACTAATGCCTTACGTCCGGTGTCGCCCGTGTCAGTTCACGCTTCTCGCTCTTCGTAGCCTCGAACGAACGTCCTTTATTACGCCAATTAGTTGCATAAATTATATGTGATTTGCAAGTATTATATGTATTTTATTTATCAAAGCAATCAAATTTATATTATTTTTCGAGGAGGAATGGATTTTCAGGAATTCGGAATAACTAAGTAAGAAGGTTAATCACTTGATAGATTTAATGATAAAGCATCAGGCACTCTCTTATATAGTCATTATTACTTCTGACAAAGAGACGGGTCATTTATCTTTCCAGTGATAAAAGCAACCATCATATTATGTTCCTGATGGAGTAAGAAGCATAACATGGATGGTGCAGCATAACAAAAGAAAATTGTTCCCTTTACTTAAGATGAAATAAATTCATTTTATAATCATACCCCACTGGCCCTGACACGACACGAATTTTTCTGATCTGGTTGTGATAGATAGAGGTATATCCTGATATAATATATGATAAATGCACTCGGTACGTGGCACTACCATCCACGGTACTCGGTGTTCTGTTTACAAAGTAGCGAGTGTCACCGTGTCTGTTCGTTTCTGGGATTATTATTTCTTTCATTAATTAATCTCTAAATACTTAATATATGATTTCAGAGTGACCTGGAACAGTAGCCCTAATTCCATATATCTATCTGTTATGTCGGATACATCTCCGAAGTAGCGATTTACCTAGTATATCCCCACTTCGCCAACTCAGTCGCGTTAAGTTTGCAGTGAGTTTGCACCTCATTTATCGACGCCATATCAGGCGCAAACTTAACTATACCGAATTGCAACGTGAAATGTCACTTAATGCAGCTTGAATCGCAAGTAAATGTTTAAATGACGTTAAAGGCGATATACATCGGATATACCAGAGACATCGCTTATTTGACGATATCTCAAAGTACACTGGAATTAGAGCCCTGGCTCTCTTCACATATCACATTAATAAACTATAAAGCATACGCCACTCTTCCACTCATATACTTGTCAAAATTGGCTTTGTCATATATCTATCGCTTGGTAAACGCAACCGTCATTATTTAGGTCCGCTGAACTCTAAGCTAAAAGTATGGCTCCAGTACAAAGGCCCCAAATCATTCTCGATTCGGGTGCGCCTGCGTTGGTTCTCATGTATGTGACATTAATTTATTTTCATACAGAGGGTTATTCGTCCAAACAAAGCTGCCTGACTCAGCAGCCACTGCGCAAATATTTTTATTTCGGGCGCCTTTGGTCTTTGTTTTGCGAGTGACTCGACTTAGAGTTTGTTTACACTGAAGAAGTGTTGAGGTGGCCCACATGTTTTTAAGATTTGATGTAAAGCAACATAACCAGCGTGAACGGTAAAGAGTGAGAGAAAGGATTATTTGCATCATGTATTCTTATTCTTATTCATTTATTCAGTCACAATATACATTGTATACGAATGTTAAACATAAAAATAATACCTAATAATACATAAATATATCTAATTAAGCACTAAACACAGTTGGTTCAGAAATAGAAAAGTTACATAATGTCAGCATCATAATATAGTAATACATTCAGAATAAGCACATAATAAAAACTAAATTAAATAATACAATCATGAATGAAGTCAACCACAGAATAATAACACTTTTTCAACAAAATATCTTTGAGTCTTGCATTAAAAATACTGACGACAACTATTGCAAAAAATTGCGAGATTAACAATAGCAAATAGGCATTTATAAATTTAAACCAATAGAATGTTTATTCTAAAACTGAACAGGAAGAGACCCGATAAGTTTGTATTTGTGCTTATAATACCTACCTCCACAATCCAAAAAATGTCTGGAAGAGATCGCTCTTTAGCGATAAGACCACCTATTGTTTACCTCTAGTTGTAATTTCTTGCGTTGTATTTCTCCTGTATGTCTTATGAGCTTATGGGCTGTGCAATAAAGAGTACTTGTAGCTATTGTACTCTATTGTATACAGAGGCGGCCTTAGGGGGTGGCGAACGGGGCATTCGCCCGGGGCCTCGCTCTTGCAGGGGCCTCGCCGCGCAACAACCCAAGTCTTGCCAAGACTCAAGCAAATAAAAAGAAAGATTTGTTAAACAATATTTTTCTTATTTATAACTTTTGATTTTGATCCATAATGATTCATTAAAGTTATAACGGTAACTTAAAATAAAATTAGTTTATTACTGATTGATTAATTCAAAACATATTTGAAAAAATCATTACTTGAATATCGCGCCTCGAAATACTTGAAGATCGGTTTATTATCGTAGATATAGCACTCGGGTCACCTCAGGAGTCGGGACATAATCTCTGCTCTTCTATTGCTCGGGGAATCCCCGTGTTTCATTTTGTTCGTCAACGCTTGTCTGCATATTTTGATTTCATGTTTATTGTTTAATATAAAAAGATTAAAGGAAATTAGTGATAGTGAACTTTTGAAGCAATGCAGCGACTTGCAAATATCTATGACAGTAGGAGAATATGTGATATTGATGGAAATTAATTGTACGAAGAACTGAATATGTTCATCCGTGTGTAACGACGACATTATCTCGGTGCTGAAATACATAATAGAAAAAAAAAAATGAATTTTACCATACTATCGAAATAGTCCTGAGAATTATTGCCACCACACCTGTTACAGTTACAGTTGCGTCTGCTGAAAGGAGTTTTTCGAGGCTTAAAATTATGAAAACATATTTGAGGAATTCGAGGACACAAAATCAGCTTTCAGCCCTTGCTATTCTTTCAATCCAAAATGACTTAGCTCATTCGTTAAATTATAAATATAAATCAGGGATTGATACCGTTATTTTGCTCCATACAAAAAACACAAAATAACGTTATTATATTCCAGTTTTTCGCTCATTATCACACATGTTTATATTATAGTCGGCTAATTTCAAGGATCTATATCTATAACGAAATTCTATATAATAACATTCGAAAAAAAAACGCGAAATTAGAGCGTTTTCATGAATACCGGTATCGATCCCTGATATAAATATAAAATATAAATATCAGACAACCTCACACAAATCAACCTAGTCCCAAATTAAGCTCAAGAAGGCTTGTGTTATGGGTACTAGGCGACGATATACATACTTATATAGATAAATAAGTACTTAAATACATAGAACATCCATGACCCAGGCACAAATATTCTTGTTCATCACACAAATTATTGTGCTTAATTAAAGATTTTACTCTTAGGAAAATCAGCAAACATCAATTTTAAAATTTATTATCTCTGTATTTGTTAATTTAGTAAATCTTTCAATGTAAAATATTTTAAAACTCATTTTTTTTCTATTTGTATAACTTTAGCATTTCTTCTCAAACATGACAAATACCTAAACCTAACGACCAGACCAGACCTACTTTCGCACCTCATACTTTTCACGAAGGACAAGGGCCTCGCAAAGACCTGCCGCCCAGAGCCTCGCAATGGGTAAGGCCGCCGCTGATTGTATAGTCTGTCCGATCTCTAAGATCAAATTAAGTCACTTTGGCACAAGGTACAAACAACCGTATACGAGTATACCTATACATGTAAATTTGACAGAATTTGATCTTAGAATTCCGGATAGACTATACAATATATTTAGTCTATTATCGAGTACCTACAATAAAATATTTTCCTTTTCTAAAACAGGACATAAATGCTTTAGGTCCTGAGCTAGGATTCCCTGTGTTACAGGACCCCAGTGGTAAGGTATCAAGCAAAATTAGATACACATATTATGTATTAATACAGTCGAGATTGATAAAGTGTTCACATAGTTACATTTTTATAATCCTTGAGTAAAAGGTGTACTTAATGATCTAGGAATCTTCCACGACTGTAAATTCTTGGCAACAGGACAAACACGTGTTATGGATACATATTTAACTAAGTTTCCACTGTTAAAGTCTTACCCTTAAATAAATAAGTGATTCATCAAGTATTATAGTTGCTATCCATATATTGGATGTGTATTATGACAACTGTCTGGTGACTAAAATTAAATATGATGCATTTCCATTAGGGTTACGACATGATTGAGTCATTACCCCTAAGTACATTACACGAGGGGTAGATTGTCGCATGGCGGAAAATTTATTTATCGTATTCCGTGGAAACTTCATCGCAGTAACAAAACAAAAACGTAAACAAACGCTCGAGGCCATCACGTGTGTGAGGAACGTGTGGTCACGCGCCCGCCATGGACCAAAGTACCTCTTGTTTTGATCACACCTGAATAAGATTGAACCATATGAATAATTCTGATGCCTCTGACGTCTTTTTACAAAATGGAGCAGGGCTGCATAAATCTCCAAGGCGCGAAGGAAAACAAACGCCGGTAACTTCGAAATCAATGGAAAGAAACTTCTCTTGCATACAAATCAGGTGCATAATGTCTTCTCATTAGTGTGGTCGTGTAAAACGCGTTACTGCACTCATTATCGCGATATTAGCACAAAATTCTGGTAAAAATACTGATGAGATTTCGATTTGCATACCAAGTGGCATTACTAAGCATAATGCATCTGTAGATGCACTTCTTGAGATGACGCACTGTTTACCACCCCAGAGTGCAGAAATAAATGCAGACAAAGTAAGCTTATCGTTGCACCCGGTCATTGTACCAATCGGAATCGTATATTGCAATAATGGACGTTGATAATGTTCTATTGTTCTTAGTATGTTATCGTTCAATTTAGTACCACTGTGAAACGCGCACCTTTGTTTTCATAATTAAAGTACAACATCATTAATGGAAAAGTGCAATGAAATTGAAACAATTTTGAGAATGATAATTTAAACAAGGCTAACTGTTTGTGTTGTGGTATGTTTTGATGGCTGCGTTTATCAAGCGATAAAGCGCCTGTCACTTTTTGACAACTGTGCGAGTGCGAGAGTGACAGATGCTTTGTCATATACATTTATCGCGTGATAAACGTTATCAAAGGCCCACAGAGGTTGTCATTCCCGATTTAGTTTTACCCCAGCCCACACAACTCGCGAAGTTAAGGTTGGGCGAAAACGATAGTGTGGGAACCACTTCGCTGCAGAAACTCATACTTCGGCCAACTTCACGAGTATCGCAGAGCTAGGGATCAATTTATTCCACGGATTCACAGCCTTCAAAATATTCCAAAGGCATCTAAACTTTTAGTGCAAGTTCGAACATATATTCACAGCCCATTCGGTTAACCCTTCCAACTCGAAACAACGGCGCCATTCAGCTGTGAATGAACTGCGATATAAACTGAAAATTGCCAAACGGAGCAAAAAGCAATTGAGCATAAAGCAACGCAATGTGTCACAGACGAGGTCTGGACGGGGAATAAATTACAGTCGTTTATACATTTAACCCTGTAAGTGCGGTCAATGTAAAGATGCAGGGAATGAAAGGAAATCCTTACCAACAGAATCATTTTCTTTGTAACAGTGTTAACGATTTGATGGCTTTTGTTGTGATGGTGTTTGTGGAGAAACAAAGATCAAAGCATAAAGAAAAATAAATTATTGGCTTACACAGATCGCTCAGCGAGATAAAAAATGTGGTTAACTTATGAGTTACTGACACAAATAATTATGTTAAAAGAGGAATTAATGAGGTAAATTCAAAGGAGTACATGATATCTTCTCTAACTTAGCAAGAAACAAGGCGTGCTTGCAGGTCACTATATTATGCGATCCCTTATGATGCATATGCAATAAGTATATAACATTTTGAATAGTTCTGTTATGCACACGAAGTTTAAATAATAACACGTTGTAATCTTAAAGGTAAACAAAAAGCAAATTGCTGTATATTAGTTGGAAAGAATCGAATACCTAATACAGCGTATGTAAACCAGCTGACATGGCTACATATTGACTTTTACGGTTACAGCAGTCGCAAAGGATGACATTAATTTCAAATGACTTCACCGCTCCAAAACTCGTGACACCAATATATTTGAAAGGCGGCCTTAAATCGGATAATGGCAGCTTCATTACCTTCTTTGTTTTACTGTTTGTGACATTCATGACTTTGTAAATAGTTTTGTAATCTAGAAAAGTCTCCAGATTCTATAACGTATTGTTTAACGGAGCAATATCTTATATGGGAGAATATTTGAAAGTGTTCAGCGGTATGCAGTAAATAATATTTAGTTCCGAACCGTCCGCATGGGGGACAATAGCGCTAGATTAGCAAGATGAACCAATTCGCTGTCGTTAGACGGAGTAAACTCCTTGTGAGTATTATGGTAAAATTTGTAACGAAATACGAGTACTAAGTCTATTTTGTAAAAGAGAGCATTTCTAGCACAACTGCGCTGTGTGATATTATGCCACGCAACAATCAAAGACATGGCCAGTTATGCTAGACTGGCGGCAGCAATTATACGCTTCTGATCTTTGAAGAAGTCATATCAGTAGTTCCCAACCAGTGGTCCGCGTACTGTACGGTAGTGGACGTCAACGATTTCAATTTCGCGGGATACATCGCCGGAATCCACAGAAAGAAAGGAATTTGTTTACATTTGGCCCGCGAACAACAATCAAGAAAAGGTTGTGAACCACTGAGTTAAATCAAACGCATTGAGATAGCGCACTGGGAGTCCTCAATTATTATTGTTTGTTTCTCGTATTCAGATAGCGGCGCGAGTGGTCCCTCATGATGGATTGATGAAAGCTCCTTTGAAATAGATGGATGAGTCAACGCATTCCATACAAGCGGCTCCGGCGGAATGGCAATCACTTCGGCTATTCGAGATCGCTTAGGGTCGTGTACCGGGGCTATATTCGACGTTTCTAGTACAACCTATCCAAGATCTCGCTATACTTATGTCTTCACATGCCCGTTGTGCGCGCGGTCTTTAAAAAAATGATACCTAGATAGTCTCATCAGTTACGGAGTTGAAGCAGTTGCCGTGACCGAAAACGGTCTGAAGAATATACTGTGTCGTTAGCAACGTATTGAAAATTACTGTAATTATATTTTCTTCTTCATTGAGACGATTATACTCTATTTTGATTAGCGTGACATTTAAAATAGGACCTACGAGTATATTATATCCCACCAAAAACATTTCATGTAAAATTGACGGCCAAGACTCACATTCTCATAACGCTTTCGCTGTAAAAAAGTTATCAGATCCCAGGAAAAGCCAAGCCCCTAAGCCCCGACTTTACTAACCCCACCACATTGGTTTAAAAAGTATGGCATCAACTGGCTTCAAGCCCCTAAACCAGGAGTTTACTAACCCTACACCTTTGTTTCAAAAGTATGGCTTGGCCGTTTCATAGACTACCGTAAATAAGTCTAGCGGACTGTCCGGCCTATATCGTAAGGAATTAAGTTTATAAGTATATATTATCAAAGACATAAACTTAGTTTCTTGATACCATATGGGCCAGACGGTCCGTTGGACTTATTTACGGTACTCTATGAAACGGCCAAGCCATACTTTTGAAACAAAGGTGTAGGGTTAGTAAACTCCTGGTTTAGGGGCTTGAAGCCAGTTGATGCCATACTTTTTAAACCAAGGTGGTGGGGTTAGTAAGGTCGGGGCTTAGGGGCTTGGCTTTTCCTGGGATCTGATAACTTTTTTATAGCGAAAGCGTTATGAGAATGTGAGTCTTGGCCGTCAATTTTACATGAAATGTTTTTGGTGGGATCTCATTTCTTTTAATAAGGTGCTTTAGTTTTTTTAATTTTTTTGGGCTGTAGGGTTTCTTGAGCGTCAACTGAAGTAGACAATTGTGTATTTAAGAAATACTTAAGTTTAGCCCCATATATATATACACTTTTATCCCCTATTATGGGAAACCCATACAAACTTCCATCCCCTTATTTAAAGGGTGGGGGGTGATTTTTTAAAAGTCCTACAATATGTATTTGATTTATAACAATGAGTCCCTATAGGTTTCAATTTTCAGACCTCTAGTATTAAAATTTGCGGAAGTTTCATACAAACTTCCATCCCCTAGTTTAAGGGGTTGGGGGATAAAAGTTCCAAGTTTTAGAATTATTTTGTTGTTTGTGTACTAATACTAGCTTACATACCAAATTTCAGCTTTCTAGGTCATCGGGAAGTACCCCAGAGGTTTTGATACGTCAGTGAGTGAGTGGCAAAATCGGCGTATTTTAGGTACCTATAAAACTTAAAGTATATAAGCTAGATCAATTAAATTTTGTACATTTTATATGTTTGCTAACTGCATCTTAACCTCAGAATTTGGGCGCTCTAGTGTTAACTGGGACGAAACTATGAGGGTTTGAATATGAGACGAAACGGTTCGAGAAAAGGTAGGTAGTGCCCCCTTCTTTTTTGTTCGTCTTGGCGGGGGCACTACCGTGCCCCCAGATATTTAAAATACGAAGTCGAAGTGTAGATATGGAAGTAGTAATAATTGTGTATAAGAAATACTTACGTTTAGCCCGATATATACTATTACTTTTATCGCCCAATATGGAAAACCCATAAAAACTTTCATCCCCTTATTTAAAGGGTGGGGGGTGATTTTTTTAAAATCCTAGAATATGTATTTTATTATTTATAAATAATAAAGGAGTCCCTATATCAATTTTCAGACCTCTAGTATCAAACTTTGCAGAAGTCTCATACAAACTTCCATCCCCTAGTTTAAGGGGTTGGGGGGTAAAAGTTCCAAGTTTCAGAATTATTCTATTGATTGTGTACTAAACCTAGCTTACATACCAAATTTCAGCTTTCTAGGTCATCGGGAAGTACCCCAGAGGTTTTGATACATAAGTGAGTGAGTGGCAAAATCGGCGTATTTTAGGTACCAATAAAACCTAAAGTATAAAAGCTAGATCAATGAAATTTAGTACATTTCATATGTTCCCTAACTGCATCTACCTGTGAATTTGGGCGCTCTGGACGGGACTGGGACGAAACTATGAGGGTTTGAAAATTAGACGAAACGGTTCGAGAAAAGGTAGGTAGTGCCCCGCCTCTTTCTTTTTCGTCTTGGCGGGGGCACTACCGTGCCCCCAGATCTCTAAAGTAGGTACTTATAAATGACGGGTGTGAGTAATTTTGTCTAATTTTGCTGTTGTCAACTTGTCCATCTCACTTTTATGCAGCTAAAATAGCGATGGACCCTACATATGTAGTAGCGTTTGTCACACGATAAATGTTAAAGCATGCGTATGTGACACAAGTATGTGACAGATGCTGTGTCGCATGTTTATCGCGTGACAACGGCAACCCCGCTAGACGATATTACGTTACGACAGTGATTTAGCTGGGTATCGCTAAATTGCAATACCACGTCGAATTATGGCCTAGGTACATCGACATCTATGTTTGCTTACGCTAAATTTGTTTTCGATTGGCCGCATTTCAGCACGTACCGATAGTGTAAACGTTGCACTTTAGCTTAAACGTGTAAACATAGGTACATACATTACATACTTGTAGGTATTTATGTAAACTTTCCTGTGGTAATTTCTATATCAAAAATTAAATCCAATTTTTGATTGCGTTTTAAGAATTTTATTTCTCGAAACGGTTTTGAATTTATCATAAAAATATGTCCCTGACAGTTGGTGATTAGTCGGTCTTGGAGTCCCTTTCTTTTTAACCCCCGGCGTAAAAAGAGGGGTGTTACATGAAGCATCTGTTACAGTAACTTCTTTTTGTGAACGTGCAAGTGGCTTCTTGTGAATATCATTGCCTACACGGCATCGAGCCGCAAACGCGACTGGTTATGAATGTTTCCGTGTACCGCGTGATTTGCTTTATGTAGACAGTTTGCAGCCATTAAACCAGGGAAGCCTATTAAATAGGAACTTGTCAGACTATCAGGCTAAGCTTTGAGGTTTCCTCGGCAACCCGCATTCTCTGTAACGGTTAACTCGGCTTTCATCCGCTTTTATAAAAGTGGTACCAAACGTGCGAGGTACTTATATGAAGAACTATTGATAAAAAGCAATTTAAATATTAAATAATTATAGGTTTGTAGTAAAAATGTATCTGCATATTTAAATTTCAAGGGGTTTGTGACGATATTTTCCATTATTTTTCACTTTGTTCACAAACTTCAATTATAAATTTTCTAGAGCCTTTTTAAATACGACGAGATATTCTTCAATTTATAAAGACGAGTAGTGGGCCTATGATGGTTGCTTTTATTACGCGATAAATAAGTGACAAAGCATCCGTCACGTTTAGTTAGACAAAATGCGAGTGTGAGTGACAGATGCTTTGTCACTTATTTATCACGCGATAAACGCAACCATCATAGGCCCCCTGATCACTTACTCGTATCGTATTTATAAGTTATTTTTATATATGATTTCACTGCTTATTTTATACTTTTAGGTGATGAATTTTCATATTGTTCACTTATTACACTAGGAATCAGAAGGAGTCGAGGACTCACAAAAGTCACAAGGAACATCTATGTAACTTTGGATGCTTCTTTGCTGTGCTTTATTTATATTTATTTACTGTACCTAGATTATGGCACAATTTTAGGCTAAAACATCGACCTGAATGAAAGACTTTCCTAGCTCCAGTAACGGGTTGGAAATCGTGCCCGCAGTGCTGTACTTAGTGCTAAATATTTGAACGCCGAACCGTTACCGCGCGGGCGGCGCTCTAGATGGCTGGATGGTCGGCGGCTTTGTGACTTTGTCCATTGACCCCTACAAGGCCCGACACCGAACTTCCTTCTCACCTGTCGCTTGTTATTTATATTGCTTACTGGTTTATTGCCTTGTTCGAGGGACGATATTGGTAATTAGGTACGGAGATGGCTTGCCGACTGACAGTGCACACTGGTGATACCAATCTCTTCCTGATCTGAACTGATAGGTAACATCCAAGATTATCAATGAATCTAGTCTATTTAGGTGAATGTTTGAGAGAGACTTAATCTGTATTTCGAAATGTTACGAGGATTTGTACTCGGTGAAATTTTAATCCCTAAAAGGAGTGAGTCAGTGCTCGTTTCGGAACATGAGTTCCGTTAATTTTCTGAGAAAAAATGTCTTGTGACTTGTGAAGTAGCGAAACTTAACGAAGGCCATTCACTCGCGACACGTTCTTCGCAAGTGTGTGCCGTCAATATGATTATGCTAAATCACCAGAAGGTCTTTCAGAAATTTTGTTGCAATACTTAAGTACTCCTTTTTTGCACTTTCGTTCGAAAGACTGCATAAATTCGCCTGCACTTCACTGAAATAAGAAAATCATTTTCTAAGTTAGTTATTATGTAGGTTATTATTATTAGGGTGCATTTCAAAATAATTATCTTATAATATTAACCTAGACCTTAAAGCTAATCCTATCAGCTGTAATCCTCATATCAAAAATGGAGTTCGGTATGTTTTTTAAGCACTCCTAGCTGCCACGCTGCTGGTCTTCTGTAGAACCAGATCCGAATAAGTATAACTAAGTACTTTCTACTTCGGTGCAAATCACTGCAGTCCCCTCTGCCAATAAACTGTAAAGGCTGCAGACACACCGGATGATTCGGTTAACGGCAACGCTTCCTGCTTAACATACGAGCCAAGTTTCTAAGCAAGTTAGAAGCACTGCCTGCACTACTAAGTACCACAAAAAATATTTTTTCCCTAAGGAACATGACATCAAAAGAGTATATACTATGTTCTGTCGTTGGTTTAAGTCATACAGTTATTCGAAGAAAGAAAAGTTTTAAGTCATTATCGTCATTTCGTCTCTTTGTTGAGTGTACACAAATATAATAGAATGAATTGCAAGACGCGTTTTCGTTTCAGCTAATATTATTACATTTATTGCTAAAAGTAATATTCGACCAATTTTATAGATATAATGGAGATCTCTCCTTTTCATCGCCATCCGTCACTTTTGACGTGTGCCTACTTGACAAGTGGCGATATCCCTAGAACATCGCAACTTCGTCAATTCGGTCGCTCAAAATTTTCGCTTTCTTTGTATGTGGCGGCATAAATAACAGGCGCATACTTTAAATTGACCGCGTAGTACGTGAAATTAGTCCGTTAAGTTTCGTTCAAAACAGATATTTATATACATGAATAACATTTTTGACAATCATTATCGCCTTCGTATTTCCAAAATTGATATGAGATATGTCACTTTTAAGCTCATCGCATTTAAATGACAGTTCAATGGCGATATAACTGTTATCTAATGGAGATTTGACGTTTGGCGATATCTCAAACGGCATTCTCGAATTGGGCCCTAGGTCCCAGCAGTTTGAGTAAGGGTGAATAAGCTTATCTGTCATTTAACTCGAAATACAACCATCAGTGCTCCCGAGACAGTGTTTTACTTCAAATGTGTTCTCAGCACACAAAGCAAAGACTTCCAGTGGGTCTATTATGGTCTAATTAATTATTTATTAATTCGGGTGTAGCACATCGTTACTATCGATTCTCAACAAATTTGAGACGATGGTGCTGACGATAAAGTCTAAATCTTTACGGTAGATGGCGCTACGATGCCACCCTAAGGCATGTTGAAGCAACTGGTTGAAAGATTCAATGGCTCTGACATCTGGTTCGGTGGTCCAGTTGGAAGAACGCCCGTGTTGGCCCGGAAAGCCGTTGGAAGCGCAGGTTCAAATTCTGTCTGAATTATTAAATTTTTCGCTTCATTGTAAACATTTGGTTTACGTTAGCAGCTGTTACTGCTTTAATAAAAATACCTACTTACATGATTCTTACACATACTTTAAAAAAAAAATGTACTTACTTATCTCGTAATAAATGCTACCATCACATGCCCACAGTGTGGCGTTAGCCTAAAGAAACGGCTTAACGCTCTTACAAAGTCCCAGAATGCCATTCTGCATGTACATTTATTGCATTGATATTGGACATTCGGCCGGTATGCAGCTCTGAGCCAAAGTCATTGCATTAGCGTTGCTGGCAAAGACACGCTGTCATCGCAGTGTTCATGGTTTTGGTGTAAGTGAAAGGAGACTTGGTTTTAGCTGCGCTAGCCGTTGTTTTCTGTCTGAGAATCTTATTGAAGTTTTTCGTGAACTCTAGCTTTAAAGCGTTTGCGATAAACGATTTTCCCATAAATACCTGCCGAAGGGTTAAGGGCTTCATATGAATTTCCTCCATTATTATATCCATATGAGATTCTAATGTTGCACGCCCGGTAGGACTTTCGTGAACAAGTTCAAAGACTTCAAAGAAGAAACGCGAAGAGTTGACGCTTTTTATGACGTTGGAATAGTTCATTATTCTCTAAAGAAAGTTTTGAATAAATCTAAAAATTCTCACAAGTTCCTCCTATCACTCCTGACGTGTGCCCAACTCATGTGGGCTACATTCCATAGCCATACACGGCGTGTGTCGCCGCAAGTGCCTGCGCAGGGAACGATGCGGTCGCGCGCCTCACGCCTGACACTACTCCATGGGATTCCCAACTTTCGTGAGTAATCCGACATGGCAGAAGAACCCTCGAAGACTTGATGGGATTCCTGGATAATAAAAATCATAATATATATCTGAAAGCTTGTAGCTGATGCCAATTAACTTCCGATGTTAGCTACAGCCGCTACAGGTGGCATACGCTGATTGTGGTCAATCGGTTGCAGCTACTCGTACCTATTCCCTTACAAATTAAAGGCGCGCACGCACAAAGGTGCACAAAGGCAATTTAGCCACCAATTTATCCAATTTACCAAAAGTGGTGTACCTAAATTACAGGTCCATTTTAATTGGTAGTATACTGTGCTAAGTTAATCATTGTTCGGGTTTTTTACAACGTTGGTAGCACGTGTGAGAACTCTTGATTACGACATTGTCATTTCCGCAAAGCATCGCGGATGTTATCTGTGAGAAAAAGGTTTAATTTGTCTTTGAAACGTTTTTCATCCGTTACTACGATTCGATTCGACGCGTTAGATGAGATTTTTTATAACACAACAATACATAATCTATCTACAAACAGTTTTCTTTCTCCTGTTACGGATACGAGTGCTACGACGGCCGAAGGACCATAAATAGAAGACAGGAAATGGAAATTACACCGACGCACCGACTGCAGGTCTAAAGTCCAAGCTGGAGTCTAGTCTTTCTACATATATGCCTGATATATGCACAATTGACATTATCCGTAAGTACGTGATTTGTCATCGGAATGACGGTGTTCGCGTACGGTGGTCGTTACCGTTAAGTGGTAGGAATGGGACCATCCGCTGTATATCGGCTCGGTACAGTGTGTCTGTAATGTCGAATAAAATGGGGAAGATTTTATCAGATACGTCGAGGGTCTGATTCTATCTATATGACTATCTCTAGTCATTACGATCTCGGCTCAAAATAACAAGCGGAAAAATTTAACTGTCGGTGAAGTTCAGGAGGCCTATGATGGGAGGGGATATCACGTGATAAATAAGTGACAAAGCATTCGTTTTGACAAAATACGAGTGTGTGACAGATGCTTTCACTTATTTATCACGTGATAAACGTAAGCATCATAGGCTCCCAGATCGCTCAAGATATCGAAACTGTTAACGGATAATTGATTATAATGATAATATATTGAACCTCAAAAAATCACGTTGAATTTATTTTTGCTCAATTCATGTCACCATGCGCCTTGTGCCGGTTAATCAGATTAATTACCTTAATAGTATTTTTTTTTACTAAATTAATCAAACCAAAAGCGCCCTAATGACGTTTTCATATTCAAAATATCAGTTTTGCTACCAGTCATCACTCGCAGCAATTACTGCGGTGTTGTATTTCTCGCGCCTACTTGATGATGGTAATTCATTAACACTTCCTTAGTCTTCTTAAAAATATGTTTAATTACATTAATAGTATTTTATTTACTAAATTAATCAAACCAAAAACGCCCTAATGACGTTTTTATATTCAAAATATTAGTTTTGCTACCAGTGCATCACTCGCAGCATATACTGCGGTATTGTATTTCTGACGCCTACTTCATTAGCACTTACTTCATCTTCTTAAAAATTAGTTTAGATACGGCAAAGAAATTAAACAAGGTACTCAAATGCTCAGGGATATTATGAAAGTCATCATACGTTTTACGTGGACACCAGTATTGCCAATACGTTTGAATATGTGAGACGCGTGCTACGGACACCTTTAGCAACTTAGCACAAAACTGCGTTACTTAACCAGGTCATTAGTCCTTGTGAAAGGACAACCCACGCTGCTTCTTTGGGTTCGTTGTCTTCATTCAAAAACTCTTGTTCCTCGTTGGCCATCGGCTCTCGATAATGCATTACGATAAATTAATTTAGGCTCGATGTGTTCATTAGCTCCCGTTGAGTCACGCACCGTAAGACAATAGCAGACCATATGAGAATAACAATATATCGTGCGCACGAGCTGCTCAAGCAAGACGGGGCCGTTCCTGTGTTTCGAATTAGGTTCTTAAGCTAATTCTGATACATCACACGTTCGAGGTGACACGAACACTTGTAATAATAAAATGATTGCCGAAGGAAATTACAATCGTGAAGTTCCCTTGGGTTTTTCCGTTCTTTGATGATTTTATGATAATGGTGATATAGGTATCATAGTCCTGGATTTGGCACGTCAGCGGGCCTATGATGGTTGTGCTGATCACTGCCAAATAAGTGAATAAGCATCTGTCACTCTTCCACTTATATAGCTGGTACTTGTCAAAAAGCGACGGATGCATTGACACTTATTTATCGCATGATAAATGTGACCATCTTAGACCCGAAGGTCAGGTTTGATAGAAGCGACGGTGACGATGGCAAATACGATAAAATACACTTTTTTAGATGAAAGACCGGTTCAAGGATTAAATTAATGTGAGAGAAACCCTCAATAAATTCGAGCAGAAATAATTTGACCATTTAAAATCATGAATCTCCCGTTGATAAAATTATTAAAAACATTTCAAAGCACCCTTTTAAACATATCGAACGCGATGACTCGCACAGACTCACAAAAGCACGCAGTTTGTGTTCTATTATTAAAATTTCTCAATTCAACACGCATCTGCGACCCAGATCTTGCTCTAAAAACAGTTTCTTACAATAACTTGTATTACATATGAATGGAAACTGGATTGTATATATTAATACGTAATTTGGTATAAGGCCCGTGATAAGGGGGAGAATAATGGGTAGCAAAAATTTAAATAATACCGGACTGGCCCCCTCTAATTCGGCACATCGTGTGTCAAACTTGTTCCAACTTGTAAATGCCAGATGTTTTTTTAATCATCGTCCTCTTAGCTTTAATTTGGGGCCGGCCTTTATAAATCGTTGATAATGTCCGAGGAGTTACTTACCTAGAGTTACGAAGTGGTTTTTAAAGGGGTTCCGCCCGCCGTCCTCAAATGTACATGCAAATATTTCGACTTCGAGCGCATAACTGAACTTAGGTCATGAATAGATAATTTTTTTTAAGAGACTTATTCTCAGTTCTGGTAGGAATTGTTCTCGTTAGAGCTCAGAGATTTCATACGTTATATATTTCTTACCGTTCCAGACTTTTGAAAATATTTTGTATCTTGCACTAGTTACCTTTTTTCATACACCTATAATGACTATAATTTGCTAACTTAATTACAAAATAAAATTCTTATTCCGCTAAATCAACTTGAGATTGATATAGTAAGTTGCGTTAAATGTCAAGTGTTATGTCTATGAATACTGTTGTATTGTACCGTGGCGTATCGTCAATATTTAACGGCTTGAACTTATTTATGTCTCTCACCCCATAAACGCCGCAAATATGAGAGGATATTCTCAATAAAACGTTTTTAAACGAAGCTGCGGTCCCCCGCATGGTGACGAGTTTTATTTAAGCCCACCACATGGTCGCTGCCATGTGGGTGCCAGTGCCATGCTATTCCAGACACGGGTTTATTAAAATTAATATATCTCTAATTTATCGACGTTTGCCACGATGTTATTATTGACGTGTCCCTGCAGAGTTTCTATGTTGGGAAAGGTTAGTTGTAGCTAAAATAAAATGATGATCCTTATCATGACAATCTTCTATGAACTTCAAATTTAGTGATACTTCATCATCAGTTCATGAACTATCACAAAATTATATAATAACTCAGAACGAAACATTTAAACTTCCTATTATAATTCGATATTCGCCGTTGCATAAGTGTTTTAATTAAAGCACCAATCCCTATAACTCTGTCATACAATGAGACATAAGTTCCCATTTGAAGTAAAATTGTATCGGTATAATAAGAAATCCTTCTGCAGTCATCACCTATACTTAGCATCTAAATAAAATACATTGGCATTAAGACACTGTAGGTACTAACACTGCAACAAAGATGCAACGTTAGATGCATAAGAGGTGCAATGAGGGTGAATCTAATGGAGTTTCAAACACATCATCGTCAATTGACTAAAAATCGACTGTTGGTGGCCCCAACAGCTACTAGGTACATTAAGCCACGCGTATTGCGTATTTGCATTTTGGAACCGCAAATATTTGGTCTATCTCAGTAGGTTTTTGATCAGCCTTTCAGTAGAGTTCCGTGGTTGACGTTCCGTCGTGGTTTGTGCATACAACGTGTAGGACCAATTGCTCGATTCCAGCAGTTCCATGGGGAAGTGTCCCTGAACGTAGAAATCCCTAAACCTACAATCCGTAGAATCGCCCAACGCCCTGACAAACATGGTTCGTTTTCATTTTATTAATCGAATTCGTTTGGTCAATAAGGAGTTGGTGATCTCATGCACTCGTCATTCGAACCCGATGGGTCACCCGCCAGAAATAGAAGGTTCTCCGAGTCCTGGGGAGTGTCTTCTGCAATCGAGTGATGTAAGCACTTTATTGAGATGTAAACAGAAGCAATAACTATTAGCCTACATTAGGATGGGAAGCATCTGGAGATATAAATGCCAAGAGGTGCAGTATTCTGGTTCAATGTGGATGTTTTGAGCACAATATTCCCGTCTATAATAATAAAATAAGTGATTATTATTAATTTTCAACCAAAAGAAGAGGCAGCAAGGACTGCAAATCTAGACATATTTACTGTTATTCCAAATCACCTGTTCAAATATTTGTAAATTGATAAACCAGTCACATTTTTATTTATTTAAAATTGCGAAAATTTGGGACGTAAGTAAATCATTGCTATTATTTTCTGTTATAAATGTAGATTATTTGAGCAACAATATTTATGCAGGTATCTATGTAAAAAGATATAAAAAAATCCAAATTTATAAAACCGCGGAAAGTTACTATTTTCAAACGAATTAAAAATATAACACATATTATAAAAACGAATACAATGTACTTAGTAAAATAGTCGAATATAATAAATAAAAATATATTTCCGTTAGTTATGCGATTGCTGCAGCTGTATTTCAAGGAATTGTTAATTGTAATCAACTCAAACAGATAGATCAGAAAACGAGACATACCGGTTCACAGATGAACTCGTCTGGTCTAACAATTATCATCTTCAAACGTGTTAACTATCTCTATTAAACAATCCGACGAATAGAAATCTTATGGAAACAGTTAGTTTTTTGAGGTTATGTTCGACGCATGGTGCGTGCCGGGTTAACGACCGATGAAGTCATGTGCAAAAGTTTTTTGGCTCGAGCACCATCGATCGAGGCTAACCGCTATCGCTCTCATAGTTAATGCCCATCTATGTCTGGTAAGTACTTCAAGTCTATCTATAGTCCCATTTAAAGAGCGTGTTATATGCACAAACTGAATATTTGTATGCTGAACTATCTGTTCGAGACGATACGAATAAAGGATTAGTAACCTAGCAACAACGTTCGATGAAAAAATGGTCCGTAGAACCGGATATGAACACAATAATTGTCCTAAGTGGTTTCTGTCATCGACTACCCTCTATTTATAATAATTTTATTGAAAAGCGATATGTAACAATAACAATATTGTAATTACGCTACTTTAAAATGTTATCTTCCCTTGACAGTGACACTAATAATTTCGTACCTACTCTCAGCTACCAGTTCATCTTGGTACCTAAATTAATAAATTATTTTTATACGTATTTAGTATTTGCATGTTAAAATGTGTCAGACCTCTCGAAATTTTCACGAAAGTCTGAATTCTCGTACCAAGCGTTCCTACAGTATATATTTATATTCAAAGGGCATTTTTCCAATAGCAAAAATTATCACCTGGCAACCCGGTATCGCGTCGCGGTAGTACTCGCTGATATGATAGGGTGTTGTATGGTGGCGGTGACGAGCGGAGGTGGTGACCCGGTTCACATGTGTTTATCAATGGTTGACGACTCATGCATAGACAGTTATGCTCTATTATGGCACGGTTTACTACGAAAGCACGATTTCCTGAAAGCAGATCTGATCAACAGTGGTCGGCACAACGCCACACCGTGGGTTTCCTATACACATCATTATAATTCCGCAATTATGTTCAAAAATAATCTTATTTCAAAACAGAGGTGGTCAACGCAGGCCCTTTTATTGGAATTAGAATTGAAGTTCACCTTATCACAAATTCTAAAGATTAAGTATTCTGTTTAAGGGTACTATGCGCTTGCATACAATTATCTAGGTATTATATTAGATATTTTATAGTGATATTTATAATGGTAACACTTTCTTCAAGATAGTTATGCCACACAATTTCAGGCCCCCATCGTTGAGTAAAAAATAGCGCGGGTTTTACGAGACCATAAAAAATTATGGCACTTGACAGCAAGAAAACCGCAACTCTTTTTCTTGTCTGTGGACTCTATCGTTCAAAAATGTACATTAAATATAGTGGAGTAATTTAAGGAAAATCAGTTCTGAGAACAACTTAAGATTTTAAAATAGGTGATGCGCGAGTCAATGAGTTTGCTAGACCGTGGCAGATCAGAGATGACGAACAAGTAATACATACTTTACGATTAAGTAACTTAGGGCACATAGTTCCTGTGGGTGCGCAGCCGTTTTCATGGTTGTGTAGGTAGTATTTTTTGGCATATTTACTCATTATCTCGCAAACGGAATATACCTATCTAGCAGTGGCGTGGAGTCAAACAAAAGCTCAGGGCAAGCCGGGGCAGATTTAGCTTAATTTTTCTTCAGGAGCAATAGAGAATGCTACTGTTAATTTCCCTGAAGTGGCCAAGCCGGTGGGAATCGGGTTTTATAGACGCCACACCACAGCTACCTAGTAACAAAAAATACTGACAAAGGCGTGTCAGGTCATATAGTGAGGGACCTGTCCAGTAGTGGCCATATTTTGTCTGACAATGTTGATGAGTCTGACGACTTAGCTTTGTTGGTTAGACTATTAAAAGCAATATCAAATCAAAATGTTCTGTGTGGCCTACTAACCACAAGGGCACTTTTTCATGTCTAAATTTGAATCGAACGGCAATCTATTTCACAAGAAGAAACCGCTGTTGAGAAGAAAGCTCAAAGAAACTCAACATGTAAGTCATATTTTCGTAAATTATACTTAAAACTATTACAATTGTATTATAACTAGGTAATGGATGACTAAATGTGACCTAATAAAGTATTTTACAAAAGCACAGAAGTTTATGAACCTAAAGCTTTGCTAATAATCTCACCGCAACTAATGACGTCAATTGACATGTAATGGCTGGAAAGAAAATAATTACAAATCATGTAATTTATAATTGTTATTTTAATAGTGAATCACTTTACCCACACGACCACGACAAAAAAATGTTATACAATTAATTAAATTCACAAGAATCCCGAGTGTTTTCCGTTTAAAACTAGCTAAGAATGATGTATTGACATATAGCTAGTTTTATACGGAAAACACTCGGGATTCTGACACTATTGAGTGTGAATATATTAATTCTGTATCGACTTTCTGTAACTTACATCTACTTATACTATTATAATATTCTATATTTGTCAGGTTACACACAAAAGTTGCCGTATATAGGGCAATTATTCTGCCTTTTTTGCTCTATGCCTCGGAAACCTGGTGTCTGTACAAAATGGATATCAAACGTCTTGACGCCTTTCACTTGAAGTGTCTCCGGGCAATTCTTCGTCTGAGATGGCAAGATCGTGTACCAAACTCGGAGGTTCTACGTCGCACTAATTTGCCTGGTATGGAGTGTCTTCTCATGAAGGGTCAACTGCGTTGGTGTGGGCACCTTGTACGTATGGAGCCCTCCAGGCTGCCCAAAACTATCTTTTACTCTGAGATAGCCTCAGGTAAACGTAAAGCTGGAGGTCAATACCTGCGTTATAGGGACGTCGTGAAACGTCATTTGTCTGTAGTGAGCATACCATGTGAGTCGTGGGAGGAGCTGGCTGCTCACAGATTGGATTGGCGAAATGCTGTCAATGCGGGTCTTGATAACTTTGAGCGCATCCGTCTTGAAGACCTTGACGCCAAACGTCAACTCCGTAAAACTCAGCCCAAGCCCTCCTACCACTACACTTATAACACAGATGGGGTCCTGTACTGTGCTACATGCTGCCGCACTTTCAAAATAAAATTCGGGTTTGCTAGTCATGCCCGCGCTCACGCGCGTAGGCAAACGTAAAATACGTTCTTGTTAGGATGTCGCCGTCGACGGATACGTCTGGGAGGACATCATCATCATCATCATCTATATTTGTATTGAAACTAAGTTTTCTATGGATCTGTGGAAGATGATAGCGTGATGCAGGATCGTCATTTGTTTTGTATGGGCGCGCGGTGCCATGCCAGCCTGTCGCCATATGTTGGTCATAATTTCCTTTGTCCACGCATCACGCCGAAACGGCTGAACAAATTTTAACCAATTCAGTACAGGGTTAGCTGGGCATCCAAGGACGGTTATAGGCAGGTACTTTTTACCCAACTACGGCAAAAAAAAAGCGCGCCCATGCTAATCCTGAATTTTACAGAAATACTGACCTCTCTCTATCAAAAAAAGATTTAAACAACAATTTTAGAATTTATAATAGTATAGATATCCTTTGCTACCCTCCATGGGCTTTATTCGATTGACATTGACATATCCCCTGATATCGGCCATATTTATGCACATTATATCGATTGTTGCTAGTCGAGCGGCATAATTCAGCTGCACATCTAGCACAACTGTGACACGAGACTATCTCTCGCGAAACATATTACCTATATCTTTCTGGGCAGTATTATAAAAGAGTGACGGGCTGTCAGGTGACGCTATGTCGCGCGACAATTCGTGTGAAGCACAGTTGTGCTAGACGGGCTGACATAAAATCGACAAGTGGTTATTTAAACGTATAACTTTGCACCATATTTTAATTAAAACTTTACCTCTTTGTAATATGGTTTGAAAACGAACTAAAAATGCTTGTAAAAGCAAATAGATCACATCGCTAACGTCGACACAATTAATAGCAGTAGGTACCTAGGATAGATGTTATTAGAAGGTATCCTTTTCTTTTATAAAAAACACTTCACCGAATGCTTCATTTCATAGAATTTTCATTTCATAGACAAAATTTTCCACGTTTCTCAGAAATCAGACACATTAAATTTTTTTGAAATCTTGAAAATGTTAACGTATAGATTAGGATTAGAATAGGTTAGGTTAGATTTGTGTTATAACATTCCAAAATATTTTATGGTTCCAGAAAAAAAAACTCGATGAAATGAAATTTCTATAAAATGAAAATTTGAGGAAACGTTTGTCTATAAAAATAAAATTAAAAATTTGAAAAACCCCCGACATGACCACCTGTAAAAGGAAAGAAATAAAATGTACGAAATTTGCCTTTAAAATGAACAGTAGAAAAAGAATCCAAGCTTCGTTGCGTTTGGGGGACCGCTAAGTACCTAAATGAAAAGAAATATATTTATCAAAGCAAAATTGCAACTAGGTACCTATGCATTTGGGCTTCCCACTTACGATTTTCAGTACATTGCATTTCATTTACTTAGCGGTCCCCCGACGCTACGAAGCTTGGATTCTTTTTCTACTGTTCATTTTAAAGGCAAATTTCGTACATTTTATTTCTTTCTTTTTACAGGTGGTCATGTCGGGGGTTTTTCAAATTTTTAATTTTATTTTTATTTCATATTTTTTAAACAAACAGAAGTTTCGCCCCGGAATTTTCTTCTTTTAACACTATTTTTGTTTTATACCGTTTAAGGTCCAGGGTTTCCATTCTTTCGTTGAGCTTGATCCTTGACTATATTTAGGTAGGTACAACAGGATCCCAAGCCAGTGGTAACGAATGCCGTCTTCTCTAAGATTGAAATTAGGATATATTTTAATTGCAATAGCCTTAAGCAACATTCTTGGAAAAAATAGTTACAGTCAAACTAATTAATGCTTATAATAACAAAAAGGCGAAGTTATAAGCCAAGACAATCAAAATATATACTTTAAATGCACTGGATGAGTCGAAAGAACCTGCTTCTCGTACTATGGCCTAAAACAAAACCAAGTTTCTATTCTACAGGATCCAAATAGTATTTATGGGTGGCTTACTTAGCTCCATAATAATTGCAGTTGATGCAAGGTAACTTGACTTAGTTTTGAAATACCTAATCACCCTACACCATGGGATATTCCGATAAAAATATTACATCCCCACTTATTTTACGTGTAGAGAAGGTACACAAAAAAGTATTTTAACATTTATTCTACCACTTTGTCTCTGGGCTAAGCTGTTGACAGACGTACAGACGGACGGACAGACATGGTGAAACTATAAGGTTTCCTTGTTGACTACATAATCCTAAAAAGCTGTTATTCACTTAGGCAAGAGTACATACTTTTGCTAATGCTTACGTGTCCTTTAGTCGCGTTAAAATCTCGCAGGGTCAATCAAAGGAACCTGTTCAATAGTCCTAACGACAATTCAGCTTTAGCAGAATTGCGAAACTTAGAAACAGTGACCAAGTACTGTGACAGAAATTATAATATGTTTTTTTTTTGTCAAAAAAGTTTTTCTGAGACTCAGTTTTATTATCGACTGTACTTTCGTACACAAACGATAATTGCTCATCAAGAACAATCAGACGAGCCTAAACACCATGGTTTTATCTTGTGCTGTTTAGGAGTTCCTACCATCTTCAGCTCCAAGGTAGCAAATGATTGTACTGTAAAAATTGTATTAAATTGTTGATTACGCTAATAAAACTTTACTTTTAACCAATATTTGAAATGCTTGGCTAAGATTCATTCACAATTAGATGGTTATCATGAGATCTTTATTCAGAGAGCGATATAGAAAATGCTAATAATACTTAACATTTAACCAAAATTTGGAATCCTTAGCTTCAATATTGGCTGAGATCCATTAACAACTACCTAGTCATCATGAAACTTTTATTTAGTAAGTGATATAGAAAATGCTAATAATGCTTAACATTTAACCAAAATTTGGAATCCTTAGCTTCAATATTGGCTGAGATCCATTAACAACTAACTGGTCATCCTGAGACCTTCATTTAGTAAGTGATATAGAAAATGCTAATAATACTTAACATTTAACCAAAATTTGGAATCCTTAGCTTCAATATTGGCTGAGATCCATTAACAACTAACTGGTCATCATGAGACCTTCATTTAGTAAATGACATAGAAAATGCTAATAATACTTAACATTTAACCAAAATTTGAAATCCCTAGCTTCAATATTGGCTTAGATCCATTTACAACTAGCTGGTCATCCTGAGACCTTCATTTAGTAAGTGATATAGAAAATGCTAATAATACTTAACATTTAACAAAAATTTTGAATCCTTAGCTTCAATATTGGCTGAGATCCATTAACAACTAACTGGTCATCATGAGACCTTCATTTAGTAAGTGACATAGAAAATGCTAATAATACTTAACATTTAACCAAAATTTGGAATCCCTAGCTTCAATATTGGCTTAGATCCATGTACAACTACCTAGTCATCATCATGAGACCTTCATTTAGTAAGTGATATAGAAAATGCTAATAATACTTAACATTTAACCAAAATTTGAAATCCTTAGCTTCAATATTGGCTGAGATCTTGTCACTTGTTCCAATGAAAGCTGAATATCTTGGAAAATATTGGTCCTATTTCCACCAAACATAGCTAAGAACCATCTCGACGGAAAAATCTTTCGATTAAAAAAAACCGCACTTAAATTGGTCCATCCGCTTGGGCGCTACGATGCCACAGACAGATACACAGATACACAGATACACATGTTAAACTTAAAACTTATAACACCCCTCTTTTTTCGTCGGGGGTTAAAAACAAGGGTGAACCGTTATTAGAAACATCGAATATGCAATGAGGGTCCACAAACCAGCATTTTATAGCTACTTATCTATAATTGGCACTCTATACTTAATGCAGCAGTGTCCACTGTCCATGCTCTATCTCACTAGAAGAAATATGCTATTGAAATTGCATTTTCAATAAAAAAGATACAGAAATGTATATTAGAATCTTATCCTATATGGAGTGTACACACACCGGTATGTACACGTACTTGTGTAGGCGCAATGGGAATGGCCTGAGAAAGCGGGGACCTTTGCAGTTCAACGAGGCCTACGCGTTCCGGGTGCTGAACAAATGGGGCGACGTATGCGCAGAGGCCTGGGGGAGGGGGGGTTTTAGATTTGTACGGCTATTGAAAATATACCAGAAACTTCTTCGTGTTGGAAGGGAAAGGGATTTTCCTTTTTGGCGAAAATAGAAGCCCCACGAAACGAGACTTCATATGTGGCAATCCGTAAGAAAATTTAAGTGTCCTTATAGCACCGTCATAAGGACATTTTTCATACGGATTGCCACATATGGATTGACTCTCAAAATTACAAGCCAACCATATCAATACTTTACGATTCTTACCTAATAGGCATTCATTGGAATGCCGGTAGTTCATGAACAAACTAGCCATTTAATCTATCGTCTTATAAATCAGTTGGCTGCACTAACGACACACACACAAGCGCTTAGGATGACGGGCATGGGCATAGCATTAAATTGTACTCGAAAAACAAATACTTAACGGCATTAAAAAAGTAGCTAATTATCTTATATTGTTTAAGGTAATTGCAAACCACGTTTATTAGTCTAATGTCACTCCTCCATATCGGGGTGGGTCGGAATCGGAATGCGGCGCGGGCGCAGCTCGTTCCCGTGTGAACGTGGCACAAGCATTACGCCCTGCACTGGGTCGCGCCACGAGCTATAAGCGCTGCGGACAAGAACAAACCATCCGTATATCCGCAAACCTGCAGGCCTATGATGGTCGCGTTTATCACGCGATAAATAAATGACAAAGCATCCGTCTCTCTCACACTCGCGTACTTGTCAAATAGCGACAAATGCTTTTTTCATTTATTCATCGTGATATACGCCACGCAGCCACCATACGCCCACAAAACAAATACTTTACGCGCATCAATAAAATCATCCATAATATATTTACAAACTTAATGCACAACACATTATTACGCCACAAGTTAGGTTAACTCGGTTCAGCTTACCCCTGTCCAGCACGTCTAGCACAACTTTGACACGCGACTCTTTTTCGCGCGACATATACTATACCTGTCACTTTCCTGTCAATACTGTGTAAAAAAGACAGGCGACGCTAAGTCTCGCGACAAGCAAAGTCGCGCCATGTGGTACTAGCCCCGCTGGAGCCATTTGTAGTCGCGCCTCGCGCATCAGGCGTGTATCACTCTTTCCAAAGGCACGAAGACATTCTGCTGAAGTAAAAATTTACTCTAGCTTTTGCTGGGTAGGTTTTTACAAGTTAAGTAAACTCTCAATTTCTGTGTAAGGAGATTCGTTGAGATGATTTATTACTACCCTACCTCTCTCGAAGAATTACATTAGATTTGCATGCATTAACCACCTCATCGACCTAAGGAACAATCGCATTACCAACCGATTCCTTAAACCCTAGTAGTTGTGGACTGGTTTCTCTCCGGTAAAAAAACAGCTATTTCAGTAAAAGCTTATACGTAGGCAAATTTCTCGCTCAAAAGCTATCAATTGCTAACGACTATTCAGAGGGGGAAATTTAGCCAGCATCATGAGTACCCTGCCGCGGGGCCGTCATCTTGGGGACACCGGTTTTAGTTAGATTATCTTAAGCTAGGTTAAGTAGTGTATTCTTGTTTTTTACTTGTTTATCGTTTAAGAGGCCTTATTCCTTTTAAAATTGATTTTTCTCATATTATGACAAATATTCTCATAATTTCAACCAGCTTTTTAAAATAAATAATACTTTTCTCCGAGTTCTAGATAGCAACATAGCTATTTCATGCTTTCATAGCATGCAATCGAAAATAAATTGAAAAATTTTAATTTTCCGCGTAAATTTTGCAAATTTCGAGTACGTAGTTTTTGAAACAAAAATTATCAATGAAAAGTTCAAACAGTAGGTTTCAAATATAAGTATACCAATAAATCTCACTAGCCCTGTTCTAGGTAGTAACATCAATAATGTATGTTAAGAAACATGTTTGATCTTAGAGAAAAATTGGGCAAGTGCGAGTCCGACTCGCGCATGAAGGGTTCCGTACCATAATCTATAACAAGTTTGTTATATGGGAGCCCCCCTTAAGTATTTATTTTATCTTATTTTTAGTATTTGTTGTTATAACGGCAATAGAAATACATCATCTGTGAAAATTTCAACTGTCTAGCTATCACCGTTCTTGAGATACAGCCTGGTGACAGACGGACGGACGGACAGTGAAATCTCAGAAATAGAGTCCCGTTTTTACCCTTTGGGTACGGAACCCTAAAAATGTCTAAAACCATCAGCATTTTAAAAGGAATAAGGCCTCTTAATTTTAAGGTTATTCAAACTTGCACAACAAAGTATCCCATTTGTTGAAATATTTCTTTGTCTGTGCAGCTCTGCACGCTCCTGCTTCATGGCTGAGCGCTCCGCAACTTTTCCCATTGCTCGGAGCTCGACCGCGACTCGTTCCCACTCGACAAAGGAATGCGTCTTACTTTTTGGTCTGAGCGACCGCTAGCTGGCTCGTGAGTGAGATCCAGTTTTTGTCCAGAGTTCTTTAATTGGAGACGACGTTGAGCCTGGACGGAACAAAGAATGTCGCTACGATGGGAGGGATACAAGATTTTCAGTTTACATTAAAAATTAAGTTAAATTAAGTACCTGTGCATTTCTTGAAGTTAATAGTTTTCAAAACTTATAAAGTAAAATTATTAATTGCCTTTTGCGTCAACAATAAACACCTTCTTCCGTGCGAACACCATGGCATATTCTAATTATTTTAACATACTTTTCATTAAGTGGAAACCCTTTGAAATGTTATCTAATAGCTTAAGTTATTTAATCCTTTGTCTTTCTTCATGGTATGTGAGCTACAACTTTTGCCAAGCCTATCATGAAATGGAAGTATCGCCATCGCCATCTCTATTTTTTTCATGGTGAGAAAAGAAGGCAATAAACACAGGATTTTATAAAAATTGAGTGTAAATTTCCTATCACTTACAAAAGTTAATATAAAGTTTGAGTTTTTTCGATACTTGCTTCCAGTTGTTCTAAAGTCATCTTCTCTAACCGATTAAAACAAAGGCATTGTTAACAATGTATACAAGATAAGCTCTCAAGTATATGCAGAAATGAAACAGAATATTCTTAATAATAAAATGTAAATAAGAGATAGTAATTCGCCAGGCCGCAATTTATTACCTGCTTTGCGCGGTTGACTGGTAGAGAACGCCTCATGGCATTAGGTCTGCATTTTGTACGATGTTTTTTTAGGGTTCACCCAAGGGTAAGGGTATACAACAAGTTTCATAGACAATGGTTTCATCGAATTTTCATTTCATAGAAATATCATTACATCGATTTTTTCTATGAAATGAAAATTCAATGAAATTAAGCATTCGGTGAAGTGTTTTTCTATAAAAGAAGAGAATCCCATTTTTCAGCAATAAAGATTAAATAAAGAAATAATTTGTAAATAGGAAAAATTGCATTTGCTTTCGCTAAGCATATTTGGCTACAATCCCTCATTTCCCAACTCACGATTCTCTCCGAAACGTGCTTTCGGTTGAGCAACGTCTCTAGAAGTCTAGACGTCGCGTATTTATCTGTTTCTCCAGGCCTATGACATACGCTGTCAGTTCAGTGTGCTCACCTGAAAGTGTTAAGGGTTTTTTTTAGGGGGCTGAATTGGATCCGCGCCTGCAACCAAATAGTGACTACACGCGTTATGATAACAACCCACATATAGTAATACATACATACCTCGTGACTAGCCACTAAAAGCCTGTAAATCGATTCTTAAAATACTTAATCGGTAAACTTATTTGGTGACGTCGCCCATTAGTTGCGGTGACATATTTCCTATGCCAACCGGGTTTTCCTCGACGATTAACTAATCTAGCCTTAATGAGCTGAACGCGTTATGGTAATTTAGGTCGAGTCGATGGCCCTTAATCGTTTGAAGGACGGACCCGCATTCCTGCAGTGGCCGGGAGTTTAGACGGTCTTGGAGCGTTTCTTCTTTTTAACCCTCAACGAAACAGCGGTGTTATAAGTTTGACGCCTTTAAAATGTGAATGTTAAACTTCCTTTAGGAAGTTCATCGTTTAGTAGATCAGATGATCTTGGAGGTTTTCTTTTTTCCGCCAACGAAAGAGAGGTGTTATAAGTTTGAACCCGTCAAAATATGTCTGTTACTGTGCAGCATCTTCCTTTAGGAGTACATCGTTCATCGTCTAGTAGATCGGACGATCTTAAAGCGTTTCTTCTTTTTAAACCCCGTCGAAAGAGTGGAGTTATAAGTTTGAAGCCTTTTAAAATTTTAATGTTAGTCTGTAGCATCTTTCTTCTGGGAATAGGTACATTGTGCATCGTGTACTAGCTCAGACGATCATGAAGCGTAAAATGTAAAAGGCGGTATTGTACTTTAAGAGGCGACATAATGACGGTCACTCTGTGGCTCTCTGACCGGTCTTTGGTCTTCGTATGGGAGTTTAGACGATATTGGAGCGATTTTTTTTTAACCTCGACGGAATACCAAAGTTATACACGTTTAAAGACTAGCAGCTTCGAACTTCGTCGGAAGTACATCGTCCTTCCTTAAGAGTTCAAACGATCTTGATCCCCTACGAAAGAACGGAGTTATGTCTATAATCTAGTCTGCCTGTGTCGTCTATGGGAACTTTGTTTGGGAGTACTTTGTTTGTCGGCTGGGATTTTAGCCGATATTAAAACGTTTGTTTTATTTGCCCCAGACGAAAGATCAGTGTCATAAGTTTTAATCCTACGTGTCTGTTCGTCTGTGTCATTTTCCTTAAGGAGTTGTTTTGTTCTTAGATATGATGCACTTCTACATCTTATCTCAGAACAAAAGAAAGATGTTATAAATAAATTTTATCCAAAAGAAAAATCATATAGATTGATGGAAATTCTACTGGATATTAAATGCGGGCAACAATAATTACCTATTTTCATATACGTATCTCCAGTGTCAATTAAATTGCGAAAATCAATTAAGTAAGTAAGAATAAGTTCATTAACAAAATACGGAACTACTTATATCGAGAAACATTTGCGGTTTGAATTGTACGCACACAAACGCAAACTCAACTAAGTATGAGGATTATATTTTGTTCCATTAATAGATATTATATGACTTTTTCTTTTGGATAGAATTAATAAAAACATTAATATCCATTGATAAAAACTCATAAATGAAAGCATTAATATAATATCCATTAATAAAAACATAGAAATACCTACTGATGAGTCTGAAGTGTTAGTTTCCAACTCAATACGTCTCGATCAGGTTAACATCTCCCGTATAAATATGGCGCCTTTTATGTTAGTGAAAGAAACTTACACTAGAGCCTCTGTTGAAGGCAATGGGAGGGACTCGATGGATGCAGGCGGCGAAGCTCCGGCCATTGTCTTAACTGATCCTCCTTTAAAATGAATAAAATAGTAGTATTTCCTCTCTATTCATCATGACCATCAACGGAAAAACTTTCATAAAAAACGCATTCTTCATACAAGAATCTACTATTACCTATATTCGACTTTAAAAAGGGTGGGTTCTCAGTTAAAAGGAATTTTGATTTGGTACAGTTCAACACTAGAGCGAGACGAACAGCACGATGCGAACTTGGGACTTCGAACTTCAGTGACAAGTCTGATTATATTTACGCAAATTAAACTTACTCTCTGTTGATTGAATACAACAATTCTCAGAAGTTATTTCGTCATCATTGGCAACTTTACACCGTGTGAAGCATCACCAGTTCCCATGGCTTCGTTGTAAGAAAGGTTCCCAAAGAACAAACACGGTACGAGAAAAAACGTTGAATGGAATGGCTCTATTATACGGTTATTTCATTCATGTTTTGATTATTAAAATGCATTGCGGGCACGTCGCATTGTGCAATATGTGCATTAGAGATACGGGGAAGGTGTGGAGAAATACCATTAACGTGTGCCAGTGATAAAATAAACCGACATACATTTTTATGTAATGAGGTAATGTCAGAAAAAGTTATAACACACTCGTGGTTCAATAAATAACATAGGTAAGATCTCCCAGTGTTGGCAATACTTGGTAGGATCCCTAATACAGGTTTAATGGGAATGGAACATGTATTAGACATGAGTTAACGTATACAGTACTACCTAAACAAAGTCCTTAATTACATTTGTACCTCTCTGATATATCTGAGAGATGACCGAAGTAAACTATACCCAGTATATTGTCATTTCATCATCTCGGTCGCTTTAAGGCTTTAAGGTATATATGCAACACCCTAGAGGTTTAATGGGAATGGAACATGTATTAGACATGAGTTAACGGATACAGTACTACCTAAACAAAGTCCTTAATTACATTTGTACCTCTCTGATATATCTGAGAGATGACCGAAGTAAACTATACCTAGTATATTGTCATTTCATCATCTCGGTCGCTTAAAGGCTTTAAGGTATACATATATGCAACATATTTAGCGCAAACTTGACCGGGTAGTAACGTGAAATGCAGCTCGAATTATCGCAAACATTTTCATTATTTATTAATGACAGTTAAAGCTGATATTACTACCTGAGACAAAGTGCAGTCGAATTAGCTTCCCGTATAATGTATTCACTACTATCTAGGTACTTACTTGCTCTAGCTATATCAGGTCAAAGCAGTTTCACGTCACTTTGTTTAGGTACCAACCCCAATCACAATGTTACCATTATAACGGCAAAAAATAAGGATTACCAGATTCTTCAAATTCTTAGTTTATGTATTTTATTGAATCCCTTTTGTATTGTACACACACATGCTGGATCCATTGAGATCCCTCACGCGGTCAAAGGCGACAAAAAATAATACAAAAACCGTTATGCTCCCGAAAAAGTCCCATCACTCATGAATCGAGCTCATTGAGAAATTTGTGTAACGCGCTCCATACATTATGGGATGTGGGGCGAAACCAATTTTATAGTTATGCATATTTTACGTGACTAAAAATAATATTCATAATTTATAAGTTACACTCCCTTTTATGGCTGCTTATATGCTTGTCCTCCATAGGTTTTATTTGTATAATACCTGCATATTTCATTAGCGTTATAACCCGCGCATCCGATCCGCCAAAAATTATAAGGTCTAAAATAAAATATGTGAGCATTTCGTTAATTTTATGCTGAAATAATGCATAGTCACATAAGATAAAAATAAATAAATAAATAGTAACGTCAAAACTCATACAAATTTATCAAAATTACGTTTTGCGATTGATAACTAACTTGATTTAAAACAATTATTATTATTTTGTGTAGTATTTTGGTTCCTTTATATAGGAACTTATAGTAGTCTTCAGATAACTTTGTGCGTGTGACATTTGTCATCTTAGCACATTTTATAACCTAAAATCTACTGAAATAACCAATCCCACACGCACAAAGTTATCTGAAGACTACTAAGAAGTAGGTAGTGTTCAGCTTCATTGACTTTGGCATTACATAGACAGCTTTACCGGCGTCACTCTAACATTAAAAACGTTTTTTCGAACGAATTCTAGTGAAACTCATGCGTTGCACATGTGTTCGTGGGAGTGGGACTGCTTCCTTGAATGGGACGCAGATATGGGATCGGGCGTTCAAAACATTCTCACGATTCACATGAATAAAAACTATGTGTTCTGTTCGCTTCACACGATGCTTGAACCGCTCGTGACAGCGATACACTTGTCAAAGTTCAAATTGCACCAGATAAAGACTTGAGCTAGATATACGAGTAAACATTCTGCTTTAACTTTGTACCCATTTATTGTAATGTGACCTCAAATATAGTTTGTTGCTTTTAGCGATGATTGCATGCATGTACTTGATGTATGTAAAAGGTTACCTACAGTAATGTTTCATACCTCAATACGTATAAGTATTAAATAATCGTTTTTCGAGTACCTATTCCTTCTAATATTTTTACAGATTTGTAACTTGTCTACTATGTAAATAGTCGGGTCAAATTCTATTACCCACAACACGGTGTACACGATATACAAGACCACCCAAACGAATCCAGATGCACAGCCACAAGCTGCATTATAACGAAATCAGTGTAGAAAAGGTGATTTTTAAGGCTCCCAATAGGTAGGTATTTATGGCACCATTAAACTATTACAGAACATCAAAATCACACCTGGTCCACACAGTTAATGTTCTTAAACCATGGTTATCTCTTTAGGGCATTGGTATTTTTAACCGACTTCAAAAAAGGAGGAGGCTCTCAATTCGAACTATTTTTTTTTGTATGTATGTTACTCGATATCTCCGAGAACCATGAACCGATTTTCAATTTTTTTTTTTATGGAAAGGGTATAACTCCGAGTTGGTCCCGTTGGCACTAAGTCGGGATCTGATGATGGAATCTTGGAGAACTCGAGGGAACTCTTCAAATGTTATAGGGACATGTACGGCGCTTTCGGTAATTTATTGATAAAGTCAAGAATTTACATTCAGTAAATAGGATTTGGTGAAAGGAAACTTATGATGAACACCACAGATGGCCACTAGAACTTTTATATGAATCACTAAAAAGCAAAAAAAAAAATTTAACAAAAAAAAGAACCGACTTCAGTAAAACTAAAAAGCCAAAAAAAATAACCCGTTCAAGAACAGATTACATTTGACTCACCCTTCGAAGTCGGTGCCAAACCTCGCGTAAACTATAATATATAAATATAAGAACTGAGTGGTTTGGGATCGACTTCGAAGGGTGAGTCAAATGTAATCTGTTCTTGAACGGGTTATTTTTTTTGGCTTTTTAGTTTTACTGAAGTCGGTTCTTTTTTTTGTTAATTATCTATAGTTCTGCAACTTTAAAATGCGACTCCTCAATGCGCGAAAATTATTGTCTATCCCTTACCACTAAGTCTCTACAGTGTGAGAGAGAAGGTGTTATGTCGTGCGAGAAGCGAAGACGCGGCCAGTTTTACGGGCCTGGATGAGAATGCTGGGAGCATTAAGCTATCACGCTCGTCTGGGCGGCATTCCACTGGTGTCCGGTGGAGGAATGCGAAGCCAGCAACCCGAGACGGAAGAACTGCGGCGGAAGCGGTTCAGGGAACCAGAAGACGATATTACAAAACCACACAATGGCCTGAAGTCTATTAAACGACGAAGATACTTGACGCAGCGACGTAAGATTGCATTTGGAATCACCGAATACGTGCACTTAAATGAAAACGTCGCGCATGAAATTTTATAACCCTGAATATTTAAGACGTCTTAACTCTCATTCTTGCTCTTTTATTTAGAAGCTTTTATCGTAGTTCGAAGGCTCGTTTTGGCATGTGTTTAAACTTGTTTCTAAGCCTTTAGTTTATTGTAGAGAGTTCCGTTCTACAGCGCACAACCGTCTCGCTCCACTGGGACGTGGCCGTGCATCCTGTCTTATACAAAGTGTAATTTTCCAAGTTTACTTTATCACTATCCTTAGCCCTTACGAGACAGTTACAGTAAAACGATGCGATGTTATCGCCAACGGCATTCTTAAACGAACATTTCCAATCATTCTTCAAGAAGAACGTAAAGTAACTTTTTGTTGAAAGCGATCCTTAATGATAAGTAATGAGTAAGTTATATTTGGTAAATAAGTATCGGGTTTTATTTACTTACTGTAAAAAGAGAAACACTCGAAATGGTAAAGCTTTTAGCGTTTGTGTACGTTTGATTTTCCTGTTAATGTTGATATTTTGGACCTCCCGCAGTTTCGTAATCTGCGTAAATCAAGAGTTGAGACTCATGGTCATAGAAGGATGATATTCGATAGCATTTGTTTAGTGAGACTTGACTGACGTCATTGTTATCATTTGTCAATTGTTTAGTTAAACAATCGAGCTACCCGCATGCCTCTCGTCCGGCTCAATTGTAAACTGTTATTGGAAATCAATTGACACCGAGCAAATTGACTCAATGAGTGCGGTGAATGACGGCAGACAATTATTGGAGATATCGAAGTTGACCTTATCAACCCATTAAATGTGAAGTGCTACTTTTAAACTTAACCAATGGAGTTGGTTAAATTGTCTATTTTATTGTTATCATTCTTAAGTATCAGTTGTTATAATAGTAAATGCTGCTGTTTAGGTCAGTTCGTGATAAAGAAATCATTCACAAAACAATAAAACTCTTAAGAATTAAAGACAACTACACTAATAAATTTATTCAAACTATGGGATATACATGAAATTTGCACAAGAGATGCTTTTGTATTGTAGAAGAACATACATTTAAAAAAATGGGTATACTTTTTTAAATGAAAATAATTTGAAACACATAAAGGTACACTTCATCCAATCATTTCGTTAACCTTAAATGGTCATGATCAATTAACACGTGCGTTTGTTCTAGATTAGGAAACGGAACGAAACAAAAGACTCACGTGATAATGAAACTCGATTGTTCGAACTTCATTAATTGAATCTTTGGTTGTACTTTATATGAATTAAGTCGTTTTTATTTCAAAGAAACTTTTAAAACAGAGAGCCACTGAATGGTATTTAATAAATGGCAGTCCAATAAATTATGCATAAGACGTCGTACGTAGACGTAATTTTAGACAGTTGCAGAATACGAGCTCGTGTAAACCTATAGGTAGGTATAAGTTTATAAATAATGCAAATACTGCAAATGAAATTCAGGCAAAACATCCGGTAGGTACAAAACAATGGTCAATAGCTTAACTACTTTACCCTCATTTTTGCGACGTAGACTCGCTATAAACGTGTGTGTGAATTGACTATCCGCGCGGAGTGAAAGTGAGGTCGCGCGCTTTCTATCCGCTGCCTCACAGCTTGCGAAAGCCAGACAAACAGACTCTTTCGCAGAAACTATACTATCCGGTTAAGCTAAGTTGCAACCTTGCTAAAGGGGCTGGCTAAGTTACATTTGTTAAGTTTTACTGTACAGACAACTGAAGTTGTGAAATCACCTATGGCTCTATGGTTTAAGTAAAAATAGAGCAAAAAAATCGAGACCAAGTGAATTTCACCCCTGTATTAGATTATCACGAACTGGCCTAGTTTGGGGGCCTCTGTTATTTCGTCCTACAATACACTTTTTTGAAGAAATTGAGAAATGTACTGTACTACTGCAGTACATTTCTCAATTGTCATAAATTCATAAATTCATAAATTTATAAAGCTAGCCTCCAGCAGCGTAATGGTTTCTCTCTTATATCACAAGACAAAATTTGTCTACAGCGTTTATGCTGGCGGCAAGCTAAATCTTGTCCTATCTTTGGTTGTATTACGTGTTTTGTGTAACTCTGAAAATAATAAAGAATTATTATTATTATTATTATTATTAGATATACATATTATGATGAGCTGGGAAATTTCGTGGCTATAAACTAAACAAAATAAATTCGAAAGAAAAATAACTTAGTTCTTCCCCTTTACCCCTTCAACTGCAAACATATCCCAACCCAACCGAGTACTTACTTAGAGGATAAAGCCAAATCAACACACAACGCCACTTTTATGTAAAACACCACCGTAAGAATATTTTGGTTATTCTCAATCAGCAAATATGTTATTTGTACGCGAAACGAAATAGTTTTCTCCACTCCGAAGTACATCCACAGTCTCAAATACGAGTAAGCAGCTAAAATAAGACGTCGGTTAACGCGTTAAGAGGAAACACCACTGCTCTTCTTCTTCTCCCCTTCTTCTCCCCTTCTTCTGCTCCTTTTTGCATACAAATCGAGGTTTCCTTCTCGTCTGTTTCCTCCTTCAAAACTTAACCAATCTTTACGAAATTCTATGACCTGAATGGAAAGAAAATGACCTTGTCGGACCATTTCGATTTCAGTAGTAGGCGCCTCTTTTGGCCAAATTTCGCATACGGACGCCTAGTACACAAATTCTATAATAATTTGTGCAAAAATTAAAACGGTCCGATGCCGAAATTTTTTTTCCCATTCTGATCCTAAAATTATGTAAATATTGGTTATGTTTTGGAAAAGGAAATAGAATACGAAGCTTCGATGGCGCCACAGTCAACCAGGTGCAAACTTAACGTATCACTTTTTCTATAGGAAAAGGAGCATTGATATACATATCCTCTTAAAGATAAATCTGTTTTTCATTACTCATACGAAATGCTATGTCCGGAACCCACAGTCAGTTTGAGTTCATTTTCAAAAATATATTTTACTTACAAATGGCATCCTTTATTTTTAGTAGATATATTATTGGCGGGCATAAGAATTTGTAAGGGTATTTGTAAGGGCATTGTGCCAAGGTTTAGGACTATAAGACAATAGGATAGAATGTGCTTGGGACTTTCCCCTGTGCTAGATCACAGCTGATCTGAATTCTTAAATTGAATATCATCATAGTAAAGGACAATGACTACATTCTAAGAGGCGGAGGACCCATAAAAATTTGCAAATCAGCAGACGATATTTGCAGTGCCATTAAAATTACAACACATTACATCTATAATTATACTATTATAAAACTAGATTTATACTGAAGATTAGTTTTCTATGGAAATAAAAATCTTCATAGCGTGATGTAGATTGTCATTTGTTTTGTATGGGCGCGCGGCACCATGCCAGCCTGTTGTCATAATTTCCTTTGTCCTCGCATCACGCCGAAACTGCTGAACAAATGAACCAATTTCGGTACAGGGATAGCTGGACATCCAAAGATGGTTATAGGATACTTTTTACCCGTCTACGGTAAAAAACAAAAAAACGCGGCCGAATTCCGGGCGCCTCCTAGTACTATTAAATATCTCCAAATAGGTTAGTTTCTGAGCTTTGCCAGCGTGACTGATAGCTACTAGGGCATCTGGCATTTCATGTTCCAATAACCTTACTAAGTGATGATGCATCTAGTTACGTTATTGCGGTGTTACTGTAACTGGCACACATCTCACGACAGTGTTTTGTTACAACTGTACAAGTAGACTGAATAATTTTTACTGTTCATAATGCCTACCTATAAAAGGAAATACCAAGGCCTTTTAAACAGAGTTCTAAATAGAGGCCAATTCGTTCTCTGATCTGAGGCGTATGTAAGTAAGCTTTAAGTCCGCCATTAGTACCGACTATTGTGCGATAAGTGAATTTAGAGGTTAATCCCAGTATTCGCCTCTGTCCCAATAGATGAAACCTTCAACTTTAAACCATTGCACTGGGAGGCTGTTCATTATTCGAAATTAGGATAACAATTGAGACGTTAACCATACTCTACAAGTGGAACAATTTTACCACATTTGTAAAATAAATGAGGCGCTCTATGTAGATACTAAGCTCTGACCGTGAATGGCTGTACCTTATCAAACAATAGTACATTACGGCAGAGACCAGTAAGTAAGCCATACTGGCTGAGTAGGAATTAGACGGACCGAGCCGTAGGCGAGGTCCGGATATAATACGAGGCCACGATGGCTCTTACGGTCGAAGCAAGTATAGTGCTTTTCTCAAAAATTAAACAAGAAAATGATTAAAATTATATTTTGTAGGTGACATTCATATTCGGCCATTTTCCAATGAATATTTTTGTTATATCCCATTTTTATTATTACACATTGTGATATTCGTCGTCGCAGGCACCATTAACTCCCATGATAACAACCTATAACAAAAATAATTATGAGTTTATACTTGGATAAAAGAAATACTTAGTTATATCGTTATCAAATAGTGGCAGCATTTATTTACCTTCATCGCCAAAATGGTTATCATCTAGAGCTTGATTTAAGAACTTTTCTATATTTTGCTGCTGAATATTTGTGATTTCTTTCCTTTGTAGCCATCCGATTGTCTCAGAAAGATTGTTGAAATATTCTGACCTTATCACACATCATCTGACCAATTATTAACTTGATTTTCTTCCTTCCATTTAATGAATCTCTTGTATTTTTTTATATCTCCTTGGATTTAGTCGGAAGTAAATTATTTTAGCTAACTCTGCCTCCGCTTTTAAGTATGGAGGAGTGCCGTCTACTCGGAATCAGACTCGTCTGAACTCATTTTTGCTGAATTATTGTAATAGATCACACAAACAAATTTGAAATTTTTGTCTTTTGATTTAAATCTCGCCTTAATTTCTTTTTTTATAAATACTGCCACACTGCGTTTAATTATTTGCACTGTCTTACAAATCTAAGTCTTAAAGATAAAATGTAATTATTGTTATACATTGTTGTATTTTCTAACTAATTTTCATATCATAAAGCTTACCTTCAATTTTAACTCCGAGGTTTTTTCTAAACGACACAAAAAAGGAAGGAATTCCGAAATATCATTGTCATTTTACACAGCACAATTATGAACTAAACGCAGCATACAAACTTCCGCACTAAACCTAGTCGCTACTTTTTTTTTTTTAAATATGCATCTTGAGTTACGTTTATACTGCCAATAGTGCTAACCTCTTTTTATTTTACATTTGCTCTTAGTGTAAATTGCAAGTGTATGTTGCAATGTCGTCTCTTTCTATTTTAATCTATGAAAAAGGGACGCCACTTTTTAGTTTCTACAATTTGCTGTCGCACTGTACTTACTAAAACAATTTGTGGAATGCATCCTTTTTACATTTATATACGACCTCATCGCCTTCACATCCTTAGTTTTTTTATAGGTGTGACGATGTAAATCGTGTTTCGATATTCAAATATCTTGATACGTAATAGGAATTACATACTTACTTACTGGAAAAATATTGATTCCAAATTTAAAATCTCGCTGTTTACTGGACACTTCTAAAAAGTCTTCGGTATGTTCCACTTACTGTAGTCTATCTAGCGATGGTAAGGCAACATTACATGCAATTTTTGAGAAAAATAAAATAACGGCCTTTGACGTTTAAATATGTTATTAGAATCACACACAATAACTAGACGGCTATGAAAAGCGTGGACAGCGAAACTAGGTAGAAATAAAAAATTTAGCCAACTAGATCGCTGATTTGCCATACTCGCTGCGCTAGAAAATATCAATCATCAAAGAGATAACATATATTATCAAAATGGTATACTTGGGGTTTCTATTTCAAATGAATCACCGGGGCAATATCCTGTATATTTTCATATTTTTCCTTTTATGCATCAGCTCCTTGGTTGTACCTGTGTATGTGACATTTTTCGATGAAGAACATGGCACGTGTAGCGAGAGACCATTAAATCATTTCCTAGACTACAAATCTCGTACTCAGGCGGTCACAGATGATAACATGCTGACACCACCTCCGCCATCAGCGTAAGATAAGTAATAAACGTTACGTAAAATAAAGCGTGTTGGTTTTGTTGCATAAATTGGTATTCTGATCGTATTTTCACGTGGTTACGCTGCTGTTTCAACTGGTTTCTCTCGCTTTCCATAACAGTTTAGTGAGCGGGCTCTGAGTCTATGAGGTTCCAAGAGTATCTCATAATCATAACCATTTTGTAAAGTGTAAATCGTAGTGCATGCCGCTAAAAAGGAATGCAGGCCAATTTTGCCTAACTGTAATGTTGACATAATTTATTTTCATCGATTAAAAATCAACTGATGGACAGACAAATAAGTAAAGTAAATTACAGTCCGTGAGCTCTCAGATTGCGATTCGGGTTCGTGTGAAAACGGAGAGGCTCTTATCGCGTAAAAGCGAGCGAGACAGGTATAGAACTCGAATGGCATTCTGACAGCTCACGTACTGTACCAAAGACACAGTTCGTGTGCCTTCTATGTACTCAAGGTGGCTTTGTGTTAACTTTTCCCCAAACTGGCTCAGTTAAAAAGACATACTAGACTGTAGTATCTCAGGATTCTCATTAGTTCCTACAAGCGACTACCTGTTGCCTATCCCTGCTTTCTATGAAATACAGTTCTTTTGCTATATCTACGATGGTTGCGTGTATCACATAATAAATAAGTGACAAAGCATCTGTCACTCACACTCTCATTTTGTCAAAACGTGACAGATGCTTTTTGTCACTTATATCTCACGTGATAAAATCAACCATCATACTTAGGCCCCCTGTTCACAGTCACTACGTCACTACACTAGCACCGGTTACGTCACATTAACCGATACACGAGAGACACTATATTTACGAAAAGCCTTGCGTTATGTCACTTTATCAAGCCACGGGGCGCAGAGGTGGGGTTGAACGGTGCAATGTAGCAATGTTCGTCCGGTACCTACCGGTACTTGCCTAAACGAGAATATTCATTGGCCTGTAGAAAAACATTTTATTTTACTACGATGTTGACAGACTGTACAGACACGTGTGGGCTGCCTGATGAGGAGCAGTTTAACAAGTTAACGCTAGCCGGAGTAAATATCCGACGACCACTCACAAATCGATTCGGTAGGTAGGTACTAGACGACGATAACTAGAAATGTTCGAGTTCATGACGCAAATGTTCGCCCTTGCCGGGATTCGAACCCAGAACCGGCTACCGGCTCCCCGGCTCAGTAGGCGGCTGCCCTACCACCGCGCCAACCGCATAATCTAAACTATCAAGGCAAACTTTACTGAACAGTGTTTTATTTTATTCCATCCTTGAATATTTTAGGCTTTGAATAGTATAGGTTTCAGAACGCCCCTCCGTTATCTACGTATTAAATTCCAGTTTACATAAAGCGGAATGTTTAACACATGTGTTTGCGTTCTTGTACACAATGGGTCTGTATGAATAGTGGGTCTCCGATGTCGCAGAGACAATGTCCATTGTGCAATCTCGCTCTATGTAACGAGATCTTTGTGAAACCACGCCTACGTCCACTGAAGTGATATTGCGGGTTTCAGCATTGTGTAAATCGTGAATCAATCGTGAGCTTGTGAAACATACCTTCATGTAAATTTTTATGTGGGTAGCGCATGCGACGCGATGTGAATGGACTGACCAGATTGCATTGAGCACTACTAATGAGTGCTCCCCTTTATAAAATGTGGTCCTATATCTGAAGCTACAGGGATTAGAGGAAGATTGTGCAACGTACTCTGCCAGTGGTGACCATGACTGCTCAGTACAGAGGAAGGTGGGACTCTCAAGACAACAAAACAGAAGCAGACCAGAACGAAGATGGTAGTGGAATTATGCAGTGAAAAGTTTTAAGGAAAATAGAATATAGGGTGGGTACTTAATTAAACTTTTACGGGGATCAGTAATCAAGCTTTTTTTATAATCTTTGTAAGAATTTCTTCAATTAGGAAATTAGGAGGCCATACTGTCCTCAGAAATAAAGATGAGAAAGTTCGATAGCGATATTCAGATCAGATTTGATATTTAATTTAAATTTCAATGACAATGATATGACGCTCGAGTTTATCGCGTGCAAGATAAATGATAAGTACACCTATACGTACTCGCGTGCCCTTTACTCATACGTGTCGGAAAGTTACGGAAGCTTTATTATTTATCCATTTGCTCGGTAGACGCGACCATCATCAGCTCACACATAGTGTTATAAATCCTATCCTCTTTCCTCTTATTATAAGAAATTAGTTATCAATTCTCATTTATAAAATGGAAAGCGATTAAGATTTCTTCAAATAGTCTTTAATTATCTATTTGAAGAGTAATCAAAGGCGATTTCGCCACAGATTAATAACAAATAGAAGCATCGGGTGTGTTTGCACGAAAATAAATGAGTCTTGGGTGTCCACAGGTAATGAGCTTTACGTAAGTGCTTCTAACGATGGATGTTTAAAACGTAATGACTATGTTTATACCTTACCTTACTGACAACTTAAGTTGTTTATTTTGTTTTTGTTACTTATGGGTATACCTACGTCTTTTTGTTTAAAAGTAGCCTTGCCTTTTATGTTTTTTGACCGAATTGACCTTGTTAGTCATGGACAAGAAAAAAACAATTTAATTAGCAGTACCTTAGATTACCTTTATTTGGTCAAGATCGTGGGGCAAAGTTACCTACTGCGTTCTGCGTATTTCTAAAACATAATTAGGACATTAGGAAATTAGGACATTTCCTTTAAGCCTTTTTGCCCAAAATACTATAGTAGGTAGGTTAAATTGGAGACATCGACCGCGTGTAAAGTCAATGTACTTTGGTAACTTCTACAATCTCTTATTATCATGTAGTAATTTTGTTTAAACATCAACCCCGTCTCTCTTAGTACAACGTTTATATTTCAATCATGTTGATGAGGAACGGACACGCTTTATGTCGATGTTTAGTACTAAACATCGACATAAAGCGTGTCCGTTTTTGTCTGCTTCTTACTACTTGAATCCTAAACATCGTTGAACGACTTATACGACTACAATGAGTATGTTTCCATAATAACACGATCCAATGCCTCTCAAGTAGTAGTCTTATACCGCTTTGCGCTTATTGCGCGCGCAATCCAAATCTAAGTTTCCGTCGTATCAGAGGATTAGATAAACCTTGGTCAAGAATAAATTGAAACTGATGTCATCCCAAATTTTGGCTTTGTCCGACCTCGACGTTTCTTGTTTAATCGCGATGACTAAATCCTAAATTGCGCAGCAGAATTCTTTATGGGAACCAGTTGTCTTTATAAAGTTAGGTAGGTTATTCAAACGTCGTTGTGTGTTCGTTGGCTATGCCTCTACCCACGTCCGTCTATGGTTCGCTCGCTGTAAAAATGTGAGTCAAATATGACAATCGACATCTGCATAATTGGTACAGATCACATTTTCTGCAATTTATTTGTGGTCAGGGCAGATGATTCAGCTTATCCATCCATAATGTAGACTAGTGTCATAAGTCATAATGCAATTTTCTGAAGAAAATTCTATTATTTGTGTAATGATCGGCAAAATGAGAGTGATAGCCCCTAAGAGTAGGTAATAAAAAGATCCATATTCGAAGCCTAGGCATCCTCTGCGATGCGATGAGGGCTAATCGGGACTGTAGGTATATAGAACGACCTCGCCCAACAATATTATTATGTCTTAAGATGATTTTTGTTACCTATATCGAATTTAAGCGAAGAATGTAGGGCTAATGCGATGCCTAATTATTCAACAGAATTAACGCGAAAATTCGATTTGCCGTGAAACATGCCAACTTTGCCAGCTTTTTTCGTAAAAACCCGAATTTCTCTCTTTTTTTCTATGACGGGATAAAGTTTTTTTTTTGTCTTACGCATTTATTACGAGAAACAATTTTTAAATCTACATTTAACCAACTTTTTTATCAATTTTCACCTCGGGTAAAGTTATCTAAACTTTTGCCAACATTGCCCAAATCGATTATTTTCGTAACTATAGCCCCTACAACGTTAAGATAAGGATCAGTATAAAATCTGGGGTAATAATGGCGTTCCACGTAAATATCTTGGTCTTAACTATACAAACACGTGTGCAATATGGGTGGGCAATGTTACATAGGTATTTTGTTTTACTCCATACAATCCGAATCAAGCAGTTTGAAATGGGTAAGTAATATAAGACATAAGAACTTATACTATGATATTCATATTATATACGCTCATATTGTATAAGCTCGTTTTGTATACCGTTCAAGGTGTATAACGAACGTTAGACATAACATCAAAATATCTATTTTTGTTAAGTATAACGTTATTTAAGTATAATATCATTGTATATAACCATCATAACGTATAACGTTCATAATATCTCAGATTCATAATGTATATTATTCAATACATCTAACACCAAAATGCATAATGCTCGTATAGAATAACCGCCTGCACATCAATTGTGTAGGTACATACTTATGCAATAGTTCGCTGTTAAATATTAATATACCTCCATGCAAGCATTTTGACATTTGACGGTCATAAAACAAACCTAACCTAACCTACAGTTTTCGGTTTTTGACCCATATTCCATTTTATCGCAGTTCTTCCTTAAACGGTATACTCTTACTTGCCAGCATTTCATCTGCTATTATCAATTGTGTACATACTTATACAATAAGTAGTTCGCTGTTGAATTTTAAATATACCTCCATGCAAGCAAGCGTTTTGACGCTCCGCTCGCTTTGCTCGCTCCGCTATCCATGGCCATAAAACAAACCTAACCTAACCTACAGTTTTCGGTTTTTGACCCATGCTCCATTTTAGGGGCATAGGGGTAGCTGTTATAACCTATTTAATATATCATACGCTATTATATTTTATAATCATTATACTAAAAGAAAGTATATACTATGATCGATATACGTTATGTATGTTATATCAACTGAATTTAGAGTATTTGAGTGTTATATAAAAAATCATTCTACAACATGAGTATTATGCTAATTGACCGTTATTACTAGTAAAAATATTGATTTTGATGTCATTATTATTATTATTATTATTTTGCTTGGGCCTTTTGTGTGCCACATCGACCAAAATTGATCTATTGTGGCAGCCCTGTCTTAAAGCTCACTGCTGAGGCCCGTTGAGTCCAGGAATTCCCAGATTCTTTGGGCCGTGAGTTGTTGTATCTCCTCTGGGGGCACAAAGTGTTGCCCTAAGTGGATACTTCTTTTGTGCATAAGTGGTCCACAGGAGCAGAGGATATGCATAGCTGTCTCCTCTGACTCTTGGCAGAACCTGCACGTTGCGTCCTGTTCCATACCCATTAGGGACAGGTGTTTTTTCAGCTTGCAGTGACCGGTCAGAGTTCTAGTCACCGCACAGACTTTTGACCTTTTGAGCTGTAGTAACTCTTTAGATAACCTCTGAACAAAGCCTTTTATAAGGGTTTTCGAGTGATTTTGTCCTTTCACAGCCACCCACATCTCGATCGCCTTAGATTTGTGTAAATCGTTGAGCAGAGAATAAGCCTGGCGTTTTGTGATTCCACAGAACGGTTCTGGGCCGACAAGGGGCTTGTCCGCGCCATCTCTTGCGAGTTTATCTGCTCTTTCATTTCCGTCAATATCGGAGTGACCTGGTACCCATCTAAGAGTGACTTTGTTGGTTTCGCCTAGGGCATTTAAATTGTTTTTGCATAGTTGGACTAGTTTAGATTTAACCTCTAGTGATTCCAGTGCCAACAGGGCAGCTTGGCTGTCCGAGTTGATGTATATGTGGCAGTGTCTTATGTTCTTGTCAAGGTTTATCTCTGCACATTTGTTTATGGCAAAGATCTCCGCTTGGAAGATTGAGGCCTCTGTGCCCATGCTGACGCTTGCATTGAGCTTTGGTCTCTGTCCATAGACCCCACATCCTACATCTTTTCCTTTTTTGGAACCATCCGTATACCAGATGTGGCAGCCCTCTTTGAGAGACATTTGGTCGTTTAGCCATTCGTCTCTTGAGGGTAGTTCCACTGAGTAGTATTGCGTAAAGATACATTCAGTGAGCATGTCGTCCGAGGGCATGCACAGTAGTTTGTTTTCGAACACTGAAGCCTTTAGTTTGTTCAGTGCTTGTGAGCGCCATTTCGTCTTGGACAGTGTGCAGAGCCTGTAGATGCACTGCTCGGCCTCTTTCTGCACCTGTAGGTGCAGAGGTGTTAGGTCGAGCAGTGCGTCCAGGGCCGCACCCGGCGTCGAAGACAGGGCTCCTGTTGCAATAATGCAGGCAGTGCGTTGTAGGCTGCTTAGTTTTAGGATCGCTGTCTTTTGGTTGGCCTTATTGCACCAGACAGCGGAGGCATAGGTTATTATAGGCCTCACGACTGCTGTGTATAGCCACATAGCAATGTTGGGTCTTACGCCCCATCTTGCTCCTGCCATTCGACAGCATGTCCACAGTGCCATTTTCGCTTTTTGGATTATATTGTTCAAATGCGTGTTCCAAGTTAGCCTTTGGTCAAAGGTGACCCCTAGATACTTGGCTTCATTTGTAAATGGTATAGTTTGTCCGTTTAGCTTTAAAGTGTTGAGCTTGTCGAGTTTTCTTTTATTTGTGAAGGGCACTATAATGGTTTTGTTTGCATTGATAGACAATTCGTTTTCTCTGCACCATGTACAGATAGTGTTGAGAGCTCCTTGCATGATGTTCGAGATTGTGTTAAGGCAGGGTCCTTTGATTATGACTACGATATCGTCGGCATATCCTTGTACGTCATAATCCCTGGCCGCCATTCGAACAAGGAGTTGGTCCACCGCTAGAGTCCACAGAAGTGGTGATAAGACCCCTCCCTGTGGAGATTGATGTCATAGCAAAAGTTCATTATATCTTGTGAACGTTATTAATATGAAATTATATATTATGTAGTTATATCTCGTGGGACGCACCCGTTTGAAATTGTCAGGGTTGTCACTTTTGGTTGAGTAAACCATCTTTACCAATACCATTATCAAAACGAAAAATGTATGCTTAATATTGGGTAGTAATAGTTAGGCGGTTATTTTTTTACTCCACATTAGAATAATCTAAATAATAATTATCACAATTATATATTCCATGTTTTTGTGTTTTATGGACATGACATGACATGCGGCTACTGCTAAAAGTACAACGGCTTAATAGAAATACAATTTACCTTACCTTAAATACATAACAACATAACCCTCCTTTATTTACGCAGTCAGGTAAATTACGACAAGGTGACAACCCTAACCCTTTTATTAGGGTGGGCAATGTTAGCACTCATAGGTTAGCAAGTTACTGGATAACATTGCCCACCATCATAGCTTTGGTTTTAATAAGTATTTTTACAAACTTCAGTAAAAATGATCTACAGTTCTTATTTTATAACAAGTAATACATTCACCTGAGGCTTCCCCATTCTGTAAAAAATACACCAGAACTTCACCTAGAATTGGCCCGCCAAATCATGCACCTTATTCGACTAGTTCCAACACGTTACGGAATGAAGTTGCGCGCAAATGTGATTCCCAGTGATACCACAGATTATAATCTATATTCCACTAAAAATAGTAGTGTTGCCATAATCATCTTGAAATTGTCTACAGTAACATTTCTTTTTTTAAGTAGCGTTTTGGGTTTGGGTGTTTATACCTTACCTTACTGACAACTTAAGTTGTTTATTTTGTTTTTGTTACTTATGGGTATACCTACGTCTTTTTGTTTAAAAGTAGCCTTGCCTTTTATGTTTTTTGACCGAATTGACCTTGTTAGTCATGGACAAGAAAAAAACAATTTAATTAGCAGTACCTTAGATTACCTTTATTTGGTCAAGATCGTGGGGCAAAGTTACCTACTGCGTTCTGCGTATTTCTAAAACATAATTAGGACATTAGGAAATTAGGACATTTCCTTTAAGCCTTTTTGCCCAAAATACTATAGTAGGTAGGTTAAATTGGAGACATCGACCGCGTGTAAAGTCAATGTACTTTGGTAACTTCTACAATCTCTTATTATCATGTAGTAATTTTGTTTAAACATCAACCCCGTCTCTCTTAGTACAACGTTTATATTTCAATCATGTTGATGAGGAACGGACACGCTTTATGTCGATGTTTAGTACTAAACATCGACATAAAGCGTGTCCGTTTTTGTCTGCTTCTTACTACTTGAATCCTAAACATCGTTGAACGACTTATACGACTACAATGAGTATGTTTCCATAATAACACGATCCAATGCCTCTCAAGTAGTAGTCTTATACCGCTTTGCGCTTATTGCGCGCGCAATCCAAATCTAAGTTTCCGTCGTATCAGAGGATTAGATAAACCTTGGTCAAGAATAAATTGAAACTGATGTCATCCCAAATTTTGGCTTTGTCCGACCTCGACGTTTCTTGTTTAATCGCGATGACTAAATCCTAAATTGCGCAGCAGAATTCTTTATGGGAACCAGTTGTCTTTATAAAGTTAGGTAGGTTATTCAAACGTCGTTGTGTGTTCGTTGGCTATGCCTCTACCCACGTCCGTCTATGGTTCGCTCGCTGTAAAAATGTGAGTCAAATATGACAATCGACATCTGCATAATTGGTACAGATCACATTTTCTGCAATTTATTTGTGGTCAGGGCAGATGATTCAGCTTATCCATCCATAATGTAGACTAGTGTCATAAGTCATAATGCAATTTTCTGAAGAAAATTCTATTATTTGTGTAATGATCGGCAAAATGAGAGTGATAGCCCCTAAGAGTAGGTAATAAAAAGATCCATATTCGAAGCCTAGGCATCCTCTGCGATGCGATGAGGGCTAATCGGGACTGTAGGTATATAGAACGACCTCGCCCAACAATATTATTATGTCTTAAGATGATTTTTGTTACCTATATCGAATTTAAGCGAAGAATGTAGGGCTAATGCGATGCCTAATTATTCAACAGAATTAACGCGAAAATTCGATTTGCCGTGAAACATGCCAACTTTGCCAGCTTTTTTCGTAAAAACCCGAATTTCTCTCTTTTTTTCTATGACGGGATAAAGTTTTTTTTTTGTCTTACGCATTTATTACGAGAAACAATTTTTAAATCTACATTTAACCAACTTTTTTATCAATTTTCACCTCGGGTAAAGTTATCTAAACTTTTGCCAACATTGCCCAAATCGATTATTTTCGTAACTATAGCCCCTACAACGTTAAGATAAGGATCAGTATAAAATCTGGGGTAATAATGGCGTTCCACGTAAATATCTTGGTCTTAACTATACAAACACGTGTGCAATATGGGTGGGCAATGTTACATAGGTATTTTGTTTTACTCCATACAATCCGAATCAAGCAGTTTGAAATGGGTAAGTAATATAAGACATAAGAACTTATACTATGATATTCATATTATATACGCTCATATTGTATAAGCTCGTTTTGTATACCGTTCAAGGTGTATAACGAACGTTAGACATAACATCAAAATATCTATTTTTGTTAAGTATAACGTTATTTAAGTATAATATCATTGTATATAACCATCATAACGTATAACGTTCATAATATCTCAGATTCATAATGTATATTATTCAATACATCTAACACCAAAATGCATAATGCTCGTATAGAATAACCGCCTGCACATCAATTGTGTAGGTACATACTTATGCAATAGTTCGCTGTTAAATATTAATATACCTCCATGCAAGCATTTTGACATTTGACGGTCATAAAACAAACCTAACCTAACCTACAGTTTTCGGTTTTTGACCCATATTCCATTTTATCGCAGTTCTTCCTTAAACGGTATACTCTTACTTGCCAGCATTTCATCTGCTATTATCAATTGTGTACATACTTATACAATAAGTAGTTCGCTGTTGAATTTTAAATATACCTCCATGCAAGCAAGCGTTTTGACGCTCCGCTCGCTTTGCTCGCTCCGCTATCCATGGCCATAAAACAAACCTAACCTAACCTACAGTTTTCGGTTTTTGACCCATGCTCCATTTTAGGGGCATAGGGGTAGCTGTTATAACCTATTTAATATATCATACGCTATTATATTTTATAATCATTATACTAAAAGAAAGTATATACTATGATCGATATACGTTATGTATGTTATATCAACTGAATTTAGAGTATTTGAGTGTTATATAAAAAATCATTCTACAACATGAGTATTATGCTAATTGACCGTTATTACTAGTAAAAATATTGATTTTGATGTCATTATTATTATTATTATTATTTTGCTTGGGCCTTTTGTGTGCCACATCGACCAAAATTGATCTATTGTGGCAGCCCTGTCTTAAAGCTCACTGCTGAGGCCCGTTGAGTCCAGGAATTCCCAGATTCTTTGGGCCGTGAGTTGTTGTATCTCCTCTGGGGGCACAAAGTGTTGCCCTAAGTGGATACTTCTTTTGTGCATAAGTGGTCCACAGGAGCAGAGGATATGCATAGCTGTCTCCTCTGACTCTTGGCAGAACCTGCACGTTGCGTCCTGTTCCATACCCATTAGGGACAGGTGTTTTTTCAGCTTGCAGTGACCGGTCAGAGTTCTAGTCACCGCACAGACTTTTGACCTTTTGAGCTGTAGTAACTCTTTAGATAACCTCTGAACAAAGCCTTTTATAAGGGTTTTCGAGTGATTTTGTCCTTTCACAGCCACCCACATCTCGATCGCCTTAGATTTGTGTAAATCGTTGAGCAGAGAATAAGCCTGGCGTTTTGTGATTCCACAGAACGGTTCTGGGCCGACAAGGGGCTTGTCCGCGCCATCTCTTGCGAGTTTATCTGCTCTTTCATTTCCGTCAATATCGGAGTGACCTGGTACCCATCTAAGAGTGACTTTGTTGGTTTCGCCTAGGGCATTTAAATTGTTTTTGCATAGTTGGACTAGTTTAGATTTAACCTCTAGTGATTCCAGTGCCAACAGGGCAGCTTGGCTGTCCGAGTTGATGTATATGTGGCAGTGTCTTATGTTCTTGTCAAGGTTTATCTCTGCACATTTGTTTATGGCAAAGATCTCCGCTTGGAAGATTGAGGCCTCTGTGCCCATGCTGACGCTTGCATTGAGCTTTGGTCTCTGTCCATAGACCCCACATCCTACATCTTTTCCTTTTTTGGAACCATCCGTATACCAGATGTGGCAGCCCTCTTTGAGAGACATTTGGTCGTTTAGCCATTCGTCTCTTGAGGGTAGTTCCACTGAGTAGTATTGCGTAAAGATACATTCAGTGAGCATGTCGTCCGAGGGCATGCACAGTAGTTTGTTTTCGAACACTGAAGCCTTTAGTTTGTTCAGTGCTTGTGAGCGCCATTTCGTCTTGGACAGTGTGCAGAGCCTGTAGATGCACTGCTCGGCCTCTTTCTGCACCTGTAGGTGCAGAGGTGTTAGGTCGAGCAGTGCGTCCAGGGCCGCACCCGGCGTCGAAGACAGGGCTCCTGTTGCAATAATGCAGGCAGTGCGTTGTAGGCTGCTTAGTTTTAGGATCGCTGTCTTTTGGTTGGCCTTATTGCACCAGACAGCGGAGGCATAGGTTATTATAGGCCTCACGACTGCTGTGTATAGCCACATAGCAATGTTGGGTCTTACGCCCCATCTTGCTCCTGCCATTCGACAGCATGTCCACAGTGCCATTTTCGCTTTTTGGATTATATTGTTCAAATGCGTGTTCCAAGTTAGCCTTTGGTCAAAGGTGACCCCTAGATACTTGGCTTCATTTGTAAATGGTATAGTTTGTCCGTTTAGCTTTAAAGTGTTGAGCTTGTCGAGTTTTCTTTTATTTGTGAAGGGCACTATAATGGTTTTGTTTGCATTGATAGACAATTCGTTTTCTCTGCACCATGTACAGATAGTGTTGAGAGCTCCTTGCATGATGTTCGAGATTGTGTTAAGGCAGGGTCCTTTGATTATGACTACGATATCGTCGGCATATCCTTGTACGTCATAATCCCTGGCCGCCATTCGAACAAGGAGTTGGTCCACCGCTAGAGTCCACAGAAGTGGTGATAAGACCCCTCCCTGTGGAGATTGATGTCATAGCAAAAGTTCATTATATCTTGTGAACGTTATTAATATGAAATTATATATTATGTAGTTATATCTCGTGGGACGCACCCGTTTGAAATTGTCAGGGTTGTCACTTTTGGTTGAGTAAACCATCTTTACCAATACCATTATCAAAACGAAAAATGTATGCTTAATATTGGGTAGTAATAGTTAGGCGGTTATTTTTTTACTCCACATTAGAATAATCTAAATAATAATTATCACAATTATATATTCCATGTTTTTGTGTTTTATGGACATGACATGACATGCGGCTACTGCTAAAAGTACAACGGCTTAATAGAAATACAATTTACCTTACCTTAAATACATAACAACATAACCCTCCTTTATTTACGCAGTCAGGTAAATTACGACAAGGTGACAACCCTAACCCTTTTATTAGGGTGGGCAATGTTAGCACTCATAGGTTAGCAAGTTACTGGATAACATTGCCCACCATCATAGCTTTGGTTTTAATAAGTATTTTTACAAACTTCAGTAAAAATGATCTACAGTTCTTATTTTATAACAAGTAATACATTCACCTGAGGCTTCCCCATTCTGTAAAAAATACACCAGAACTTCACCTAGAATTGGCCCGCCAAATCATGCACCTTATTCGACTAGTTCCAACACGTTACGGAATGAAGTTGCGCGCAAATGTGATTCCCAGTGATACCACAGATTATAATCTATATTCCACTAAAAATAGTAGTGTTGCCATAATCATCTTGAAATTGTCTACAGTAACATTTCTTTTTTTAAGTAGCGTTTTGGGTAAAGTTCCCTGTGGAGGCAAAGTTGGCGTATTTCACGGTATTACATAACCATACGATATATTATATATGTCACCGTTAAGGTGGTTGTCCACCGGTGAGGCGAGGCGGGGCGTGGAGGGGCGAGAATTGAAATCGCGCTGGCCCTTTTCCACTAAAAATTGTCATTAATAGCTATCGCGAGCCGCCCTTAGTACGGCAATTTTCAATCCTAGGGCGGTCCATAGGATTGAAAATTGCCGTACTAATTTCAATTCTCGCCCCTCCACGCCCCGCCTCGCCTCGCCGGTGGAAAACCACCTCAGGATTGTAAACGCCGTTACTTTATAATTTAGAACCGCACCACACTGCTTACAATCAACGTACCTATTAATTTTCGATAGTTTATAATCTATCGGCGTCAAGCCATCGAATTGTGAACTGGCATCTTCGTTGAATGCGATCTGCGCCATTTTGAAAACTTTTGAAAAACTGAAACGACAACATAATCATGACACCTGCCCAAAAAAATTACATGAATCAGTTGAGAAATGTGACCAGGAGAGAAGAACAGGTGGATATATGGACAGTTGGACATGCCATGCCAAAACACTTTTGGCCAAGCTGAAATGGAAACTCTTCGGTCGATGAATTATTCCTACTTAACAAATCTTCTAAACTTATGTCAAATCAAATTTATAGGGTTCAATTTAGGTATTTGTGATTGTTTATAAATAAGTAATTAATACCAGACAAAAAGTACATTTTAATTACCTACACAAATCTTCTAAATAAATTAAACTGTTAAAATACATATTTTTTTAAACACACCTATTTCGTTTATCATTTTCTCACAGTTTACGTAAACTGTAGAACACAATACTAAACCCGAGCTCTGTATCATAATGGCTGGTCTTAGGGTGCGTTTCACTCGCCTCTCCGACAGTGGAAACGCATTTTAATCCCTTACAAAAGGAGGAAAGTTATACTGTAGGTACCTAATGAAAAGCTCATGGCCAAAAGAGGTCAATGCGTCAAGGTGATGAATTACCCACATTGCTATGAAATATGAATCAATAAACCACAGATAGGTCATAATACTTATTTCACAAAATGAAAAGAACCAAATGCCATTTTATCCTCAATTTGCCTTAGCTTCAAAGTTGTTAGTTTTTTTTTTGTTGGAAGTCATTTTAAAGTAATTTAAAATCGCTCAAAATCATATCTTATGTCAACGACTAGAAAATAGAAATGTGCCGTTCTCGAGAACATTTTCTATGTAAATCGGGAACCGTTCTCGAGAACGGCACATTTCTAATCGTTGACATAAGAATGATTTCTACGACTAAGATGAATCTAACGTGCCAAAGAAATATTAGACGCCTATTTCTACCTACATCTACACACACTTGGCCCTCGTTCTTATAAGCTTCTACTGCAGTCGCTTACAGATTAGGCTGATGGAGATAATTGTCTTATTATAAATACTTTAAAGACGCCATCTATGAACGAAAACGAAGTCGAAAAGTTAAAACACTGTTTGTTTGTAGTTTTTTTCTTAACGACTCGCTGCGACTCAGTGGCTAAGGTAAGTACCTACCTAAATGTGTTTTTATTTTAATAGCCTTGCGAAGGCCTTAACAATGGGTTTCTTGCCTTGTCTTCGTATTGTTGTTTTTATCTGTGCTGTAACCTTCAGATCATGATGCTGATGAAATATTATGAAATCGTAGATAAATGTAACTGAAAGTTGATATAATAAGTATATTATGTACGAGTTTCTATCTCTATTTAATGTAGCTAGGTGGTACCTAGATTTCGGCCAAGCTCGCAATTCAAACAGTCGATGAAACTTGCAGGCATGCCGTAGGTAGGTACCACTACAAATAATACGCAAATCTAAGAAATACGTCCTGAAATAATAATAATATTAGTCGAGCCGAGATCTCTCATTTAGGAATCAGAAAGGCCAGATGTTTCCAATGAATAAGTAGTTTGTTTTTTTTTCTTCATTGTTTTTAGACTAAAAACAATTGTATTACAGAACCTTATTCGAAACACGATTCAGCCTCAAGAGACCCAGTGCTAAAGAAACGACTCCAGGGTTTTTCCAAAGGACGAGGACTAATTAGGGGGCACTATGGGTTTGGGAGCTCCGGGCCACGGCACCGACTAATCTTCGGGCAGCTAGAAAATACTTCCAGTAGTATTTTCTTAGACGCAAAACAGTGGCGCTTTTGTTTGTAGTTCAGAATGTTCTTACTTGCTCGGGTTCCAGACGAATTTGATTGTGCGTTGGTCTCAGAGTTGTATTTGCCAATACTTAGATAGGTAGGCGTTATTATGTTATCACAGCGACTTACCTGGCATACACAGTCATGTAGAACTAACTGATCATGACTAGAATTAGGAAAATGATCTGGATCTTTAAAAACTTAAGACATGTTGCTCCTCAAAAACTATTGAACCAGATTTACATATCACTTGCTCAATCTATTTTAGTATACTGTATCCCAATATGGGGTGGGGCTACTAAAACCAACTTTATTCAATTGGAAAGAACTCAGCGGGCTCTGCTTAAAGTAATGTACCTTAAGCCACGAAGATTCCCGACGTCAGAATTATATGTATTTTGTGACTTGTTGTCTGTGCGCAAGCTGTATATACTAAATGCGGTCCTGAGAAGTCATAAATCCACTGTATACGAACCAATAGACAAGCTGAAAAGGAGGAAAAGGATAAATGTCATCTCAACTCCGATTGTGAAAACGGCCTTTGCGCGCAGGCAACAAGCCACACTATCTGGCAAACTTTATAATATGATAAATAAAGAAATTGGCATCTACCCTATCACGGTACATCAGGGTAACGGCATGGCTGAAAACAAAAACATACGACGATATAGAAAGTACTATTGTAAAAACTTACAAGCACTTGTAAATGCATAATTAAATTAATAAATCTTTCGACACTCAACACACTGGCACACATATGCATACACACACACACACACACGCACACGCACACATGCGCACATATGACTGAAATGAGTGCGTATGCGCGTCTGCGTGTGTACATATATATATATATATATATACCTATACGCGGTGAGCTATACTAGATTTAGACTATTTATAATTTAACCTATAACCTTGTCTAACCTCTTTTCTCCTACACAACTGTACTAATTGTTACCTTCATTATGGAAGAGCGGTGCCCCTTAGCACAGGTATTATTTTTACTTAAAAAGGGGCCACCAGCACATGTAAAATAATGTACTACTTAGGAAAGAAATAAATCATTTTCATTTTCATGTTATAAGGCACTCGTTCGCTTAATAAATACAAATACAAATGGCAACTACGTGCATTAACTATTTAAGGAAAGGCTCTGTAATTGCAAGTAAATATATAAATAATTATGACTAAAACTAGGTGAAGCTGATAGTCCTTATTACTTGACCTCTTAATACTCATTTATTTCTAAACACATTATTTAGCACGGACTTTGTATCCATAACACGGTTACTGGATTTACACTATTAGGTTATCACCTTATCAGCACTTCTCGTTATATGGCTATTTCATTTTACTGCAAAATTAATCCGATCCATTTGCTCTCCAGATGCAGTTCCTGGTTCAAAACAATAGGGAAATAATAAGAAACCGAGGTACTTACCCGAAGTCGTAAAGGTATGATTTAAAGTGGAGTGAATTTACTGAGTATTATTTTCCCAACTGTTCACACGTAACTACCTACACACCGGTCTACGAAGGGACAAAGCGTGTCTTGAGATGTTGGAGTAAAAAACTTGCTTGGCTCGATTATCTTTACTTCAAGTACCTAGCTATAAAGGTAGATAAGTAAAGAACACTAAGTTGCCTTGCCATTCACATCCGCGTTTAATCGTACATAGCCGTAGACCTATCGAGCGCCAAGGGAAGGGATTGGATTGGACCGGCGTTGAGTCAGCGTCGTGGCCCAAATTCCATAGCAACCCATCCGCTCGAGATCCCTTGCACTACAGTAACCGACCCACTCCCAACCGCCATAGAAACCAGATTCCATCGACATCCCACAAAGAGTCGTTGTTTCATAGTTCCAGTGATCTATGTCGCGTTTAATGTCTAGCAGATGCTTTATGTGATGTTACAACAGTTCAAATCGCATTTCGTTTACCAGAAGCAATCATTTTAATAGGACCATTGCTCCAAGACTTCCAGTTTATGCTAATTGAGAGCTGGGCTGAGACCTTACGTGGAAAGCGCATGAATAGAATTTTAACAAGGTGCGCAGTTATCATTTGAACAATTGGAGTCATGTTGTCATGCGAAAGGGATGCTGGATCGCGATAACAGTTTAACTTACTGCCAAATGGGGAGTTGGTTTCGCGTACGGCGACAAGGCGCCACGCTGCCGCCACGCACAATGCCCGCCATTTTTAAAGACCCTCGTCCGACCTTCAGGGTTGCGAAGTCCCGGGAACATCGACATTTTCAAGAGTGCCAGTTTCTAAGAACCGTGTCCCACTCACATTTTTTACACGCATTGCCGTGGGATTCTAAATATTTTGATAGTAATCCCGCTTTTTGCTGGAATGTCACGTAGGCCAACTATTATAATATTAACATGGAATTTTAATACATAGCCTAGGGCAGTAAAATAGAAATTGTATCGGATGACGATAATCACGCGAGGCGACGTTGAGGGTGACAAACATTAGATCCGAGCCTAAATTCATTGCCCAAATGCCCATGATGATTTGATGATTTGGTGTAGGGACGCCCGGCCGGAAACAGGCGGGCTGTCGATCGCTTGACTGCGTTCATTCAGCCCAATTCCCAATTGGAGCCAACGGTTACTGTCCTGGCGGCGCTCCCATACAGCCTTCTTCCTCGAATCTCCTTGTTCTCCTGCAGAAGGAAAGGACATCTTTAAGGTTAATGTCCCTCAGCTCTTCCTCTTCTAGTTTATCTTTTCTGAAGATGCTATAGCGTACTATCGCATACATGCCACACTCTGCTAAAACATGCTTACTCGTCTCCTCCTGTCCACAGTGCGAGCAGTATGGATCACTTACTACACCCATAATATGTAGGTGCCTGTTAAGGCTATTGTGTCCCGTGATTATGGCTGTTAATACTCTGAGATTTTTCTTACCTAGTTCCAGTAGATACCTGGTCCTTTTTCTGTTTATGCCTCCTAGTATCATCTTCGATTGTCGACAGTCCGTTGTCTCTCGCCATTGTCTATTGGCCTCTTCCTCCATTAGCCTAGCTATGACTCCTTTCGTGACTTCTGCCGATATTGGCAGTGCAGGTTCGGGTCCTATGAGTTCCCTCTCTGCTCCTAGCCTTGCCATCTCATCTGCCCTTTCATTCCCTGTTACACCCTGATGTCCAGGTACCCATGCTACCGTAATCTTTGTGTGTTCTCCAAGTTTGTTCAGGGCTTCTCTGCATTCCTTTACCAAGGACGAGCTTACCGTCTGTTTGTCTAACGCTTTTAGTGCAGCCTGGCTATCTGTGTATATAACGACAGATCCCGCTTCCTGCGAACATTCATCTATTATTTGTGCACATCTCATTATGCCGCATACCTCTGCCTGAAATACGCTAGCGTACCTCCCCAGAGGTATGTGTACCTTTTTGTCCATCTTCGGTATCACTATGCCGGCTCCTGCTAGTTTCGTGGATTCCCGCCGAGAGCCATCCGTAAAGCAGATAGTCACGGGGTGTTCAACCTCTATCTTCCAGTTGTCCCTTTCTCCTATGTGTATCCTATATTTCTTGTCGAACATCTCCTGTCTCTTTATGAGATCGTTGTTTTGGGTAAGCATCCCCATCTTCGAGCATGCTTCCCTCTGAATAAGTGCGTGTCCCTTGTCCACAAAGCTTCCTCTCCATTCCTTGCATGCTTTCATTCTGTACCATTGTTCCATGGCCCTCTTCTCCGCTTCTATTTTAAGTGACTTGAGACCGAGCATGATTTCCATCGCCTGCGTGGGCGTTGTTCTCATTGCCCCCGTGATCATAAGACATGCCAGTCTTTGTACTTTTGATAGTTCTTTATGGTATTCTTTGATGTTGGCCTTATGCCACCATACTATGGCTCCGTAAAGTACTCTCGGTAGTATCACCGCCTTGTAAATCCAGTGTATCATCGCTGGTTTCAGGCCCCATTTCCTTCCGACCGCCCTCTTGCACTGGTAGAGCGTTCTTATGGCCTTTGCCGATTGTTCTCTTATGTGTGTCTTGAATCTGAGAGAGCTGTCTAACGTGAGTCCCAGATATTTGAGCTCTTTGACTACTTCCAGTTCTTTGCCTTGAATGCTGATAGGTTTCATTTTCTCTATTTTTCTCTTATTGGTGAATAATATCAGTTTCGTTTTATCAGGGTTTAGGTCCAGTCCTCTATCCCTACACCATGCTAATATTTCCATCACTCCTCTTCTCATTATGTCTCTGACCACATCTAGTGCCACTCCTCGTACCAGTATGACTCCATCGTCCGAGTACGCTTGCACGTATAGGCCTCCTTTATTTGTCCTCTCGATTAGGGAGTCTAGAAGTAAGCACCACATCAGTGGTGATAAACATCCTCCTTGTGGAAAGCCCCTTTTCGGTCTTATCTGTCTCACTTCTCCTCCGAGTTTCGCCATTACAGCCCTTCCTCTTAGCATTTTACTTATCCAGGTCCCAATGGTGGGATTTATGCCATCTCTCTTTAGGCTTTCTTCCACCGCTTCAAAGGTTGCCTTGTCAAAGGCCCCTTCCACGTCGAAGAAACATCCCAGTGCGTAATGTTTTGCTTCCAGTGATCTCTCGATCCTTACTGTCAAATTGTGTAGAGCCGTTTCCGTGGATTATGCCCAAATGCCCATAGTCAGGTGTTAATAAAATGAATGAACTACCTTATGTGGATTAACATTAATTAGCTCGCCTAATGGTAGATAACTGAGACCCATGGTAATAAAAACGAGATTTATTCCGTTTAAAACTAAAAACGTAACAAGCCTTTACTTTCAAATTGCATAGCCGGATACTGCTGTGGCACCAACTACAGACGCTCGGAATGTTAATAAAACAATCCTGATCTTGATCCAAGTTTTAGTACAAAACTGTAGCAAGTACCAAGTAACATAGGGCGTGGTATAAATTCCATTCCCTTCTTAGCGCCAGCGAGCCTACCTGCGGTGTAAAAAAACGTTCTGGCCGCGCCGCGTCGGCACTTTTGAGATAATTTATAAGGCTTTGCCTTTCTTGGAATTTCGAAATCTCGACGAGATGGCTTCGTGCAGCTCCAGGCAATGGAATGTAACGGATTTTGATAGAAAAAAAATGGAGTATTGTATTCGATATAGTCGATGGGAAGATGTGGAAATACTTCTCGATTCAACGCAGCGAAGCAAATCTTGATTACTTCATATCGGTCTGTTAATTTAATCGACTATAAGATTATCGAGTATTTTTTTGATAATCTTGGTCCCTGTAGTAGTATTGTGTTTTTAGTACCTATCCCCGATATCGGAATCACCGATGCATTTATTTATTCCCTTCGAGCAAGTGACTAAATTCTAATGTCTCACAAAAAATGTTCACATCCCAAAAGTCAAAATAAGTTCTCAAGTATTAAAAAAAAAGTCTTAAATTATCACCACATAAGTAAGCATCGTTTATATTTTAAAAACTTGACTTTGAATGCGACCGGCCCTGTGGCCTCGCTGGAATGAAGTAGAATAAGTTCGTTCAAGGCGTCCAGTTTAAATATGTGTAGCTACGAGTAGGTAGGTATATCCAGAGTCCCGACATAGCGAGGTAGGAGAGTTCTGGGAAAGCGGGCCGCATACCACGCCGCCGTCGCCTTTAGGGCCTGCAAAGATAACCAAGGCAAGTCAGATGCGGCATACGTTCTATCGTGGATGCGCAAGGTACGCTTCCATTATAACCGTACATATCATAATATCATACCACAAGAATACTAATATAGATAGGCTATCTGAATGACTGAGTCGATATACTATACTATGCAATCAATCCAGAAAAGGTAAGTAAGTTTTATAATAATGAATCATTCGCCAAATTCAAATAAGTCCCGTGCATCCCGTTATGTAATGAGAGTCGAGTTTCCTCAAATCGAAAATCCAGGATACTCTGAAGTCTAGATCTTCTCAACGTTTTGACAAGTATCGGTGTATGAGAGAGACGGATGCTTTATTGTTTATTTAAGTATTACGTGATAAACTCAATCATCATAGGCCCGCTCTGGTAGCTTTATAAATTGTTCTTCCTACACCTAGACGTATAAATTACGTTTTGCGTCTGCTTCTGACTGTACCTAAGATACCGCAGTATCTAAGTTCATCTTAATGCGTCATTTCAATTCCCTATAGCATCTCAAGGAATGGAACTCCCACGGGCGTGTTCCATTGTCGAAGTAAGTACTTACCAACATCCGCCGTTGAGAATAATCGCTATGACTCATTACGATTTATTTATTTATTTACTACCAACGCGATATGGAGCAAAGGTCACATGTGGCCATGACACATATGTATTAGTGCAGAGCGATTTCATAATTTCATGAAACTTGCAATCAGCTTTTTACGAGATGAGTCCAGTTGAGGGTGATGTGATAGTCGAGTAAGAACCCACTTAACAACATAGATAGTTCCAATAGTTTCTCATTAGGATTAGTTCATGAGTGTGGCATGTGGACGCAACCCTTATATAAGAGAAGCATTACCCGTATAAGTTCCTACAGCGTCCTGAATCCGAGAAACTTTCCTTGTGGAGTGTGTGTGTGTGTAGTATATCGTATACGAATTATAATATTACGTACCGGCCGGCCACTGTCCTACCGATTCCGTTCTGTTCTACATACTAAGAATAGAAATGAAAAGAATAGAAACCGGAAGGCTAGAATGCTATACTAAATGCACACCACTCGTCACATTACTTGCCGCCCCGTGACGGCAAGATCATTAGAACACCCAGCAGTCAACTGGCCAGTATTGCCGATCAAAACGTTCTGGCCGGTCAGCTGGCGCCCACCGTGTGTGTGATGATGAACCCGGACCTTGTGGAACAGAACAGAATCGGCAGGTCTGTGGCAGGCCTAACGCAGTGTTGCCAAGTAATTTTAAACATTGGCTTACTTAAGGAGTAGTTACGTTACAGCAGCTGACATGTTTTAAGGGGTCGTGCTTACATATCTTTACGAGTCCTCACCATGCCGTACGTTTTATATAGATATTCGAATGCAAAATTTCTCAGTCTATATTTTCTTCAGTTCGGATCAGGCAGCATGCGTAAGCCTGGCTAGCTTTAAGGCGGGTATACACTCTTGCCGAGACAATGCGAGATAGATATACAGCTATATTGCGAGCGAAAGCAAGATAAGAATACCGCATAGGTATTTACCACTGTCTCGCTCGATCACAACAAGAATGTGCAACAATGTTTTCAGCGCGCCATCTGCCCTGATTGTATAATCTGTGGCAGCGTTAAGTCACGAACTATAAAGTGAACGCGAGGCAGACAGCCGCAGCCGGATTCATTCATTAAAATATGCATTTATTTTGTTACTAACCCGACTCCGGCGCCGAAGCTGCATTACAATGCTTGATCATATTCAGACTTCATATGCGGCTCTGCTAAAGAAGGCTATAGTTAAGCCAGAAACAGATGTCAGTCAACTTTATAATTTGGCGAAATATAATATGGAACCATGTAAGTTACTACACCGTTGCATAATACTTGGGGTTAATACCCTGTTAGAACACTTGCTATTTGTCGACTTCTGATTTACCTTGATTAAAATTCCTCCATGTACCTAGTAATTCATTTTGACACCTATTTAGTTTAACACCTATTTTTTTATTTAATGTTTTAATCATGAAACAGTGCATCAGTCGAACAACGATGTGTGAAATAACTAAATGTATTAGTTAACCATGGAAACTGATGTACTGCTGTCTCTCTCTTTTCTGATAAACAATATATCAGAAACAGGGACGGCACAAAATTAACTTCAAATTTCGACTGACCCATAACCATAACAGGATGTTAATTTTTTTTTAAGAATGTTAACAAATTGTCTTCAGATTACAATTCTCGGAATTTGATCATGATCAATCCCACTCTAATATGTACCTACAGTGCTGTTCGGGCACGTGCTATCTATCAGAAGTTAACAGATAGCAAGTGCCCTAACAGGGCATTAGTCCTAATGTTCTAGTGCTAATGTCCTGTAGGACATGCTATCTGTCAACTTTAGATCCACCTAGATTAAAACGCCTCGATGTTAGTAACTCATTTTAACACCTATTTAGTTTAACTCCTACTATTTAGTGGAACGGTGCATCAGTGGAAAAAAAATATCTGTGAAATATGTAAATGTTGGAAACAGTAGGATTTTAACCATTATTTCTCACAAAATTAAAATTGAATCTTACTTTCTTAACTATTCCCCATTGTGAGATTACCTATAAGTTCTTAATTCGTATAGTGATGGCCTGCTGTCTCTCTCACTCTTTTGATCTACTAAACAATATTTAAGTAATAGGGACAGCACAACTTCAAATTTCTCCCATTACTGACCCATGACAGGGTGATATAAAAAAGTTGTTTAAGAATAAGAATGTTAACAAAACATCATCAGATTACACAACTCTCGGAATTTTGAATCCCACTCGAATGTTTTATAGGTAGGTATATCAAGATGTTATCCTTAAAAATTAAAAGAGGGGAGTTACACTGCGGTTTTTCCCACTTACAAAATAAAAGAACAGCCTTCGTCGCAAAACACAAGGTGAAGTGAAGAAATCATCACAGCACGTCGTGGCCTCCAGGGGTTTCGTTCTTTTGCAATACGGAACCCTAAATTAAGTCTATGGTATATTATATAGAATATAATAACTTCTTATCATTAACATGCAAATCAATTAAACCTGGAAAACAATGCACTTGAGCTAGTAAGTACATTCTTATCATTATCATTGTCTGTTATTATTTATCTTCAGTTAATGTTGATGTGAGGCTGAAGATTGTAACAGTTTCAGAATTGTTTTGATTTTCGACTAGTTACCTTGTGTTGTTGCTACAGAGTTCGTTTAATTATTTACTTCAAGTTAACGTACCTAGGTACCTGCCTACTGCATATCTTTTGATTTTCATGTTGTAAGCTTAAATTTAAACAAAAATAGTGTTTCGTGGTTAGTAACGGTAACAGCGTAAGCGTCGATTAAGTCGATTGTCGTGATTGATACCATTCAGTCGAAAAAGAATTTGCGTAGTGTGTGGCCGTTATTGTGCACGCAAGAATTGACTGTTCCGTATACTTGAGAGCTAAATAACGACCCTATTATACAGTTTTTCCAGTTTCCAGTAACCAAAAACGGACAGAGTAAGATGATGACTGAGATATTTAATCACAAAAGCATAAAGATAAGTGCGGTTAGTTTTTTATAGATTTTGAGAAATAAGGAAGTGATCCTATATGGGTTTCGTTTTTCCTTTCGAGGTATGAAACCCTAAAAACAAACATTTGAATTCAGTGTTGTTGTGTTTAGTTCAGGATAATTTGCTAGGCTACACATAAGCTACCTATATGAAATACAATTTTATAGATAAGTACACTAAGGAATATTATAAGAACTGTTTTGTTTTTTAAATCTAGGAGTTACTCTAGCCCGAAATCCGAAAACAAAAAACTGTAGGTACTCGACTAAACCGTGGGAGGTCAAAACTTGATAAAGAAGCAACCACACCTCAGAGCATGACCACACCGATGCTTGACACTGCATAAAGGTATACACTGTCTGTGACGTCTACTGCGGCTCGTTTTCTACAGCAGATTCAGCTACATAAAACGCACCGCCTGCGTATTTTCAGCAGTGCTTATATCATATTCGACTCCGTTAAAACTAATATGACTTTAGACATCATATTTTACCCTTCTTAAATCAAAATAAAATTTATACTTGATGGATCATTGACCTGTAATCTAGAGAACATACATCAAGTGTCTAGTTATATTAAGGACGAACTAGGCTGCATTTAACGAGCAATTTCAAAACGACATTCCTGTAGGAGCTCGTTGTGGCATCTCACTTCACCGTATTTGTCCAATGTTCGTCTCTTTCGTTTGACATAGGAAACAAAAGAGATACTATACAGCGTGGTATCTTAAAGGAAGCCCAAAAATGTAATCCAGTGAATTATTTGCAGGGGAGTGGGGGATGATCGACAGCTGCGGAGCACGTGGGGGCGGCAGCTGGCGGCGCACGAGCAAGCTGCGCGCCCACCTGCCGCACTAAACTTTGGGAGCCTTTAGGGATCAGCTCAGGTATGCCAGATAGTAGAGAGTCTTGAAGATGCCAATGGGAAGGCAGGGCACAAAAACTAGGCCTTGCATGGCCCGATTGAACATTTAGCATGGTGTAAGCATGGTAAAAGAAAACAAGGTAGGTATGGCACTCCGGATCCGGAATGACAGGCTCAAGTCACGCTATGATTGGTTTCCGTCAGTCCTATTCTGTGATGCCAGTGGTGTATCATATTACTCCCCGATTCCCTTGCTACCTGTATGAATCTCATAAAATTAGTGTTAATAAATTATTACGACAAAATAAAATTTAGTTAAAGGACTGTAATGCATAAATGTTTTTTTTTGCCGGCGAACATATTTTTCCTTATAATTATTTTATTACCATAAAGCGGTAGACGTAGAAAGGCTCACTTGACGGAGTGCCATACCTTATTTTCTTATACCATGGTCATGTAAGTATTTATGTTGTAAACGCAAGCGCACCCATCAACGCTACTGGTAATTTTTATAAAAAATAATTATTATTAAAATACCTTACAATACTTACTTCCAAGCTTAACAATATTAAAATTTGAATTAAAACGGAACCCTTAAACCGCATTTTATATCGCTTAGGCATTTTTTTCGACCTAATTCTCAACAGCTGACGGTTGGCATCTGCCGTGAGGCCCGTGTGTTGTACAATCAATCCACACTATAGCCTTACCTGTAGCCCCTATAGAATTCATCTTTAAAATAACAAGATTCGCCAATCAGACAAAGGTAGCTTTGCATCTCGTAGAAATTGTGTTGTAGGTACCTATTTTTTTACGAGGCTCGAAGTTTAAATCAAAACTGGTAGCTGGGCATTTTTTTTTTAAATGCTACCAAAAAATTTTTTATGTGTTTTTTTGTTTTTTAAATAATCAGTGACTATTAGGGAGGTAAACTATTTTTAGTAGTCTTAGGTACCTGTATTGAGCAATGGTTTTGTAAAATATGCAGGAATTTGATAAATATTCCGTTTTTAATATAGGGTGGCCTCGATTTATGCTCCCTTTCGTTACCATAAACTTTTGTTGATATTAAATGTTACGAAGGTATAAGAGAAATAAATTATTGTATCGTTTTCTTACTTATATAGTAAATTATCATAATTATTGATATTTATTCGGAAATATTTACAAATATACAAGAACAGATGTATATTTGATCCATTTCGTTACCAAATGGCAAAAACGTCTCACAATTTTCTCTTCTAAATAAAAACTACGAAGTTTATTGGCTTAATCTTTTTTACCGAAAAACCTTAAATATTAAATTAAGTATTTCATAAATAAAATAAGAATATTTCTTAATTTGTGTTGAGATAAAAAATTTAATATTACATTTTAAAATCGGACGGTAACGAAAAAGAGGTAACGAAATCATAAAGCCGCGGTTATAAAGGTCATTAAAAAATTCAACCACGTAATCAATGTTAAAACGAACCGGAAGGTTAATAAGGCTAGCGTTGAAATATTAACACTAATCTACAATTTATATTACGAGACGTATAAGACGTTTAAGTTTTATAAAATAAATAAATTAAACTTGGAAAAAAAACCTGAATTCATACAAAGTGTAATAGTGGTCGCGGCTTTATGTTTTCCTTTCGTTACTTTTTCACGTTCCCCTTATACGTGACTATAAATTTGGTAACGAAAGGTAGGTAACGGAACGAACACTTTGCAGTTTAAAATGCAATTAGAAACACATTTTACCACTAATTACGTGGATATTCAAGCGAAATCAAATCGTCACATAAATAATGATCAAGTTACTTTAAACCACAATAAAGAAAATCAAAGTTTTACCTTCATATCCTGTAACGGAAATGGGAGAAAGTTTTTTAGCCACCTCGACACGCCTGACTCTTCGTGATTTTTAGCAAAACTGACCGTTTTGAGAAACCAAACTATGTTGCTATATGAAAAGTGGTGTAGATAGATCAAAATAAACGTATGATTTGGCCATAAAAATTCGCCAATGTGTAAATATCGTGGTAACGAATAGGGGGATATTCCCCTTTTCTCGTTTTCACGGACACATTTAAATTGTAGGTATTTATAATTTTTTACTTTAAAACCACGAGAATAAGGTCGCTTTTAGAAAATTAAGATTTTGAACTATCCAAAACAAATGTTTCCATCCATGAGAAACTTTTTTTAATCAGTTTAAATGGTGCTCGAAGTTTGCGTTTTGGTGATGGACAAGGTAAAATCAGGGATCTTTAAACACAAAAACTTAAAAAAACTAGTAAATTTTATATTACTTGTTGATTTTATTGATATTATATAAAACTTAAATAATTTATTTATCTAAAAAAAATTATATCATCATCAATTTACCCGTATACAGTGTTTTATAGTGTGACAAAGTCACCGGACAGGTCAAAAAGCCAAGGTACAGAAAAAAAAAATGCCCAGCTGTGTGTGATGCCACATGATGATGTCGTCACATAGCATCCATGCCAAACTTTATCGTGGTCACTGTCGAATTGGAATGAAATAAATACCTATTATAATGAATATTAATGAATAGTACCTATTCTGGAAGTAGACCTAGGCCGGTAGACACAGGCATATCACAAGAGGAGACCATTGTTGAGAAAATCGCCAAAAAAAAAGAAACTCAACAGTCAGACATTTATTTAAAATCCTAATGACACCCAACCCCACTCCGATCCTGAAAAATATTTCCGAAGTTTGAAATCGCAGTCTACCGCCCCGCTTTCTCAAATGAAGGTAATACAATAAGCGAATTGAGGGAACGAATCGACGCTGTACGAATTTGGAATTTCAGACTTCAGAGTATCAATCATAATCATAATCATCTGCCGAATTTAGTCCGCTGCTGAACAGAAGCAAACGTTCTTAGCCAATCTCATGCAGCCTCTGTCTAACTGTGCTGCCTACTTACAACATTTGTTGCATTTTCGTGTTTGGTCTGTAAGGAATTTTATACCTAAATGTATTTATTATCTTACTTATTTAAACTATTACACAATACAGATATATATGTAGTACAAATGACGGGCTTAATGCCATAAGGCATTAGCAAAATTTTCCGTGGATATGACGTTTGTATTACAAATAAAACTACCTACATGCGGTATTTCACGAGCGTGGGGAAAATACCCATTGCAGTGACAGGCGAATACTTACCAGCCGACCTGTCATGATGTCAATGTAATTTTACCTGTAGGCAGGTATTGTGATTAATCCAGGAAAGCACGTCCGTCCTACCCTAATTGAGTGCTTGCTGTTTATATACCTACATACTTACATACCTACGGTTCTATAGCATAGTGAGCATGTGTTCCTAAGAGTTCTTAAGTACCTACAAAAAAAAAATCTAAGCACAAATATTTTACTTTTTGTAGGGTAGTATTTTGAACGACAAAAAATTTCGTCCTTTGTAAAGATCGTACATAGACTACTACTGTAGATACGCGTCCGAATAGGCTAGTAGACCCAGTTTTGAAATATATTTGAAATGGTTAATAATGATCTTACTAGCTTTAAAAAAAATGTCTTGTATTTTTGTGAAAGCTAGAAAGCTAAAAGTTATTAATTGAAAATTAGAAATTTCACGAACAGTCAAAAACACCGTCCGCCATTTTTGCCTTTTGCTAATCTGTGGCGTGACGTAGAATTACGCGTAAATATTCGAAATTCGTCCGTCGCATAGTGCCATTCCGCTCACTCTAATATACTTTGACAGGAGATCGAGAGGGACGGCACTATTCGAAGTCGTCAAAGTAGACTTCCAGTTTTCTTTACGGGACCGATGACGTCACTATCATAAGCGAAAATGGCGGACAGCGTTTTAAGCATTTCAAAATACAGATTAAAAACCATATTTTCAAATTTATTTTTTTCACCCATCTTTCACTTTTATGAATTGAAAAATATAGGTATATTTAGGTTTGCTTTGCTAAATACTATACGGAATAAACATTCGTTTAATACAATTTGACATGAGTCAACTAGCCTATTATGGTCTTAATCTTTTAATCTGACAAAATGTCAATCAAATCGAGTAGGTACCTACTTACCTAGGGATTCATCGGCCATCTTAGTTCATGTTCATTTCATCTCATGTTTTAATAATTTAATTTTTATTTTTTTGATAAGTCTTTAACACGGAAGTCATGCATTGGTTATAAACCAAACAAACTGAAACTGGCACAAGCTTCGAGCCGCCAACGGATTAATAATAATAATAATAATACTTACCTAGGTGTCATTTACTACGTCACTTATCCTTTGCAAATCTATATTGTGTAACCAAGAGATCACGTCACGTCACGCCCACACCACGGTGACCAGTGCATGATACACCGTAAATATCTACTTATCTCAAACATACCTATGTTTGCAGCGAAGGTGCAGCCAATAGAATCATTTAGTCGGCGCCAGCATCCATCAACTGCATCAACTCGCTGCAGGTAAATAAATCTTACTCCACTCTTGCTAGACTTTTATCAGCTGATCAAATTATCAGTAGCTATTTTTAGATTGAGATATTATTGTACTAAGTACTCGTGCATGATGGATTGTCTATAAATATTTTTTTTTCTTTTTAAATTAAATAAAAATACAAATAATACAGCAAATGCAAAACGTACTTATTAAAATTTATCACGTATAATATTTTTTTTAGGATTAGGACAATTTCTTTAAGTACGAAAAGTACCTTATTTATTACTATACAAAAAGATAGTTAAATAGTGTATTAAAACTAAGAAAAAAAGTATTATTTGTTAATATAATTACTTACATTGAGTATACTTTTACTTAAATATAAAAATATATTTGTATTAATTTCAGGGCAATATCATCGCTACGCTACCCATTAATAAACTCAAGAAAAATGAAGGGGTCAAATATCCAAAATAGTAATTGAGTATGGCAGAAAAGTCCTCTCAGAAAAATGCAGGAGCTGCGTCGCCTAAGGCTTCTACCAGCAATGGAAATGGATCTAAATATAATTCTGGTATGTTTTAAAGTGCAGATCTTACTTATTTATGATAGCTATTTTGTAAGTAACTAATTAGGTAGTCATTTCATTCTATTAATCTATTGATTCTCAACTTTAGTGTCTTGCAAAGGTACAAATTAAAATAAGGAATCCTACTCAATGAGGCTGAACACTGAAAATAATTATATTTTAGGCAATTTATTTAGCATGAAAGAAAATTAAATTGGGAATGAAAATTTACATGAATATCCCCTTATTTAATACACTATACATAACGTCAATTTAGATTTAGAAAAAGCTTATTTTTTTGCTGCGTGGCGCTAAAAACGCCAAAAAAGTAATTGCAGGCAGGGCTCGTGCGAGCGCGACAAATGGTCTCAGCCAGCACAAACAAACTGACTTGACTGCGATAGCGCTATCGCGCGCGGAGCGGCGCGGCGCGGCGCTTCGAGGGACTTTCCGTTCAGTCAGTCAGTGTTCAGTTGCGACGAGTTTCGCGCTCACGTAGGAAGTGTGTGTTGTTATTGTTACGTATTGTCAAGTGTGAGTGTGGACTAGAACAGCAAAACTAATTTGCTGGTGCAATTGGGATTGATGAAGCTCACTGGATTACGCATTTAATATTGGAATTTCTAATATGGAAGCCGTAAGAGGTAAATATTTGTGTATTCTTTACATAACCTTTCCATATGTGTGAAACGAAGGCAAAGTCGAATTTCATACGTATGATTGGCTTGCCTGTTTATTGCGGAATGCCTGTAATGCTACGTCAACGGTAATAATTAATTCTACGTTTACATACATTTTGGTACTGCTAAAAATTATGTTTGTAAGTCTACCCCATATACTGACGTTGCTCGCATTCCTTTAATTTATTTTTAGTTTAGATTATTTGAAGCTTCGCCTACGTAAAGACGAGTAGAAAGTGTATATATAGTGATATGCTTTGCGCGCAGTAGGCACATATTGGATCAATAAAATTGTAGAATTTTTAACATGTGGCACAGGATTTCAAGCAGCTGTTAGGACGTAACTAAACGTCATTCTGCTTTCTTACTCTATTTGACGTCATGCATGACAGTATAGACTGTGCCGTCACTCATTACTTAAATAGAATTACTGTTTTGTTTTCAATTGAAATCATAACAGTGTCGTAAATATTGTTCATCAATACGCCATCTATGAAGAATGATCAATACTATATACGTAGTCTTTGTGTAATTTTAAAATACATATTATTATTTTTAGCTATATGAGAATCGGAAGTAGTTAATATAATTTATTTGAAATAGTCCACAGTTTTCCTGCTTTCTTTTTATTATTCATCATAAATTCATGGAAGAATTCAAGTTATATTCAACAACTCACTTTAGAAACAATACCAAGAAATCCATAGATATTTTCCATTATCTGTTTATTTTATCAGGGTGAAGTGTTATCATTATCATTAAAGTGTCAATATAAGTATCGGAATAAAACCTCTTTTATCAGTTCTTGTCCATGTACAACAAAGTAGGCTATAATGTGCAGCTTATGTTCTGACTTAGGTATATTTAAGTATAATATAAAAGTATTCATAGAAATTAATTTAGTGCTAGAAACAGAATTAACAGAACAATAATAATTCCATATCCTATATCACTCATTTGAATTAACAATCAGTCTATGATGGCCTTGGCTAAGAGGCATACCCAAAAGGAGCCTCTAGCTGTTAGATTGGTGTATGACCTCACAAATTAGGCAAGAGTGGCATGTACTTATGAAGAGTATACTGGTCTACAATAAGTTCTGGGTAGTAACTATAAAAACTGCTGTCCATTAATGATAGCAATAGAATAGGTACTGTGTTGCAGAAAAATTTAAATACTTATAAAGCAACCATTCCTATCTCATTCTGATGTGCCAAGGCAGAAAGAGATAGCATGTAATTGGCATTAATTATAATAATGTTTTGTGAAACAAAGTAATTTATTGTTAGTTATCTTGGGTATTCCGTAGCAACTAATTTCATTTCCTTTAGTTGATTCATAATATGAGGAAACATGTAATAATTTAAAGCAAAAACATTCAAACAGCATGTGGTAGCTAGTTATATCCTTTATCCTTAATGTTGTACAGGGGTTGTATAAAATTAGTTCCATTTTGAGGATATTTGTTTAAGTAAACAAGTTAATATCTTTGTAAATATTTTTTGTTACTGCAGCTTGAAACATAACCAGTAACGCCATCTGTTGTTCCTATATAGAACTATGTGCTCTTCTTTGTAGATTATCTGGTACATAAACCTTTACATTATTATTCTGTAAGGTGTACTCGGGTAATTCCGAATGGCGGGTAATTCCGAAAATTACTGATATCTAATAAACGGGGTAACATTTTTTGCGCTAGCAACACTTCTTACTGTAGAAGTGTATAGTATCTGAGGAAGTTTTGCTAGTGCAAAAAATGTTACCCCATTCATTAGATATCAGTAATTTTCGGAATTACCTGCTATTCGGAACTACCCGAGTAAATATATACGTACATAGGAGGCATTATCGATTATTATCTTATTAAATTTTAGGACTTATACAAGTAATGATTTTTTAATACTATTCCTACATTCCTACCTATATCTAATTATGTCTTACACAATAGGGTCTTGAGGACCTCCCCAACTGTGTAAAGTATGCAAATACCCGCACAGTAGGTCATGAATTTTATGCGATAATAATGCAATGAGCTATAGTCATTAATTTCATGCACAGTGGTTCTCTAAAGTGGACAAAACATTTTAGGGAAATCATTATCTCCAATTCTCCACAGCAGATATAACGATATTTTTTTTTATCAATGTTAATTACTTTTATCACTATATCATTATTCTTTTGTATTCCCTTATCAATTGAGACTATTTATTGGCTGATGAGGCTTTCTTTTTTATCGATCGCCGCGCCAGCTTTTTTGTAGGTGGGAGCGGCCTTTAGTTAACTCTGCCTTGGAATGTAGGCGGCCCGCGGCTGAACCCAGAGTACTTACAATATACGAGCGGAGCTGTCTGGCCGACGCTGGCGGCTTTCATTACGGCGGCCTCTTCAGAATCGCGAGATTACACGAAACAACTGAGAAACCTATTATGTTCTCCCATAAATATCAATGTACCTATAGGTATATCTCCCTCTTTACAAGACCACGTTTTAATTTGTATTCATCCCTTTGTTTGATTCACTTGACGATAGCTTGTTTTCATTAGAAATATAGGTTTCGTCGTTCATTCAGTTTGTTTTATTACGGCGGCCCTCTTGGTATAAACGTCCCATGCATACAACATCTGGCGGATGTTAACTTCAGCTGACACCATTTCCGCTTCTATCCTTTCATTTATTTTTCTATCTTTTATGATGCGGGAACGGCCTGGCCCTGTTAAAATTCATTCATATTCATTCATCCTTTTTCAGTTGTTTACGCTGAAATAACTTGATAGCTGAACTAACTAAATTAACGACTTTCTAAGCGTATTTTCCTTTGAAATATGTATTCGTACCGGTAGTAAAGTAACAGTATATATAATACCTAGACTGCGTGCGTAGGCGCTACAGGCGAGGGAATGGAATTCGAAAGCCGAGCGCCGACCACCCATAGTCATGAGAACGCGGCCCCGTCCCGTTCCCCACGCTGCTTACTCTCAGGGCGCCGCCTCTCGCCGCTCTCTTATAGCCACAATGCTGAATTTCATTTGCTCTCTGTGCAAGTAAATTGGACCTTGAATGCTGTATTTTTATACAATGGCCGGTTTTGTCTTCATCTTATTTAACGTTCCCTGGTGCTTTTAAATACTAAAAGTAACCGTGCTGCAAATGATTAAAAATAAACAATGATATGCCAAATTTCTTAATAATTATATCTATGATTAAGTCAATAATGCCTAATAACAATTTGTTTTAGAAGTTTGGTAATTACAGCCTGTGGGACCAAATTTTCTACACACGCGAGTACTTAAGTACTGTCCGCATTCCTGCCACTTTTTATTCGGCATTGGAGCCGCTCAGCAGTACCGCCACATTCCTCAGGCCCTTTTTTACGCGGTTTCCGCTGGAGACGGCAACGTCGCGTCTCAAATATGAATGAAACCCGGTCGACTGTGAGCGGCCTGGCAACGTCGCTCCAGACGCCCGCCTGATTGAGAACTTTACAACTCTCCCACAGAGCGTCCCTTCACGCTCACACTTATCGTATGGTCGCTATAGACGTAGCTGGTGTAAGTACAATGCACACATAGCTCGTTTATCAAGGCATTCCTTGTCATAAACTGTCGCTTAGACCGCACATGCATAATTCACTTCTTAAACAAATTTGAATCTTTACAATAATCTGTCTACGTTTTCGTCTCGTTCTCGTTTAAGTTACGTCTCTCAACTTAACGATTAAAAGTCTATAATATAGTATAATAGTAGATAATACTAGAAAGAAAATTAACAAATTTGGCGCGATATACATGAATGCGACAATCCAACTGCGGGCAGTGTTGTTTACTTTTGCCATCTACGTTTCAAAATTGTAACAATAAATACTTATAATTATAGGACCCCGCACAGCTGTGCACCCCTCGTAGGCGAAATGGAACCCTCTTTAAATTTGTACGCATGCGCAGAGGGGCCATTGCAGAACCATATCGCCCCGCTAGGCGACAAAGCGAGTAGCCAACGATGCTTGTTTCCCGTCGTACGCCATTATTGGACGCTGAAATTATAAAAGTTTATTTTTTCCAAATTGTGGAACCGCTTAAGGCAATGTGTTATTTGAGTGCTACGTGATAAAAGTGACAGTACATCATTTACTCTAAAATGCCGCTTCTAATTGATCCCAAGCACAGAAATGGTAAATACCTGTATTGATTTTTTCGGCCATTATTTTGTTGCGTACTACTCGCTTGTACTCCTACGTTACGCAGCAGTTACTATGTCTTTCATTTACAAACGTAACTTGTTCTAGTCACATATTAAGTCGCGTTTGTGATATTGTGTACTGTATCCATGGCGTCATGTTTCTCCAACACAGAAAATGCCATCTCAATCAATACTGAGCTGCGCTTCAGAAGGCTAATGTAATGGTAAACAATGTCATAAACTTAAATGTTAATGAAATATCGTTACTAATAATGAGTTCATAGTAATTTGCATTAAAAATACTGTAAAACCTAACTCTGCTTGGTTATCTCGTTTTTGTTATTGATAAGGTTATCGGTCCCTCGTAATTGGGTAGTTGGATACAGCTGTAGGTTTATTACTTTTTGTCCGCAAAATGCCGCGCGGTCGAACCACTGTGCAACCGTTTTCCGTCCAAACTTGAAATTGATATTTATTATGCTATGGAATTATTAGTTAGCGAGAATTCTGAAACCCAAACCTCACGATAAGTATTATAATTTAGCTATACAATTTATATGGAATAAAACGACTTTTCGACTTCGGAATGTCCGATTAGTGTTTACGACGAATAGTGCCTATTGTTTTTCCAGCAACTCACGTTCAGTAGTTTCTTTATTAGGGGTAAGAAAAATTGATTGCGTGCGTTCAGTGCATGCGCACTGAGTGCACTCGGTCGGACCGGCCTGGGAGGCTGGATCGGAATGCCGATGACGCAGCCAGCGAACTTGTTGTGGGTGAACCGTTTCTGAACGCTCACATGCGCATCTATTTTCTATACACAGGTGGTGTTTAAATGTCATGGAAATAATTGGGTAGGACCTTAATGTGCAATGCAGTGATTTGGATTTGGACACTGCCTTTTTTATAGGAAGCTGGAGCTTTGGTGCAGTTATACTGAAAATGAAAATATCTTTCGTCCTTTATAGCATAAAGTATAATAACAGCAGTCGTTATAAACGTTTTTTTCTCTTATTTTCAGTGTCCTCAGCGCCGGGTGCCGCGTTGTTCAAAAACGCGCCGGCGTCCGCGAAGACCCGACCTCTGGTAGAGCCGCTGCTCAATTTAGCGGCACCATGTCAGCCCTACGAGTCCGGCAGCTCGCTCGGGTCGTCCCCCGGCACGTCGCCCACTCTGACCTCCATGCCCTTGCCCTCGTCCGATAAAACCGACAACCACGCACTGAACGCCGACATGCACCGCGAAGAAGAGCGCCTCAAGACTTTCGACAAATGGCCGATCACCTTTATCACCCCGCAAACGCTAGCCCGCAACGGATTCTACTACCTCGGCCGCGGAGACGAAGTGCGATGTGCGTTCTGCAAAGTCGAAATCATGCGGTGGGTGGAGGGCGACGACCCGGCGCGCGACCACCAGAAGTGGGCGCCGCAGTGCCCGTTCCTGCGGAAGCAGGCGGCCAGTGGCGCGCTGCCGGCCGGCCCGCCCAGCGACGGGCAGGACGAGTGCGGCGTGCGCGCGCCGCCGCCCACCGGCGCCAGCGTGTGCATGCCCGGCCCCGCGCACCCGAGGTACGCCTCCGAAGCCTCCCGGTTACGAACCTTCAAGGACTGGCCCCGGAGTATGAGGCAGAAACCCGAGGAGCTCGCCGAGGCCGGCTTCTACTACACCGGCCACAGCGACAAGACGAAATGCTTCTACTGCGACGGCGGCCTGAAAGATTGGGAGGAGGACGACGTCCCCTGGGAGCAACACGCGCGCTGGTTCGACAGATGCGCGTACGTCCAGCTCGTCAAAGGCCGAGATTACGTCCAGAAGGTCATATCTGATGCTTGCGTCGTCCCGGAAACCAAGACCGCGCCCAAGCCGGCCGCCGCGGCGGCCAAACCCAAAGCCAAGGAGGAGCCGGAAGTGGAAGACTCGAAAGTGTGCAAAATTTGTTACGAAAACGAGCGCAACGTGTGTTTCGTACCTTGCGGGCACGTGGTGGCGTGCGCCAAGTGCGCGCTGGCCACGGACAAGTGCCCGATGTGCCGGCGGACGTTCACGAATGCCGTGCGCTTGTATTTCTCGTGAGCCGGGCCGCGAGCGGCGCCGCCCTACCCTAGTCAGAGGGAGCCCTGCCTCCGGACGTGCTGAACACACGTCGCCACTACGCTTCCGAGGAACCTTGAGACTTATAGCTGTGATTTAAGTTAATTAACAGCGGTGTGCAGGGCGAGAGTGGTCCGGTCCGGGAACCGAACGACCACAGGAGATTTTGTAAAAACGATTTTAAATTATTTATATTGTAAAGTGACATGTATATAATATTTTAGCTTATCATTTTGTCCCGCCGTTTGCAATGAAATTAGTTATTTAACTGTAAGTGAAGTCCACTCAAAATAAATATATAGGCTTGTCAATTAATATGTTGTCCGACATGTCTCAAATTATATTTGTGCTACCAGTGCCCAGGGTTTCGATACGCATTCCATATTGGGTTAGATTACAAATAAAAGTAAGAACTGGCCGCTAAAAATATGACAAAAAAGTGGAGTGACTTCATTTATCACATTAACAAGTGATTATTTTATGATTAGTATGATTATTTTCAGACAATCATTGATTTACTTGATATCCAAACCTGATTATGAACGCTCTTATATATATATGTATGTTCTGGTTGAAATGCAAAAACCATTGTTTCATGGTTAACCTATTATTTTTCCTGTAAATATGTATGTATTTTGACAATAATTTATGTCAAAACAGAGTATTAGGTAGACATTATGATAAGCAGAATAAAGAAACCTGTATAGTTTCATTTGAATGACATTTATGTTAATTATAAATAGGAGTCTGAAGGATCGTTCTGAAACAGAAATTGTGGAACGCCACTCTTGCTGTCCTGTTTACTCCGTTTAACAGATATATTTGATAGAAAGAGAGCGGACGTAAATTTGACCTTTGTGTTTCAGAGAGAACCTCCAGATGCATATTGAATTTTAGGTATCATCCAATTAATAACGGTAATTGATCAGTTAACTAGTTAACCGCACAAAGCCTAAATAATTTATTAATGCAACAATCATATCACAACCTTTACATTCGAGATAGACGCAACGCAATAATGTACAATTATTAATTTTGAATTAGTAGATAGAAGTGCACTGAATGAGATAAATTATTGAGTGAATGACCAACTGACCAATAAGATGCTTTTCCATCGACAAGGCGATATAAGAAATTGCGATCATTATTTTTCGCTTCGCGGATGGAAAAGCCACGTAAGGATTTAAAGGTAAGGTCAAACTAAAATTGTTTTTTTTTTCATAATAATTACTATGTTAAATAATGTTAATAAAATGAAAATAATTGTTCTTGAAATTGTTGTTTACTTTGTTACCCTTAGGATAGTAAAAACCACAAAGCTCTATCAGATCCTTTATTTTAACATGGCATAATAGTTTAAAAAAATAGCATCACTTATCAATCCACCATAAGTGCTTGGAGATATTTGTTATTCTGCTGCAACAAGGTTTTCTTGAGAGCAGAGATTTCTTTGACCAACGCTTCGTTGGTTAAGTTCTCGGACCCTAGCTGTTTGCACTTACGTAGGAACTCAACAATCATGTCTTGGCCAGCTGAAGACTCCTGGTCCTCCACGTTTGCAGCCTCAAACAAGTTGGTCTCCAATTCCGCTTGTTTAGCTTCAGCATACTGTCAAATAAAAACAATATAATTAAGAAACTACTGTAAGTATTGAATTACCGCGAAATATGCTGCCTGTGTCTCTAATCTCAAACTGATAAATAATGTCAAGCTGTGAAATATTACCGCACCAAAAGTATATATCATCTACCATTATTAGAATTATGTAAACAATGGTGTTACGTAATAGACGTGTTTGTGAAATGCGCAAATGGAATACGTCAGACTAGGTATAGTCTATCCGGAATTCTAAGATTAAATTATGTCAAACTGTCACAAATGAAAAAAGACCTTAACCCTTTGACCGCCAAAGACGGCAAATCACGTCATCGGGAATTCGTGCCACTGACGCCAACGACGCCTATTGACGTCAAAAATTTCAATGGTCAAAAACATGTTAATTCAAACCACTATCTGTTTTTCAATCCCTGTTGATTTTGGAGCACTTGTTTTTTTTTTGGTTTGGCGTCAGTGGCACGGTGAATTGCTTTGCCGCTTGGCGCTCTAAAGGTTAAATTTACATGCATACGGTTGTTTGTACCTTGTGCCAAAGTGACTTCTGTGATCAAAGTGATCTTAGAGATCGGACAGACTATAATAGCCTTTCATATTTTATAAAACATTTATTGTGCGCTATGTTCAAGCCCCTGCTCACAGGTCGTCATATTTTTGTTTTCATTGACGCTTCGCGTTACAAATGTTGTTACCATAGCGACTAACGAAAACAATATAATGCTAAACAAAAGAGCAGGTAGTCTAGCAGGTACTTGATGATAACGGACTAGCACTACGACAATGTCATCAATTTCTTTCTATTTAGTACGAGGGATGAGGGCGCCAAAAGACGCAGGTAGCTCTTTTGGTGCCTGGGTTTCAATTATCAATTTTCTATGTAGTACGAGTTCAGTGCCAAACACCAATGCACCGCCAAACAGCAATGTTCGCATTGTTGTGTTCCGGTGTGGGGGTAAGATAGCCGGTGAAATTACTAGCATAGAGGCATTCTATCTTCGTCCTCCGGGTAGGCAAGCACTTGTGACTCCTCTGGTGTTGCAGGTGTTTATGGGCGACGGTTATCGCTTTCCATCAGGCGATACGTTTGCTCGTTTGCCCCCTGACATAAAAAAAAAAAAAAAAAAAAAAGTGTGAGGAAGATGGACGATGGCCTCAACATAAATGAAATAGCACGCATGTTACCTAGGTGATAAGGTTTCCTCGAAATTTATGAATATATTCAAAAGAACAATGAAACAGAATTGTAATGCTTTGCTTATCAGCATATTTAGGTGACGTGTATGTGACTAGGCCGATAGGTATCATTAACGATACGGATTTCCATTATTACACAAATGTATTATGATGAGTTGTTTCATATTTTATTGCACGCGATATCGTCGTGCAGTGAGACAGTATTTATGTGTATTCAATTAGGTTACACTTGAGTTAGTCTTAAGGGTCAAACATTTGAACGCTTCCTTGGATCTCAAGATGGGTGAGTAGGCACTATTTAGGTAAGAATAAATAACCTTATTCATCGTAACTTACAAAAAGGTGAGATTAAAGTTAAATGCTTGCTTGCACAACCTGAATTTAAGTTTATTGGCAGATATATTTAAGTTTATTGGCTGACGACGCGTTTGGCTCGGTTTGTAGACACCTGCCTACTGAGCCGGCGGTCCCGGGTTCGAATCCCGGCCGGGGCACATATTTGTGTGATGAACTCGAATATTTGTGCTTGGGTCATGGTTGTTCTATATATTTATCTATATAAGTACGTACATATCGTCGTCTAGTACCCATAACACAAGCCTTCTTGAGCTTAATTTGGGACTAGATCGATTTGTGTGAGGTTGTCCGATAAGTATTTATTTATTTATAACTATTATGGTCTCTATAGCCCGACTCGGATTTCATCGTTATTTTTTGGGTGTGCACGACATTTTTAGATCCGCACTTTGGTTTTTGTACAAAAACCTCAGACCAAACCACTACTATACTCAAAAATTTACTAAGTATATATAGATATCTCGTTTGTACGCAGTGTAGTTTGCCTATTTTCATCGAATAGCTATTCCTTAAATTGCTCAGGTTAACTGGAAGAGATCCCTAATATAATAAAGTGTTTACATGAATACAAAAGAGGATGAATGGATTCCCAGGCAAGATTAATCGTATAGGATGCTGTTATACATTAGTCCACCAGCTTATTTTGCTTCGATTTACTAATTATGTATTATTAAGTACTAATTCATGGTGGAGGGTAAAACTGATAATCAAATATACTTGTGTCTTTACCTCAATTATGGAGTCGGGTAGATCAGCCAGCTTCGCAACATGCAGTCCCAAGGAATGTGTAGCAGGCCCCGGAGCGATCTTGTGAAGCAGCAGCAACTGCTGGTCCAGGACGGAAGCCTCGGCGTGCGAGTTGATGATCACGCCGGGGTGCAACGCCGGCAGGCGCGTTAGCTCGTGATAATGCGTGGCGAACAGGCAGAAGCATTTGCATTTGGTAGCTAGTTCCCTGGAAGATGTTTAAAATTGATGATAAGTTTAACTTTGGTTAGGGTCATTGGATTCGTTATAAAACAATTTTCTCAAACATTTGCAATGGAATAAAAAAATACACACAAAAAAATATGATTCAGGTGTTTGGGCCTGTTCATGAACACAGGCGCCATGTTTAAAAAAATACTTCCCAGCCTAGGCCTTCAGTTTTCTATGAAATTCCTTTACAGTTCTCTCGAGTAGTTCCGCCCGAAACGTGATACTTTGAAGCCACGCACGTTATAATGAAATTTCATGGCATGTTTGAGTAAAAAAAATCCAATCCATACAAATCCATACTAATATTATAAATGCGAAAGTGTGTCTGTCTGTCTGTTACCTCTTCACGCTTAAACCGCTAAATAGATTTTGATGAAATTTGGCATGGAGATAGTTTAAGATCCGAGGAAGGACATCGGATAGTTTTATTCCTGGAAATTATCCCTAAAAGGATTGAAAAGTGAGTAAGTAATTCATGATGGCATTGATTGGAAATGTAATGATTAGACCAAAAGCACAATTGCTCTTACATTTGCTTAGGCGCTTTTTATAATCCCTTTTATTAATTAAGGTGATTAGGTGGATATCTATCGTGTTGTACGAGGTTGCTACCATGCTTCCAAGTTCCACGCCGACGTAGTCGCGGGCAAAAGCTAGTAAAATATATCTCTATCTTTTGTCAACCAAAACTCACTGTGTAACAAATACCTACTTAAAACAAAGCTCGTATCTCATTGTCAATCTACTTAGTTGATGCGAGATTTTGAAGAACAGTGACAGAAACTTTAGTGAGTTTTGGTTGTCACCAAGATTCGATTTATAGATGCGAAGAAGATACTGATATAGGTTGATATTAGTGATGAAAGAGACTCAGTCTTTTAAGGCCTTTTATTAGGACTCGACTCCTTTTTAAAAAACTCGACTATTAATTAAGACTGGAGGTTGGACTTATTTTTAAAAGGACTCAGTCGTTTTACTAAACGACTTAAACGACTCAAGTCGTTTTAAAAGGACTCAGGCGATAGTCTTGCTGGAAACAGCTCAAGCTCTTAAGGCTTGTAGGAGTTTAACAGCTGGCATATGAAAATATTTAGTATACATCATTTGAAACTTTTGTAAACCTTATCTAAATTATGACATATTAAAGACCACGATGCTTGACATGTCTTTTTTGATAATTTTGTTTCAAGATAATATATATAAACGTGCCATTTGGTCAGATGTACCAGTTTCATAGAAGGTGATGAAATTAAAAATATTTTTTATTTAACAATCCAGTGGTACTTTTAGCACCGAACAATATTACGTTTATTTTTTAACATTAAGCATTAGTAACATTGTTCATGGACTTTTGTTCTGATGCTGATGGTGACGGTAGATATCGTTTCGTTTTACCTGGGAACGTAAAAAATACCTAAAAAATCGTCAACATTGATAGGCCAATTTGTACTACCTTTTGCGTTTTATTTAACCCAAGGTTTAAAAAAAATAACACATGCTGTAGTTAATGTTTTTTTTTACAAATCTTAACATAAACGTTTATTTTTACAAATCTTAACATAAACATTGTATGTATAAGAGGAAAATTTTAGCCTATTTATTATTATATTATTAAAGTATCTTATAGTTTAGATATATAGTTTACATATTACTATATATCCGTCTGTCTGTCCGTCTGTCACCAGGCTGTATCTCATGAACGGTGATAGCTAGAGAGTTGAAATTTTCACAGATGATGTATTTCTGTTACCGATATACAGAATAAAATACAAAATACAGAATAAAATAAATATTTAAGTGGGGCTACCATACAACAAACGTGATCGGTTGCGTTAACTTTGCGCCTCATTTGTATGCGGCGCCATACATACCAGGTGCAAACTTAACCCAGCCAGTTAAGATGGGAAGTGTTTGTACGGAACCCTCTGTGCGCGAGTCCGACTCGTGCTTGGCCGGTGTTTTTTTTTGGTACAATAAAGTGTTTACATACATAATATATAACTATAGAACTTCCATCCACGATGATAAGCACATTGATGCCCTAATGCTTTTATTGCCCAATCGATTACGTTTTTTATTAATTAAATTGCCTGATTTAGAAAAAGCTTGTTCACTAGGAACACTTGATGCTGGTATGCACAATATATTATATGGCATCTGTGCCATGAATACTGTTTAATAGTCCGTCTGTCACCAGGCTGTATCTAAAGAACGGTGATAGCTAGACGGTTGAAATTTTCACAGATGATGTATTTCTATTGCCGCTATAACAACAAATACTAAAAATAAAATAAAATAAATATTTAAGGGGGGCTCCCGAACAACAAACTTTTTATAGATTATGGTACGGAACCCTTCATACGCGAGTCGGACTCGCACTTGCCCAACTTTTTTTATGTTTGTTACCTCAGAACTTTTGACTGGGTAAACTAATTTTGATGATTCAAATTTTTTTTAACTAAAAAGAACCGACTTCAAACAAAATTTTAAGTCGGCAATATTAAAATAAGAATTATCAGTCTTTTTCAATGACCATAAGGGTCACAAAGGTACGTAGGAGTTTCAGTCTCCTTTACTCTACATATTTTTATTAATTAATGCCTGAACCTGAACATAACATTAATTGAGTACCTACTGTAGAAACTCATTTTCTAATTTATATGCGCACACGCTTTCCGACTCGCGGTTTCGAGGTTTATGAGGCGTGAGTCCTTTAAGTCCTATAAGTCCTATAAGCCTTTTAAATTGTGACTTAGTCGTTTAGGCATGAGGTTAAAAAACTACGACTCATTTTAGTCTGTAGTTTTAGTCTCATGACTCGACACCTTAGGGTTTAAAAGACTAGTCTAGTCGTGAGGCGTTAAAAATGAGGCGAGTCTTTTTAAAAGGCCTTAAAAGACTGAGTTTCTTTCATCACTAGTTGATATAGGTACCCAGCATAATATTGTACTAAGAAACCAAGTGCAAACTTCTGAAATTGGAGCATCAATATGTATACAAAAAAATTGGGCAAGTGCGAGTCCGACTCGCGCATGAAGGGATCCGTACCATAATCTATAACATGTTTGTTTTATGGGAGCCCCCCTTAAATATTAATTTTATTTTATTTTTAGTATTTGTTGTTATAGCGGCAATAAAATACATCATCTGTGAAAATTTCAACTGTCTAGCTATCACCGTTGTTGAGATACAGCCTGGTGACAGACGGACGGACGGACGGACGGACAGCGAAGTCTCAGTAATGCGGTCCCGTTTTTATCCTTTCGGTACGGAACCCTAAAAATTACCGTCATGTAGAATAAGTGTATGGAAAATCGCAAACAAGGTAAAATATTCCGATGACATAACTGGGTCAATCTAAAATTCGTTGCAGATAAACTTGTCCCAACGAAAAAAAAGTTTGTTTTTATAAAATTAGTTCAAATATATGTAAAATTTATACAAGTTTTTAATTCAATAAAACAAGGATTATCATCATTTCCACACCTTATTATTAATTTCGTATAAATTATTAATATTTCGGTTTTTTAAACGGTAACATAGTGGTATTTGGTGGTAACAGAGTTGTTTTTTCTATGAACGATTTTCTGCAACGAATTTTAGAATGACCCAACTACAGTGCGTGAGCTGTCAGAATGCGATTCACGTTTTATACCTGTCTCGCTCACTCTTACGCGATCCAAATAATAACCTCTCAGTTTTCACCCAAACCTGAATCACAATCAAAGCGCTCACCGGTTTTATACCTATGCTTGGGCTAAATATACACGGCGTACAAAGGTTACCAAGCAAAGTGCGAGAGATATGACATGTATTATTGTTAATTAAGCCCATATTTTAATAATGACAACAAAATAAGTTAATTACAGAGAAGTTAATATGTGTAATGAGAATGAGAACAATGTTGTTTGTTCGTCTTTAGTAATTCGTATAAAGTGAACTTCTTTGAACAGATAAATTTTAACTGTTATTAATTCAACCGTTGATAACCTAAATGTACGTGAATGACCTGTCTGTTTTCTTGTAATATACGTCTTATTATTCAGTCATAACCGTATCCTCTATCGTCACCATTGGCGTATATAGGGGGGTGGCCGGGTGGGCCGTGCCCACCCCATTATGGTCTAGTGCCCACCCCAGGATTTTGGGTTACCGATAGAAATTCATGGTTTCATCTTCTAGGCCATGGCCAGGCCCCCCCCAGGCCCCCTCTGAAAAATAATGTTAGATACGCCAATGAATTCGTCACTTAAACTCCTCATACATTATCACAAAAACCTACTGTATTTAGGCTACCATATGAAAAAGATCGAGGTTTTTTTATCACTGCGGACATAACGACAGTGGCGTTATTTATTTATTTAATGCGTTTATCGCATGATAGATAAATGGTAAAATATCCGTATCACACTCTTTTGAGACTGATCTATTGTCACAAACAGAACTATCGTAGCTAAGAAGCTGATATCGTGTTAGTAGATCGATCCAAGCGCCAGGCAGTGCTCGTCGACATCACCATCACCTCAGGCAGGCCGAAAATAACACAGCAAGTACCTGGACTTGGCTCACCAGGTGACTGCCGTGTGGAATGTTGATTCGACGATCGTCCCGAATTAATCACTCCTGTGGCGCGGAGATAATCCCATTAGAGGGTTATACTCCCAACTCCGACATACTGGTAGTGAGGGTTAAACAGCTATGATACATAAATTTATGAAACATGTAGTCTCATTTTTTTAATGTGGGTATACCACAATTTTTATTTATTTTAAACTATTAGAAAGATCGTTCCGAAAGTTTTGTTGGCGAACGGATACTCTTTTTGATACTCATAAGGTATTATTTGCGTCTGTTTTTTGTACCTATGTTTGTATTAAATATGTATACGTAGTTAATGACTGCTGAACATACATACATATAAACACACTTTTTTCTATTATAAGATTAACCGAGAAGGGAAGTTATGGTTATGCCAATCTAAAGAGACGCGAATAAACGGACCTCATACATACGAATCACTTAAGTATGGTATGGAATGTGTTAGACAGAAATTAATAAATTTCAAAGAAAATTATCATAGATCCGACCAGTCATCGTTCAAGAATGTTAATAACTAGAATACGGACGCCTAATAGGCGCCTTCTGAGGAAAAAATACCTGCGTCCTGCATAGAATCATATCTTTTTGTATGAATTATGATAAATGCCTAGTTTACCATAAATGAAAGCGACAACTATCTAATCTTTGATTATGATATTTTTCACTCGCTTCTCCGAATCTCTGCTACGTCACAATAGATTGCAAGATTATGTATCCTACTTAAAGATTCCTTGAGATCAATGTAAAATTAGGTTTCTATTTTTGCAAATAAAAACCTAACCTAAAGGATGAAAAAGCGTCCATTTGTCACTTTGCTCGTAACCTATTGATTACAATGCACGCCCTCGTTGTGGGGATATACTTACTCTGCTATAGCCCAGGCAATACCGCAACCTTCGTAAGTCGACGTGCCTCGTCCCAGTTCGTCGACCAATACTAGAGAGTCTGGCGTCGCGGTCTGCAAAACATCAACATTTCAAAATACGAAGCAAATACCTTCAACTCTGAAACTCGTGCAATTTTCATACACGTTACACGTCAGTCGTGAGCACGGACCGGAAAAATCAAAAGTAATTGAATATTTATTTTATCGACTATCGATAAGCAGATAATATGACAGCGTCCAAAGTATCCCACATCTAAGAGACCACGTTCGAGTAAGAGCAATCAGAAGTGGTTATGGATCAACTTTTTTTCGGTGCTAGCGCTAAGAGCGCGATTAATAAAGAGATTCCATAAACATTATCGATAGGCGAAAAACTCGATAAAAAAATTATTATTTCACTTCTCACTGACATTTAAATTTTGCTACGAGTTTTCCGGTCTCTGCTGATGACTGAGGTCTGATTCAATTGTATTCAATGTAATTGTATCATAATGAAATTTCCCTTGAGTGTTCATTTTATATTCGAGTCATATTAGTGGAAGTCGAGTGATTTGTAACACTTATTGGAAAAAATCATCTGAACTAATTTAATGAATGTGCAAATATGAAATCACTACTAGGTATCAGCAACTTTGTTCGCTGAGGTGAAAAACCGAGCACGAGTTCGTCGGGCCGTGCTAAGAAGGGTTCCGTAGCCATTACAAAGATATTACAAGAATCATTAGCCGCCCCGATTCATATACTCAACGTCTCCTTAGTAGACATCATAGAATCAGGAGACAAGCTATCTTATTTCAGTTTCTCACGAACTTATATTAGCTACTTGCTTTACACAGCTAACAACATCGTACGAGTAATTTTCTATGGGATTTTTACTTCTACGAGTAAATTTTGACTAAGTATATAAAATGGTTGATTATTACTCGAAAACTTATAAGCCTACTTTGCTGTGATAATTTTCCTTTTAAATTCATTATATAGCCTACTGTACCGAAATCCTTTTCACATGACTTTAACCTACCATTTAGCCGACAGATTTTAGGGACATTGACTAGCAAAATGAGCAGTTTAAAGCATAATGTGTTTTCATAAACTGGACTTAATTCCACACCATGGGATAGACGGGGCAGAAGAAATACATCCCCACTTTACGTGTAGGGGAGGTACACTATTCTACCACTTTGTCAGCGTGACTAATATGTATACCCATGCCAAATTGCAGCTTTCCAGTACGAACAGTCTCTGAGCTAAGCTGCGGATAGACGGACGGACATGGCGCAATTGTTAGGGTTACTTGATGACTACGGAACCATAAAAAAACATAAGGCCTAACCCTATAATAAGACAAACCTCTTTTATACTTCAGCATAGTCAGGTATGAATATAACTACCTGGGTTCGATGTTACACTCCAACGGAGGTGTAGAAGCCAAAATTCAGCTCCGGATTGCAACCGTTTGGCTAAAATGGCGGAAACAAACTGGAGTAACCTGTGACCCGAAAATGCCTGTCAAACTAAAGGGCCTTGTATCTATAAGACCATGATCAGGCCAGTACGGTAGTGATACGGGACGGTGACTTAGTGCCACGTGCATACCACCATGGTATAAGAAAATAAGGTATGGCACTCCGGCTAGTGAGCCTTCCTACGTCACTGATTAGTAGCCGCCTTATTGATCATCATATTGATTGCCAAATCTAACGATTATGAATGGTTGATCGAATCGATTTTCTCGACGAAATTTTTTCCCAATCTACATATTATATTTTTCTTTATTTTGTGGAAATCAATATTTTTTTGAGTTACGAGCCGTCGGACTCACTGGAGCTTTCTATGTAAAATAGTAATTTGTTTTATTGTTATTTCTTCAGGTTTTCAATTTATCGATTTAATCTATGACATTGCTTGTTTTTTTTTTTTATGAAATGCAAATAAGTCGTGCAGATTTACGTTATATGGTTCTGTGATGTGTCAAATGTGTGTATAAAAAATAATCATACTATAGTACCTGCGACAAAGCCGACAAGCTCCAAGAAAGCAGGTTCGGTTGTGCAAAGAAGGCATGCGGACTATACCATGACCAGACCCTGGGGTCTAGAACCCAGAGGTAGGCCGAAGAGGCGATGGACAGATCTCCTCTAACTACTGATGATGCGCATTATACAGGGAAAGTGGAAGAAGACCCCACCATCAATCAGATGGGAATAACAACTGCTCAGGAGAGATAGTCGGGTAAACAATATCCTACAACCTATATACTCTTGCATCTAAGCTCTACAAAGTCACGTCAATACACCAAAATGAGTGGATTAATTGAGCAGCGTTGTTCTGAAGAATAGATGGCGGTAAAGATGCACCCGCTATTAATTCTCACACTTCCATCCGTACATTACGATATTACTTACGGTTTTCTAGGTTAGGATTTTTCTTGAATTCATGACTCCGGGATATACGAGTATAAAAGTAAGCTGAAGAGCCTCTACGGGATGGTCGCGGGAACGAGACAGCTGCAGTGTGCGAGCAGGACACCACACGCCCTATATGTATCATCATCATCATCATCAGCCTATTCTTGTCCACTGCTGGACATAGGCCTCTCCAACTGCACGCCATTGTAAGCGATCCTCGGCTACTCTCATCCAGCTTTTGCCAGCCACCCTGCACAGATCATCGCTCCACCTAGTCTGAGGGCGTCCCACACTACGCTTGCCGATCCGCGGTCTCCACTCAAGAACACGTTTACCCCACCGGTTATCGGTTCTTCGGCTAATATGGCCAGCCCACTGCCACTTCAAATTGCTAATTCGGTGAGCTATGTCGGTAACTTTGGTTCTCTGACGGATCACTTCGTTCCGAATTCGATCCTTCAAAGAAACTCCGAGCATGGCCCTTTCCATAGCTCTCTGAGCGACTTTAAATTTGTGGACCAGCCCAACCGTGAGTGTCCACGTCTCGGCACCGTATGTCATTACGGGTAGGACGCACTGGTTGAAAACTTTCGTCTTCAGACATTGTGGAATTGACGATGTGAAGACCCGACGAAGTTTGCCATATGCTGCCCAGCCCAGCTGTATTCTTCTATTAGCCTCTCTCTCGAAGTTGTTTTTACCCAACTGCAATATTTGCCCAAGGTAGACGTACTCTTGAACAACTTCGAGAAAGCTGCCCTGTCCCGCAATTGTTTCCGGACTAACATGTTCATTGAACATAACCTTGGTTTTGTCCAAGTTCATCCGGAGGCCAATGCGTTTTGAAGACTCAGCTAGTCCGTTCAGCATAAATTGCAAGTCTTGCAGCGTTTCCGCCAGGATGACAATGTCGTCTGCAAATCGCAAGTGTCAAAGGTACTCACCGTTTATGTTAATGCCTTGTCCTTTCCAGTCCAACGTCTTGAACATATCCTCTAATGCATTTGTGAACAATTTGGGGGATATAACATCCCCTTGTCTCACACCACGATGCATGGGGATAGGTTCAGACTGCCGGTTCTGTATTTGGACGGCCATGCTAGCGGCATTGTAAAGACCTTTCAACACTTGGATGTATCGCCAATCGACTTGGCATCGCTGCAGAGATTCCAAAACCGACCAGGTTTCGATCGAGTCAAAAGCCTTCTCGTAGTCCACGAACGCTAAGCACAGGGGCCGATTATACTCTTCCGTCTTCTGTATAATCTGCCTCACTGTATGAATGTGGTCTACGGTGCTGTATCCTGATCGAAACCCCGCCTGTTCCGGGGGCTGAAACTCGTCGAGTCTTCGTGCAAGACGGTTCGTGATAACTCTCGAAAACAGCTTGTAGACGTGACTTAGGAGCGAAATGGGTCGGTAGTTTTTCAAAAGAGTTTTATCACCCTTTTTGAAAAACAGCACGACAATACTCCTACTCCACGCCTCCGGAGTTCTCCCATCAAAGAGGACAGTATTAAAGATGTTTTGGAGCTCCTTCATTACCGGTTTACCACCAGATTTCGGAGCTCAGTCGTAATACCGTCCTCTCCAGGGGCTTTTCCATTTTTAAGCTGTTTTAGAGCTATCTCGATTTCGCCTAGGCTGATTTCTGGCAAGTCTTCAGTAAAGTGGCGCGTAAGTGTGGCTCTGGAATCCTCATTTCCGGGATCAGGTGGAGTTGCGTGTGAAACGTATAACAGGCTGTAGAAGTTCTCGACTTCCGCGAGAATCCCTGGCCTTGAAGCAACGACTACTCCATCCGCGGTGGTCAGCTTTGTCAGATGGCTTCTCCCAAGAGATTGGACAAACACTTTGGACCCCCGATTTTGCTCAATAGCTCTTTCAACAGACCGTGTGTTGGAGCATCGGAGGTCTCGTCGCACTAGTTTACCAATTTTCTTGTTTAGAGCATGCCTTTCTGACAAAGTGACTGGTGGGTGTTCACGTCGTTCCGTCATAAGCCCGAGTGTTTCTCCCGAAAACTTCGACTTCCTTCCTTTACGCTGCAATTCGCAAAATCTCACACCTTCCTCCCTGAGGATTCCAACCACACCTTCGAGGGTTTGGTCAATGTCAACGCTCTTTGTGGTTTCCAGGGCAGCGAATCGGTTCTCCAGATTTGACTGGAACGTTTCAGATCCCATTATAGTTTGGAGCGGGTTAGGTCGGAGCCTGGACTTCATCGAACGAACACGTTCTAGCTTGAAATTGATATTCAGAGAGCCTCGTACAAGTCGGTGATCACTACCGGTATTAAAACCCGGTACCGGTATTACCGGTATATGTATCATACGTACCCTCAATATCGTGGCCGACTCGATCATCTCCAGCATGGAAGTGCTCTGGCCTCGCTGCTCTCGGTCGGCTGCCCCGACCCTGGCGCAGAGAGCCCGTAGCCGCGGGATGGTCGCGCTGGTCGCAGGAACGAGACAGCCGCAGTGTGCGAGCAGGACACCACACGCCCTATATGTATCATACGTACCCTCAATATCGTGGCCGACTCGATCATCTCCAGCATGAAAGTGCTCTGGCCTCGCTGCTCTCGGTCGGCTGCCCCGACCCTGGCGCAGAGAGCCCGTAGCCGCGGGATGGTCGCGCTGGTCGCAGGAACGAGACAGCCGCAGTGTGCGAGCAGGACACCACACGCCCTATATGTATCATACGTACCCTCAATATCGTGGCCGACTCGATCATCTCCAGCATGGAAGTGCTCTGGCCTCGCTGCTCTCGGTCGGCTGCCCCGACCCTGGCGCAGAGAGCCCGTAGCCGCGGGATGGTCGCGTTGGTCGCAGGAACGAGACAGCCGCAGTGTGCGAGCAGGACACCACACGCCCTATATGTATCATACGTACCCTCAATATCGTGGCCGACTCGATCATCTCCAGCATGGAAGTGCTCTGGCCTCGCTGCTCTCGGTCGGCTGCCCCGACCCTGGCGCAGAGAGCCCGTAGCCGCGGGATGGTCGCGCTGGTCGCGGGAACGAGACAGCCGCAGTGTGCGAGCAGGACACCACACGCCCTATATGTATCATACGTACCCTCAATATCGTGGCCGACTCGATCATCTCCAGCATGAAAGTGCTCTGGCCTCTCTGCTCTCGGTCGGCTGCCCCGACCCTGGCGCAGAGAGCCCGTAGCCGTGGGATGGTCGCGCTGGTCGCGGGAACGAGACAGCCGGAGTGTGCGAGCAGGACGGCTGCGCCGCAAGAACGCATCCAGGTCGATTTGCCGCCCATGTTGGCGCCGGTTACTATGTGCATTAGGCAGGAATCTGTAATAAAGCGTTTAAGTTCAAGAACACAAACTATAACGATCGACTTTCAATGTGTTTCTTAACTGAAAATCTCAGAAATGCTAAATAAAATTTCCGTTCATGATAGATACTATCAAAGAGCATATAATCACTACGAGGATACTATATCATGACAGTAGACAGACAACGTTCTTGTGCGTGGTGACTTGACAGCTGAATGATTTATTGTAGAGGACTTTTAGTCTAAGATAGTACGAATTAGGTACGATTTTCACCCAACCGTTTAATGGATGAGTTAAGGGGCTACCCGTGAAATTCCACTATTTTCAAAGTGTCTGCTCTTCGTGCAATCCCCGTAAAAATTAAACGCAATGTAGCTTGGTATTTGGTCTTTATTTCTGTCTAATAGAATTTCTAAATACCTCATATAATAGGAGAAATCTGAACACACGTAAAGTCCTTTTTCTAGGTTATGTCGGTAAAGTCACCCTTGGTAGGCGACGCTTAGACATGAAACTTATACCAACAAGTGAGTAATGATGTTTACTTTAATCATGTCTGCTGGTTTTTCAATAGGTATTTTACTTTTTGAGCAAAAGATGTTACTCGAATTGGCGCATAATTTTTAGTGCCGGGATCTCGGCCTCTAGAATTGCGATAGTACGGTAAAGATGCGTAAGATGTCGCTAATCACTTCGTAGTATAGTTCGAACCACATTTGCTAAGCGAATCCCATTAGCTTTGTACCCGATGAACAATACCATTATCTGTATTGTTAGCTGCGGCCACAACTGCCACTTCAAAATGTAAGGCGTTATAAGTGCAAATTACTTTTACACTAAATTAGTCTTTAAGTCAAACGAAATAAGGTTTACTCTTAAACAAAGAGAACAGAGATGTTGGTCACTTCATGGTCATTATTGTTAAACCTTTATGTTTATTGTATTTGTAATAAGAACACTGTCATTTTGTATTCGTATATTTTATATAGACTTATGTCACTCGCCTTTTGCCTGTCAATACAGATTGTGCTCCTACTAACTCTTTTCTTCTTTTCCCTCTGATAAAACTCAATTATTAAGTGGTTATGGTCCCTATGTAACGCAGAGAAGACTATATAAGAGTATAAGTGCTATTTAGTGCTATGGATTCACCTCCGACTTCGTCGGTGGTACCACGATCTACGAGTTCTATGACGAGCTCCATGGCGACATCAAGTCACGCGATGGCTTCCTTCACCAAGCTAACGGGTAACAATTTCAATAACTGGGTGTTCAGCATAGAATGCATGCTGACAGACCTCGACCTTTGGGAGATCTGCACCAAAGCAGTTGACACATCAAAACCCGACGATGTTAAGAAGGACGCGCGAGCGCGAGCCAAAATATGCTTGACTTGCGACGAGTCTGTGTATCCTGTTATACGGTCAGCGAAAACGGCTTACGAAACCCTACACTGCTTAAAGAAAGCGTTCGCTGACAGCGGTTTGACTAGGAGGCTAACCCTCATGCAGAAGCTCTTGTCAAACAGATACACCGGGAACATGCAAGTGTATGTCAACCAGTCTCTTGCTACGCAACAAGAACTGCAGGGCATAGGAGCCGCAGTAGACGACGAGTTTCTGGCCATCATAATGCTTGCTGGATTGCCAGAAAAATTCAAGCCACTTGTCATGACGCTCGAGCATGCAAACGTCAAAATCACATCGGAAAACGTGGTGACAGCTCTTCTTAAGGAAGATTCGCGAGCTGTCTCCTCCACGTCTATCCAACACCGTGCAGCCAACTACCATCCTGGAACGGACAACGCACTACAGCTACAAGCCAACACTTCTAAAAACAAAATGTATTGTAAATATTGTAAAAAGTTAGGGCATGTAGTGTCAATGTGTAGAAAAATTAGGCAAAACAAGAATAGTTCGGCGGTCATACAATCTCATAATACATCCGAATTCACACTTTCATCTTGTTTCGCTAATCTTCCTCCCACAGGACAACAGGAATGGTACATAGATTCTGGCGCAACTTCCCACATGAGCAACAGACGAGATTGGTTCTCGGATATGGTTCCCCATGTGATGCCAATAACTGTTGCGAATAAAGAACAATTGCTGAGCCACGGCCGAGGTAATGTAAATATGTATATATCCGATCGTGTAAATAAAATAAGTGACGTATTGTATATCCCTGGACTAGCGACTAATTTGCTTTCTGTACATAAATTAGTTAAAAATGGATACGATGTTTTGTTTACATCGGAAGGCGCGAGCATCTTTCCAAACGGTGGATGTCAAGTGACAAACCCTGTCATTGCCACAGGCTCTGTACATAAAGGTATGTATAGGTTAGACGTAAGTTCGAGTACGCAAGCCATGTGTACAACTAGCAAAGAGTCTGCTATGTTGTGGCATAGACGTCTTGGTCATTTAAATGCTCAGTCATTAAACGTTTTAAAAAATAAAAACGTCGGCATAAACTTCGACAAAAGTTTAAATGCTAAGTGCATTCCCTGTCTGGAGGGAAAACTTTCACGAAAACCTTTTCCGAAGTAGACGAGTAGATCCAGTTGTATTCTGCAACTAATTCATTCGGATCTATGCGGACCTATGAGTACGCACTCGTTTGGCGGAGCTCTATATCTGCTAACTTTTACAGATGACTACAGCCGCAAGACTTTTGGGTACCTTTTAAAATCGAAGGATGAAGTTTTTAATAAATTCGTGGAGTTCAAGCATTTTGTGGAAAATCAGACGGACAAAATGATTAAAGTCCTGCGAACTGATAACGGTGGCGAATATGTCAACCGAAATATGTCCACATTCCTAAAAGAAAACGGTATAGTTCATCAGACTACTATACCGTACACACCGGAGCAAAACGGAGTCTCCGAACGTGCTAATCGCATAATAATTGAAAAAGCGCGGTCTATGCTCCAGGACTCGCAGCTATCAAGAGCGTATTGGGGAGAAGCCGTCAATACAGCTATCTACCTGAAAAATCACGTGCCTACTCAAGCACTGAATAACCAAATCCCAGAGGAAGTGTGGTCTGGAAAGAAGGTGAACCTCTCACACTTAAGAGTATTTGGTTGTGAAGCTCATGTACTCATATCAAAAGAAAAGCGTACAAACCTAGACGCCAAAACTGAGAAGTGTATCTTCGTAGGCTATGCGATGGACAGCAAAGGCTATAGCCTTGTGAATCCGCAGAACCCTCGTGCGATTATAGTCGCAAGAGACGTTGTCTTCATCGAAGATAAAACACAGGTAGATTCCACCCCAATTCCTCCTCATCCTATCCCACCGCCACCATCCCAAGTCCAACCACCCATCATACAAGAACCAGTTCCAATACCGCAATTTGAAATGCAACTAGACATTCAGCCCGAAACGTCAGAGCAACCTCAACCTGCAGTTGCAGAGGCAATACCGGAACCTGACGTAATCCCTGAATCTGAAGTCATCCCAGAACCCGTTCCTGAACAAGTACCTGAACGAAGGTATCCCAGCAGAGACAGACGTCCTCCTGAACGATTCGTTCAAGTCTGTGCGGTACATTTAACTTCAGATGGGGAACCGGACACTTTTAAAGAACTTTCTGACCATCCGGAAAAGGATGAATGGCTGAAAGCTATGCAGGCGGAATATGAATCCCTTCAGAAACATGGAACATGGATCATCGTTGATAGACCCAAAGATCGGAAGACAACGAAATGCAAGTGGGTATTCAAATTAAAAAAGGACACCAGTGGACACGTAGTCAAATACAAAGCTAGACTAGTAGCGAAAGGGTTTACCCAAGTAGCTGGAGTCGACTACGGGGAGACATTCGCTCCAGTGGCGAGGCTATCATCAGTTCGTCTTTTAATGGCATTTGCAGCAGAGCTGAACTGTCAGATTGACCACCTCGACGTGGAAACAGCCTTCCTCAATGGAGATTTAGAAGAGGAGATCTACATGGAGCAACCGGAAGGATTCTCGACTGATCCTAAGAACAAAGTGTGCTTATTGAAAAAGTCACTATATGGCTTAAAGCAAGCTCCACGCCAGTGGAACAAAAAGGTATGCGAAGCAATGGCCGCATTATCTTTAACTCAAGCTTCAACAGAGCACTGCATTTATTATAAAAAGAAGAACAACGAATTACTTGTTGTAGCAGTATTTGTTGACGACTTTTTGTCTTGTCAAACAGCAACAATTTAAAATCTGAATTCAAAAATCAACTCAAGAAGATCTTTAATGTCAAAGATCTAGGACCTGTTAAGGACTGTCTAGGTATGAGAGTTACTCAAAGTCAAGGTCGTGTAACTCTTGACCAGACTAATTACATCGAAAAGATCATCGAACAATATAACATGACAGATGCCATATCTGTCACTACACCTATGGAACCTGGCCTGAAACTATCATTACCAGAAAAGGAAGATGAAATTGATGTTCCATACAGAGAACTCATTGGCTCTCTAATGTATCTTGCCATTGGGACGAGACCCGACATTGCACATACAGTGTCGTACTTATCCCAATTCGCAGCCCATTACGGGGGGGTACACTGGAAGGCGGCAAAGCGAGTTCTCCGATATCTCAAAGGAACCAAGGAACTGAAACTTCAATTCCGTAAAGGCCAACCTGTTCCAACGGGATATGCTGACGCGGACTTCGGCAACAGCATCATCGACCGAAGATCCTTCACGGGATACGTATTTATGATGAGCGGTGGACCCGTCTCGTGGGAAGCGCGCAAGCAGCGCACAGTCGCGCTCTCTACCACTGAGGTAGAGTATATGGCACTTGCAGAAGCCTGTAAGGAGGCCATTTACTTAAAAGCCCTAATCTCGGAAGTATTCGCAGTCACTCATCCCATAATCATTCATTCCGACAATCAAAGTTCCATCAAACTTGCACACAACAGCACATATCACGCCCGCACTAAACATATCGATATCAAGCACCATTTCATTCGAGACGCACTTGCACACCATGATCTTCATGTCAAATTCATACCTACTCACGATATGATCGCCGACGTTCTTACCAAACCTTTAGCTAAAATTAAACATTGCAAATGTACAAATTCGTTAGGCTTAGGTTAGGTTAAGGTGTTCATAGTAAGTATAGGGTGTGTATAGTTAGTGATAGGTTGGTGTATATACAGGGTGAAATATTTTTTGTGCTAATATTTTATTTTGTGTGTATAGTTTACTTTGATATGTCCCTTTATACTTTTATACAGGGTGTTCATATTACAGGGGGGTGTTAAACCTTTATGTTTATTGTATTTGTAATAAGAACACTGTCATTTTGTATTCGTATATTTTATATAGACTTATGTCACTCGTCTTTTGCCTGTCATACAGATTGTGCTCCTACTAACTCTTTCCTTCTTTTCCCTCTGATAAAACTCAATTATTAAGTATTATAAGCATCAAAACGAGCTTCACTGCTCTTTCACTTACGAAGTGACCAACATCTGTGTATTGTTCATCGGGTACAAAGCTAATGGGATTCGCTCAACCAAAATAATTATTTCTATACGAGCGGCGCCGCCAAAATGGTGCTGCATACTGATGCAGTAAAAACCGTAATTACGGTTTTTACTGCATCAGTATTCCCACTAGCTCGTACAATATTAATATTGTACGAGCTAGTGGGAACGAAAAAAGTTCAAATGGTCATTGAGAAAGACATTCATCAAAATTTTGATTAATCATAGCTTGGCATAGCCCGGTTAGTATTTTTTACGGAACTCATTCGCGATATATTTTAAACATACTAAAACTTGATATCAAACAGTAGCCGAAAAAACCTCACGTGATTTGTGCACAAGCCCTAACTGCGCTGGCTCAGCTATCCAAAATGAGTCTTGGCCTCCGACACAAGAGCTCGCCACTTTACCCGATCCTGCGCAATCTCTCGCCAGTTTGTGGCTCCGAGCTCACGCAGATCCTTCTCTACCAGGTGTAGCTGTACTTTGGCCGACCGACCGGACGACGCCCAGTCGGACACAGGGATCGATACCGGTATTCATGAAAACGCTCTAATTTCGCGTTTTTTTTCGAATGTTATTATATAGAATTTCGTTATAGATATAGATCCTTGAAATTAGCCCACTATAATATAAACATGTGTGATAATGAGCGAAAAACCGGAATATAATAACGTTATTTTGTGTTATTTTGTATGGAGCAAAATAACGGTATCGATCCCTGGTCGGACACCCAAGGTATGCTCTCTTCACTTGCCGATCGTCTCCCATTCGCTCAAGGTGGCCGAGCCAGCGAAGACGATGGGCCTTGGTCTCACCAATGATATTTGGTTCGGCCACCAGCTCCCGCATTTCGGCATTTAGACACGTTATGAAACCGACACAAGAAAATAAACGATCCGATCCTAAAACCAACGACATGAAATATTTAACCGAAGAAAAAAAAATACCGGCCAAGTGCGAGTGGGACTCGCGCACGAAGGGTTCCATACCATTATCTGTAAGTTTGTTGTATGGGCGCCCCCTAAAATATTTATTTTATTTTATTTTTAGTATTTGTTGTTATAGCGGCAATAGAAATACATCATCTGTGAAAATTTCAACTGTCTAGCTATCACCGTTCTTGAGATACAGCCTGGTGACAGACGGACGGACGGACGGACAGCGAAGTCTCAGTAATAGGGTCCCGTTTTTATCCTTTGGGTACGGAACCCTAAAAAATGATTGACAAGTACCTAGAAAAAAATATATGTTGCAAATTGAATGTGACGTCACAGTGAGATTGACTGATAACATCGGATTCCTAGATTACGAAACTAACGTCATGAAATAGGTTTCTTTGTACACTCACATGATGCAAGTTAACTTTCTTAGAAGATTATATAGATAGTGTATTGATAGTGTATTGATAGTGTACGACATTGGTAACTTGCAACACAAAAATACATTGTACCTTTGGAACTTGCAACACAATAATACATTGTGTCAATCAAATATGATATTCATACGAAACCACAGATCTGTTATCTAAATAGATAACTCTTGATCATGTTTTACTAGGAAACCCAGCGTGCCGATTTTTATACTTTCACTGCCAAATGACAAGAACTTTGTAGTGAGTCTCCATTCGCGCGATACCGATTAATAGCGCCGTACTCTAGTCGGTTGATAATCGACTGTAGCTTGAAATGTATCACCCAACTCTCATAAACACGTCATCGTTGACGCCCTCCTTTTCCCCTAAGAGATGTCACATGTATTCATTTGAAGTATTGACACGGTTCCAATCCCGGTCTCTTTCGCCAGGTTGCGCATTTAAATTTTTCTTTGTGCTTTGAGTTTTGTATCAATAGTTCAATATAAAAAAATCTGGTGTCATGTTTCATAGAACTCTTAGAATACACTTTTAATATGTTTTCTTCGAGAACTACGTACAGTTAAGTTCATTACTGTAATAGTTAAGTACTTATCCTTTATGAAAAAATGACTGACTGTTGAGTTTCTTTCGGCGTTTCTTCTCAACAGTGGTCTCCTCTTGTGAAATGCCGGTAGACTCAGACATGTAAAAGTGCCCTTGTGGCCTACTTGCAGAATAAAGTTCATTATTTCATTATTATTTCATAAAGGTATTCATTTGTGTCTCCTAAGTGCTTATTACACTTGGCTAAATTTAGGATCCTAAGTAGGGATGCAGCAATACGAAGGAGTGAGATGGAGATATCTCCATACGTGTTTCACATATTGCTGCATCCCTCTCGTTAGTGACTAATTTAGGAAAGTGTAATAGACGTTTTACCTCCCTCCATCCTCCTAGCCTTTGTCCCATTTTTTGAGAATGAATTCTCAATCGGGGTCGGCTACCTAAATCCCAAGATGTGGCGTAGGCACTAGTTTTTACGAAAGCGACTGCCATCTGACCTTCCAACCCAGAGGGGAAACTAGGCCTTATTGGGCTTAGGTGGTTTCCTCACGATGTTTTCCTTCACCGACGCTTTCACTTCGACGTTTCGCTTCACGCTTTACCTCCCTATCTTATTGTAAATGTTTTTTTTTTTCTAAATCAAAGTGGTGAGTTTTTCGGTACAAGTTCTGGTAGAAACAGAGAAGTAAAAGAACTAAGGCCTACTTGCGGAATATGGTTTTTAAATGTGAATTTCCCCACCTCTCTTAAACACGACGTCGTTCGGTATGTAGGAGACTCCCTCCTGCACCTCCAAGCAGGGGTGTCGCAGGTCCCTGAGCACGAGCTCGTCGCTGGACTCGCTGACGATTGGCCGGCAGTATGGCTCAGGCGCCGCTACCGCTGCCACGGCGAACGACACCAACACGTCGAGGCGGGACAGCACGTGGGACAGGCAGAACAGACATTCTGAATATCCGGCTGGAAAACAGAGGTTTTACAAGCTTTTATTTAGCTTGCATGGTATGTTTAAAGTATGTTTGTTCGGGTGAAATCTTGCAACTCAATTTTGAAGCAGATATCGTCAACCGATTGAGCTGAAATTTTGCATACTTACTTAACTTTGATGACAATACAATAATATGGTACCATGGGGCTGATCTGATGATGGAGCCGGAAGGTGGCCATAGGAACTCTATAATAGAAAAAGCAATCATACCGAGCTTGGGCTCTTTAGAATCGTCTCAGTGAGCATTTGATGGATATCCAAAGAAAAGTACAGTCGGCTATAAAAGCTTGCCACTAAAATGACATTTTTGACAGAAACTTATTTATATATGAGCACTGAGTATGGATATAGTATTTGTTTTTGACGTTTGCAAGAGATTTGTATTGAAAATCCGTTTTCAACGGAGATAATTTTTCTTATGGGAAAAAAAATCGCGTACGAAGTTGCGAGCATCCTAGTTTTCTTATAAAAATATTCTTCAGTCGGTCTGGACGTATTCGTCTGTCAAATATGCGAGATTCAGAAATCTTCCAAATGTTCTCCGCAATTTCTGGAAGCTTTCAGAAGTATTTAATGACTGTTTCTTCGTTGGAAAGGACATTTTGAGATATCGAGAACATTTCATCATATCAGCCGACAGACGTCCACTGCTGGACAAAGGCCTCTCCCCCATATTATACTATAGTATTTACTCTATTCCAACTCTATTCAAATAACTTACAGGCGATCCCTACGATCTCTGCAACCACTTTATCTTGTTCCTTCTCGTACGAGGCCCTGGTATGTATATACTCGTCGGTGAGATCACCGAGGGCGCTGGTTTTGAACCGCACGCCACCTTTCACTGCGTCTATGATAGTGTATTTCTTGTTACCGCGAAGATTTTGCTCCTCCTTCATTGTAACTCTGGAGAATGAGGCAATAACTTTATTCGTCTGTTTGATATAGTCGCGCACTCCTGATCACCAACATACAGGCTTTTCGTTATCAATTTCACTAAATAACTAATTGGATAGAGACATATATGCGCTCTAGCAAGCCTAGCTTACCTATCAACCAAGAATGGAAAGCGAATGAAATAAAAATCTACATTTTTCTTTAATACTGGCTGCTATTGGTTTACAACCACGGAAATAATATTTTTTGTTGAGAACAACGGTGGTATTAGAGAGATGTGGTGGAATTGATAGTACTGGTATTCATATTAATGGTTCCTTGTATTAACCAGGAACCAATGATTCACGAGGACTGCTAATACCTATATTAAGTACTCAGGGTCCATCAACCTCTTTCTCGGAGTCACCTTGAATACGGTTTTTGATGACTCGGGAACGTTCTTCCCCATTCAAATCGGGAAACATTCTCGAGAACGGCGCATATCTAGTCAAAAACTGTCTGTTAGTATGAAGTCTCTATGAAGATACTGGCTTGTGACGTCATAAAAATCAGTAGTCAAAACCACTTCTTTTTAGTTTTTGTTGAACTAAAAATAGTATAATGTCCAAAAATTAGTGGTAGTTTACCTGACCAGAAATACATGAGGATTGTCGAGAGCGCGTTATTTATAAGATTTATATGGCAACAATTTTGCAACCAATCGCAACCCACTATAATGACATTAGTTTTAAATACCTGTCAATTCCACTATGTTAACCTCGTAATATCGTTTAATGGAACTCTTTTCCTGACTGTTTTTCGTGTAGTAAACACTTGTACACTTTATTTATAATGTAACGTTCACGACTGTGAATGATTTTCGGCATTTCATTTGGATAATTTTAAATATTTGTCTTTTAAAGATATCACCACGAATGACATTGACATTGTTGACAAACCATCATAAAATCATTGCCAGTGTAAGAAATTAGTTCCAGTGAAATTCCGCTATATGGCGCATCCTCATATATTTCTGGTCAGGCTTTAGTTGGTTCTGTATTTTTTTGAATGTTTGTCTTGTGGCTTCAATGATACAATTTATTATCACCATAGTCAAATACCGAATTATTAGTCCATGATTTAAGCTAAGTATAGCAACTACCTGAAGCAGAATCCGTTTTGCGGCGTGCTCTCGAGTTTGATGGTCTTGCCGGCGTCGAGGCCAAGATCCCGTGCGGCTTTGTTCAGCTCCTTGTCGGCAGAAGACTGGAGACTGTCGAGCTCGGACCGCAGCGATTGTAGTTGTTCGTCGAATGATGGATTTACTAAGAATTCACCTGAAATATAATAGTATATTGTTAGAAAAAGTTCCTCTCTTAATAATCATAAAATATAAGTAATTTGTTAATCTCTCTAACTTTCTTGGAAATATTTTACTTTGGGTACATAACGTAAGTATGTAAGTATATCATATAAAGTATTCGGGTCATTGTCAGATTTAGGTGCGTGTCTTTCCGGTGGACACTTGCGAAATTAAGGATTCCAGGGCCTAATTTTCCGATTAAATGCCTGTGAGAATAAAGTACATTCCCTCTTCTATAATCCGATGTAATAGCAACATAACCTAGATTTATATAAGCTCTTAACTTTTGACCACCGAAGGGACGAATTTTATTTTTTGAACTGACAATGACCCATTCATGTAAGTTTATGGTAATTATATATGCAATCTTATATAATATCTTTAGGTAACTGATTTGTGTTGTAAATATTATGTTTGTCTGTAACCTTTCATTCTGCACCGACTACATATTTCAGTTTTATCCAGAGATTGACTGGTAGAGAATGCCTAAAGGCATTAAGTTCGACAATTGTACTTTTATGTTTTGTGGAATAAAGTTTAAATAGATAAATAAGATGAGTAGCAGCTACATAGAAGGCTGAGATACAAGATTTTTTTCTCATCGACGGAAATACTCAACTACAGTAAACGGCGATAAAGTTTGCACATCGATCTTTGGAAAGAGGCAATCGGCTAATTTCGACTTCGTATAGCGATATCTGTGTCGCACACACCATGACGTTTGTTTTTTTCGTGGTTCAAATGCGAGAGAGTGCAGTCGCATATCCAAGTCAATATATATATAGAGTTGCTAAAACTTACACGAAATTAAATTTGTACTATGGCATCTATAGGGAAAAAAGGTAAGCCGTTACTTTGCCAGTCACGCGAAATTATTTTATAAATATTTATTTGAAATGTTTATAAATATTAAGTAACAGAAGCCGACCAATTTAAAAAGACATGAGAATGTTAATGTAAGTAATTACACTTTTTGTCGATCTTTAAACCCACATTTAAGTATACAAGTAGTATAACATCAGTTGCTGATGCTCAGTCAACCCCTTTTAGGATTTTTTCCCAAACAAGAACATTATAGCAATAACTATATAATTACATCGAGTTTTACAGCTCTATATATTCCACGTGAAATCAAAACAAAACAACAATAAAGTACTTAGTTCTAAATTCAAATTCTGATGAACGATTAATCTAATAATTGATGTACATGGAAATTGGCATTCGTTTGTATTCGGAAATGCGATGATTGCCGATGTGCATTCTTTATCGCCGTTTACTGTAATTGACACAGCGGCTGCTTTCGAAGCTAGCGGTAGCTAGTTCCAATCAAATAAAGCCCTGGGTAAGCGGATTTAACCTAGTGTTTCTTGAAAGACTCTTTGTAGTATAAGGTGCTCAAATAGTAACCGGGCCAACGGGAATCATGTTTTATTTATAGACACCACTTTATTACCACGGCTGTGAAAACGACTTATTAAGAGCCGCCGCAGACGTTCGGTTTCCGTTCGGAATGACGTCAGCAATCGAGACATCGCCATATGACAGACAGAGTCAGACACTTTCTGACCTCTATCCGCACGGAAACCGAACGAAAACGAACGTCTGTGGCGATCCTTATAGTAAGTTTTGTTTTCTTGTATAAACAAATGACGATTGACAAAAGAACTTATCTCAAGTGATTTACCTTTATCGACGGACTCCATGTCGACAGTGGTCTCGATCATCTCCAGGAACTTGCCGAGGTCACCGTTCAGCTCAGAGATGGGCTCAGCAATGGAGGAATGCACCGTTGCATTGTTGGCTTCGCCCAAGCATTTCAGGAGCGGTGGCAGTCTTTTGATGGCCTGTAATCATGTACACAAGTTTAATGTTTGAACGGATAACTCTGGTATGGCACAAAGGCATTAATTTCAATAACGCAGTCTTGGATTATTGGTGGACGTCTAGCGTAAAATTTTATTCCGCCAGATGGACGCTCAAAAATTTTAAATACAAATCATACTCATACCCATTCGCCTATTAAATTTCAAACTGCCTGTATGGTTATTGTGGTTAACATTCCCGTGGTTAGCATCAAATGACTAAAACTATAAATATTTTTTTACATTATTACAAACTTCTAGTCATGGATATTCGATTAATATAGAACCCAATTTACTCCATGGAAAAGTCGCAAATATTTACATATTTTATGATGCCGAAAAAAACAACGCCTACACAAATCAGGTCTTTGCTTCCGACTTGGGTAAGTAATATAAGATATAAGAACTTATACTATAATATTCATATTATATACGCTCATATTGTATAAGCTTGTTTTGTATACCGTTCAAGATGTATAACGAACGTTAGATATAACATCAAAATATCTATTTTTGTTAAGTATAACGTTATTTAAGTATAATATCATTGTATATAACGATCATAACGTATAACGTTCATAATATCTCAGATTTATAATGTATATTACTCAATACATCTAACACCAAAATGCATAATGCTCGTATAGAATAACCGCCTGCACATCAATTGTGTACATATTTATGCAATAGTTCGCTGTAAAATTTTAATATATGTGCCTCCATGCAAGCAAGAATTTTGATACTAGGCTCGCTCCGCTCGCTCCGCTATCCATGGTCATAAAACAAACCTAACCTAACCTACTTTTTTTGGTTTTTGGACCCATATTTCATTTTGTCGCAGTTCTTCCAAACGGTATACTCGTATTTGCCAGAATTTCATCTGCCATCATCAATTGTGTACGTACTTAATATAGGTACTTATGCAATAGTTCGCTGTTAAATTTTAATATACCTCCATGCAAGCAAACATTTTGACGCTCCGCTCGCTTCGCTCGCTCCGCTATCCATGGTCATAAAACAAACCTAACCTAACCTACAGTTTTCGGTTTTTAACCCATATTCCATTTTATCGCAGTTCTTCCAAACAGTATACTCTTACTTGCCAGAATTGCATCTGTCATTATCAATTGTGAACATACGTATGCAATAGTTCGCTGTTAAATTTTAATGTAGGCACCTCCATGCAAGCAAGAATTTTGACGCTCCGCTCGCTTTGCTCGCTCCGCTATCCATGGTCATAAAACAAACCTAACCTTACCTACAGTTTTCGGTTTTTGACACATGTTCCATTTTAGGGGCATAGGGGTAGCAGTTATAACCTATTTAGTATATCATACGCTATTATATTTTCTAATCATTATACTAAAAGAAAGTATATACTATGATCGATATACGTTATGTATGTTATATCAACTGAATTTAGAGTATTTGAGTGTTATATAAAAAATCATTCTACAACATGAGTATTATGCTAATTGACCGTTATTCCTAATAAAAATATAGATTTTGATGTTATAGCAAAAGTTTATTATATCTTGTGAACGTTATTCATATGAAATTATATATTATGTAGTTATATCTCATGGGACGCACCCTTCCGACTTTGCCCTTGAATAGAATATTAAAATTGCGAATAAAATACACTATTGAGTATGAGTATTAATTGTTTTTTTAATGTTAATATCGGCTTCATTGTTCTCTATAGTGTAATCTTAATGCTATCGGAAGTCTGATGCCTACTGATTAGTGATTAACGTGTCCCGGAGATATTGAGGTGATTATCGCGCTACTATGAGATAAGGTAAGAACTCTAAACAATCCTGATAGATCCTGTAACAATCATGGAGATTGGCCTTCTTCCTGGTTAAACGGCGAGCCAGCGCCCGCAGATCCGGAATTCTCCTCAGATGGTCGTCGTGAAGAGTTTAGACAACAATCACCAGAAAAATTCTAAGCCATCTAACATATCAGTGTTCTTCCTCGTGCACTTTTGATTCCGAAGTTCTTCTTAGGTGATTATCGTGCTGCTATGAGATAAGGTAAGAACTCTAAACAAACCTGATAGATCCTGTACCAATCATGGAGATTGGCCTTCTTCCTGGTTAAACGGCGAGCCAACGCCCTCAGATCCGGAATTCTCCTCAGATGGTCGTCGTGAAGAGTTTAGACAACAATCACCAGAAAAATTCTAAGCCATCTAACATATCAGTGTTCTTCCTCGTGCACTTTTGATTCCGAAGTTCTTCTTAGGTGATTATCGTGCTGCTATGAGATAAGGTAAGAACTCTAAACAAACCTGATAGATCCTGTACCAATCATGGAGATTGGCCTTCTTCCTGGTTAAACGGCGAGCCAACGCCCTCAGATCCGGAATTCTCCTCAGATGGTCGTCGTGAAGAGTTTAGACAACAATCACCAGAAAAATTCTAAGCCATCTAACATATCAGTGTTCTTCCTCGTGCACTTTTGATTCCGAAGTTCTTCTTAGGTGATTATCGTGCTGCTATGAGATAAGGTAAGAACTCTAAACAAACCTGATAGATCCTGTACCAATCATGGAGATTGGCCTTCTTCCTGGTTAAACGGCGAGCCAACGCCCTCAGATCCGGAATTCTCCTCAGATGGTCGTCGTGAAGAGTTTAGACAACAATCACCAGAAAAATTCTAAGCCATCTAACATATCAGTGTTCTTCCTCGTGCACTTTTGATTCCGAAGTTCTTCTTAGGTGATTATCGTGCTGCTATGAGATAAGGTAAGAACTCTAAACAAACCTGATAGATCCTGTACCAATCATGGAGATTGGCCTTCTTCCTGGTTAAACGGCGAGCCAACGCCCTCAGATCCGGAATTCTCCTCAGATGGTCGTCGTGAAGAGTTTAGACAACAATCACCAGAAAAATTCTAAGCCATCTAACATATCAGTGTTCTTCCTCGTGCACTTTTGATTCCGAAGTTCTTCTTAGGTGATTATCGTGCTGCTATGAGATAAGGTAAGAACTCTAAAAAAACCTGATAGATCCTGTACCAATCATGGAGATTGGCCTTCTTCCTGGTTAAACGGCGAGCCAACGCCCTCAGATCCGGAATTCTCCTCAGATGGTCGTCGTGAAGAGTTTAGACAACAATCACCAGAAAAATTCTAAGCCATCTAACATATCAGTGTTCTTCCTCGTGCACTTTTGATTCCGAAGTTCTTCTTAGGTGATTATCGTGCTGCTATGAGATAAGGTAAGAACTCTAAACAAACCTGATAGATCCTGTACCAATCATGGAGATTGGGCTGCAGCCGCAGCTGAGAGCTGTTCACAAGCAGTTCCACCACGTCGAGGCGCTCGTTGATCAGGTTATTATGCAGTATAGGGACGATTACTTGAAATACCCTATTTCAAGTAAGTAACAAGTTGATTCTAATCAACTAATAATCATCTCTAGATAAGGGTTGTCCCGGAGACTGTTAGGATTGAGGACTTAAAGTGTTCTTCCTCGTGCACTTTTGATTCCGGAGTTCTACTCAGGTGATTATCGCGCTGCTATGAGATAAGGTAAGAAAGATAAACAATACTGACCTGATAGATCCTATAACAATCATGGAGATTGGCCTTCTTCCTGGTTAAAGGGCGAGCCAGCGCCCGCAGATCCGGAATTCTCCTCAGATGGTCGTTGTGAAGAGTTTAGACAACAATGACCGGCAAAATTCTAAGGCATCTAACATATCAGTGCTCTTCCTCGTGCACTTTTGATTCCGAAGTTCGTCTTAGGTGATTATCGTGCTGCTATGAGATAAGGTAAGAAAGATAAACAATACTGACCTGATAGATCCTATAACAATCATGGAGATTGGCCTTCTTCCTGGTTAAACGGCGAGCCAGCGCCCTCAGATCCGGAATTCTCTTCAGATGGTCGTCGTAAAGAGTTTAGACAACAATCACCGGCAAAATTACAAGCCATCTAACATATCAGTGTTCTTCCTCGTGCACTTTTGATTCCGGAGTTCTACTCAGGTGATTATCGCGCTGCTATGAGATAAGGTAAGAAAGATAAACAATACTGACCTGATAGATCCTATAACAATCATGGAGATTGGCCTTCTTCCTGGTTAAACGGCGAGCCAGCGCCCTCAGATCCGGAATTCTCCTCAGATGGTCGTCGTGAAGCTGCAGACGCAGCTGGGAGCTGTTCACGAGCAGTTCCACCACGTCGAGGCGCTCGTTGATCAGGTTGATGTCTCGGAGCGGCTGCCGTAACCATTGGGCGAGAAGCCTGTATATAAAAATACTAGAACGTTCCCGCGAACTTCGACCGCGCAGAAAAAGTGGGGTTATGATTTTTTTGTTTCTCCGTAGTCGTCATAGGGATGCTGAATTACTCGTGTAGCAAAAATTTACGAAATCGGTCCACCAGTTTAGGCCTGGTAAGAGGACAAAATTTTCTTACATTTCTTCGTCATCACATATCCAACTATGAAAAGGTACATAAGAGATTCTATCAATTATAGATGCTTTTACGTCTCAATCATGGTCTTATACAAAATCTAAATTTACAATAGGCATATTGACAAATTTTTTTTGAGGATGTCAATCGATTCTATTTTTTATTGTGATCACATGTCCATATGGGACTGACTACATTTAAACTGCTCTAAAAGTCAGAAATGACCGTCAAAGTTCAACATTCCTACGTAGCGCTAAAAACGCTCCATATAAAACGCGTCAGGCTAGTGACGTCACAGGCCGGTATAGGTACCAATAATTGTATGGAAAAATTAAGAAATTTGTCATTTTCACCGTGAAAAAGTGCGTTTAAGTTCATAGTTGTCATACAATTATTGTTTCGTAAAATTATGAGGATTCTGAAAACATTTTCAAAATTTATTTTGGATTAAAAAAAATATCATAAAATTTGCGTACCTTTGAAGTCACATATTTCCAAAAAAGATATTATGTTTCTGATTTTTTTTTCTTTGTTTCGTGAAATATTTAGCTAATTTTATTCATATAACTACAGTACGCTGTAGAATTCAACATCAGTCAAATAGCCTATTCATTCGGAAGCCATGATTATGTTAAATTATCACGATACTGCCTAGCCAGCAGGGCTTGTTGACAAGCAAAAGGCTTTGTCCAACATCCTCGACCAGATTGAAATAAAAAGCGGCCAAGTGACGGCCTCGCGCACGAATGGTTCCGTACCGACAAATAAAATAATTGGCCGAGTTAAGTTAAGTTTGCATATGGTATGTATGGCGCCAGATACAAATGAGGTACAAAGTAAACGCAACCGACCACGTTTGCTGTATGGGAGCCAAACGTAAATAATTATTTTTCTCAAACATGCAATGAAATATCGTCGTAACGTGCGTTAAAACAGGCTTCGAAGTGTCAAGTTTCGGGCGGAACAATTCGGGAGAACTGTAAAGGAATTTCATACAAAATTGAAGGCCTAAGCCGGGAAGTAATTTGTTTTTAATTTTAATGTAAACATGGCGTCTGTGTGTATGAACAGCTGATATATTTTTTTTTTTTCTAGTAGCTACCCGGCCTACTAGCTATTCAGCCATCGGACCAACAATATCCGTGTTAATGCCTAGTACACACGAACTGAAAATACCGTCTATACGTAAGTCACCAGAGACCATAGACAATATTAAAAATCCTCTGCCTTTATTTTACTTATTATAGAAACTAAGATTCTTATTATCAGGTTGTGTATAATGGCCCTAATATTCGCACACTACACACGTGGGCTTATTAAAGAAAAAAATATAGAGGGATTGGAGGGAAAATTAAAAATACTTTTTTTAAACATGGCGTCTGTGTTCATGAACAGCCTGAACAGCTGAATTATGTTTTTTTGAGTGGTGTATTTTTTTATTTCATTGCATATGTTTGAGAAAAGCACTATACATGCCTTAGCCGTGAAAAGGGCTTGCCGGCTTCGTATCACTAGACGGCCTCCCTTACGGTCGGCCCTCTATACCTACTCAGCCGGCAAGCCCTTATTTCCCGGCGTCTGCAGTAATGTACTATTATTCTGGTTTTAGTGTCTCTAGCACACATCTATTTCTCGCGCTAGATAATTACATGTCTCTTTCTGAGTAATGTGAGAGAGTGACGGGTAGCGCTATGTCGCGCGACAAGAGTCGCGAAGCATAGTTGTGCTAGACGGGCTGAAATACATCATCAGTGAACATTTCAACTGTCTAGCTATCACGGTTCATGAGATACGGCCTGGTGACAGACAGGCAGACGGACGAACGGACAGTGGAGTCTTAATAATAGGCCAAGTAGCAAAACAAGCTGCAGAAGCGCTTATATAGCCCTATACTGCTAACTCAAGCTGAATAAAGCCTGTATAAGCGTTTCTGCAGCATATTTATTTATTTTATTTATTTATTTAAACTTTATTGCACAAAACAAAAAGTGTACAAATGGCGGACTTAATGCCATAAGGCATTCTCTACCAGTCAACCATTGGGCTAAACAGAAACATTTTATGGTGCAGGGCCTGTCAACTATCAACATTATACCAAAAGAGAAACTTATTATATATCAGTAATATAAGTAACACAATAAATAAACATACACAAATATGCAATACAATATACTTACATAAACATTAATTCTTGTACCCAGTGCAAAATATCATAACCGACAATCAGTCTAGGAGCTTACTGGTGAGATGCTTGCGCAACATGTGCTTAAAGGTTTGCTTTGTTTGTGCTTGCCTGATGGAAAGTGGGAGATCGTTCCAAAGTCGTATTGCCTGCACAGTGAAAGAATTTGACATAAAACCGGTGCGATGAGGAGGGACAATGAGCATGAGTTTACGAGAAGTGCGAAGGACGCAACCGGGTCGAGCAGATACAAATTGAAATTTAGATCTAAGATACTCGGGTGCAGCTGGATCGAATACAATGGAATAAAGAGTGGATAAGACTCGTAATGACCTACGTTCACGAATGGGAAGCCAATTAAGTTGACGGCGAAAATCAGATATGTGGTCATATTTACGAAGTCCAAAAATGAATCTAATGCAGTTATTAAGAACACGATCCAAACGATTCAATGAAGCCTGAGTGATATTTGAATAACACACATCAGCATAATCAAATACGGGCAGAACAAGAGCTTGAATAAGGAGAGTTTTAGTGCTGACAGGAAGAAAGTGTTTTAGTCGGTAAAGCGATCGAAGTGTGTTGGTCACTCTGCGACATACGTCAGACACCTGTGGCTCCCACGTAAGGCCGGAGTCAAAAATCAGACCCAGGTTCTTCACTTGCGACGCCAACGGAATAGGAGTGTCTTCAAACCGGATAGGAGCTATGTGCGCCATTTCAGTTGTAGAGAGCAAACGGGGACTTCCGAGTACAATGGCCTGACATTTAGACGGGTTCACGGTGATCCCAAAACTACGAGACCAAGTAGAAATCCGGTCCAGGTCATTATTGATGTCAGAAACTGCGCGATTTAAATCGTCAGCGCTTGCCTGGGTGCAAGTCGTCGGCATACAAATGATGAGAGCATACTAAGTGAGCCACAATTAAATTAATAAAAAGAGAGAATAAGAGTGGAGAGAGAATTCCGCCTTGCGGTACACCGGAAGTGAGATCACACCAGTCAGATAATGACCGATCTGCGTGAACCCTCTGACGGCGACCGCGAAGATAGGAGGCAAACCATGTAGCCACTGATGATGAGATATTTAACTGATTGAGTATAGCCAATAGAAGGTCGTGATCAACAGCATTGAATGCGTTGGAGAAGTCTATCAAGACCAACACAGTTAATTGGGTAGCTTCCATACCTAGTCTCACATCCTCCGATACCTTGAGTAACGCTGTACATGTACTGTGGCCAGGCCGAAAGCCAGATTGGTAAGGAGTGAGTATACGGTTAGAGTAGATATGGGAAGCCAGTTCTTTGTGAACAATGGCTTCCAAAATCTTGGACATGAACGGGAGAATAGAGATGGGCCGAAAATCTTTAAGTTCGCTGGGGTTGGAAACTTTCGGCAAAGGGAGTACATAGGCATTACGCCACAAAGAAGGAAAAACCCCAGTTGACATTGAAAAGTTAATAACGTGAGTTATAACTGGGAGAATACATTCCAGGATGAAAACAATCATGAGCCTGCTCAGCTCATCGTGACCAACGGCGTTGGACTTGATAGAGGTGATCACTTTAAGTATCTCATCATCAGTGACCGGGTTGAAGGTAAATACTGTTTCAGAAAGGCAAGGCAAGGTACTAATATGTGAAAGACTTTGTATTTTAGTGGTGGAATCTAAGGAAGAAGATACATATTTGCTACTTGGGAGGATCCTGTTTTTTAAAAGCTTTTATTTAACTTGCATTGTATGTATGTATGTATGTATCTAAGTATGTTTGTTCGGGTGAAATCTTGCAACTCAATTTTGAAGCAGATATCGTCAACCAATTGAGCTGAAATTTTGCATACTTACTTAACTTTGATGACAATACAATAATATGTTACCATGGGGCTGATCTGATGATGGAGCCGGAAGGTGGCCATAGGAAGTCTATAATAGAAAAAGCAATCCTACCGAGCTTGGGCTCTTTAGAATCGTCTCAGTGAGCATTTGATGGATATCCAAAGAAAAGTACAGTCGGCTATAAAAGCTTGCCACTAAAATGTCATTTTTGACAGAAACTTATACCTTTTGGGTACGGAACCCTAAAAAGAGGTATCTGATCGTACCGTTTTCCTTGCTGAGTCCGGCATCTATCCAGCAGGCCCAGGAGACTACGGGACGGTGACGGCGCATCGCCCAGTTCTGGAAGCACGTTAAGGGCGCTTAAAGCTGCTGCGTCCAGGTGAAGGAAGCAGTCTGCCTTGATGGTGCTCAGGCGGAATCTGAGGACATACAGAAGTGATATAGAAATTACTCTCGCATCAGCTTCAGTGGTCCAATAGGTAGGACGCCCGTGTTGGCCTGGAAAGCCGTTGGAGACGCGTGTTTGAACCCAGCCTAGACCATTACATTATAAAAAATGTCTTTTTATTTCATGACATTGTAAACATTTGATTTAAAAAGGTGGTAATGACGGGCAGATACTACCAAGTTGTTTCAAGACTTAAACCATATGCCACGTAAGGCAAATACGTGCACTTTTTTTGATGCATTGTCCAAAACATTGCTTTCGAAACAAGTCAATCTGGTTTTAAGATTGAAATAGAAAGCCTCAAAACTGTGGTATAAATATATTTTTTTAAAAGTGTGAAGTAAACATTTTCAAACTTAGATGTATCAGCAACCGCGACGTGGCGTTCACGAAGACCCGATTCCCACCGGTTTCCCTATTTTAGAGCATTTCTCTATTATCAAGCATTATTCTCTTAGAAAATAAGTAGCCAATTCTACTCCGGCTTGCCCATGTATTTACTTTGACGTCACGCCACTAATGAGCAATATGGCGTTTCTCTATTATTCAACAGAAACTGCCCTTTCAGCAGTCACCGCGTGTTTCCGTTCTGTTTCAACATAAACATTAAATTCCTCCTTATAAACTCCACGGCTGTGCGTTTTTCTAGAAATTTCCTGCCTCGCACGACTGCATTGTGGAATGAATTGTCGCTTGCGGTATTTCGGGACCGATGCTACCTTCAAACCTTCAAGACAAAAGCGTACTCCCACCTGTAAGGCCGGCAACGCACTTATGACTCCTCTGGTATTGCATGTGTCTATGGGCGACGGTACTCGCTTTCCGATTGTCCGCTCTGACATAAAAACAAAACTTGAAAGCAACAATAAAGTAAAAATAGGTAAAAATCTACCTCCCAAAATTGGTGTTATCTGTCATCAAAGACACATATTTGACAGCCGCCGCTAAACTGGTCATGGCGACTTCCTTTCTGGTCTCCTCGAACGCGTTGGCGTCTTGTTGCTGATCCTCCTTAAACTTCAGCAGTCGGTTGAGGTCCTGGATGAGGCCTTCCGTGGAGAACTCGCTTCGCTTCAGCTTGGTGACGGTTACGCTAGCCCGCTCCATCACTTTTTTTAACGCTTTGTACTGAAAATATGTAAAATAATAAATTAAAGAAATAAAAACTTTCGATATTATCAATTTTTCATTCTTTATATTCATCATGGAGAAATCTACCATCGACATAGCATGCTGAATTGGCAGCGGGCTCAAAAGCATTAAATTCCGATGCTCGAAATTCGACCATCGTATAGCGCCGCCCCGCTCACCCAAATACATTTTAACAGGAGATCGAGAGGGATGGTACTATACGATCGTCGAATTTCGAACATCGGAGTAGCCTTTTGGTCATATCTATGAGCCGACGACCTCGACGACCACAATTTAGTTCTGGACTGGCTTTTATTCCTCTGTAGTTTTACCTTGTTCATAATTCTTGCAAATAATTATCATCCTATTGATTAGGTTAGGTTTATTTTATTATATATAATAAAAAAATATATATGTTAATTTACCCACATTGAAATAAAACAATTTACACGGATTATATCGCGTATATTAATTATTTGAGCCTCCCTGACGTTTCAGTACCTTTACAGAAACCCCTACCTTTAGTAATAAATAAGGCAATCTGGGAGTTTTCTTTGGCGGTTCTTTCTCCTCAGTAAGCCTTTAGTGAACCGCTGGTAGATATTTTAAATAAAATAATAAATGCCCTTCTGGCACATGTGTGTCTTTACACATTAGGCCCATCTGGCATGTATGAACACCTTTATTTTAAATTAATATTTATAAAATGGGTAGTTTGCACAAATGTAACTTTGACAGAGAAAAATTGTGTTTTTCTCAGTCAACCTTTGACAACGGTATCTGTAAAGGTACTGAAACGTCAGGGAGGCTCCAATAATTAATATACGCGATATAATCCGTTTAAATTGTTTAATTTTAAATGTGTGACAGTCGCGGAAACCGAAGAAAATATTAATTTACCCACATAAAAAGTAATTACTAAAAGCATAATTGTGTTTCGAATTAAAATATTTACTACAAAAAGCTTATGGTTTCAGAAAAAATAAGCTTTTCACGAAATGACACCCCGAAAAATAATTCGGCGAAAAAGCAGAGAACCCTGATACAGACTTATGATGATGAATATACCATAAAACTTCAAGTAGTAGTCCAGAAATCTTGAAAATTCGAACTTACACCTTCGACAATGTTGTAAGCCACAATTATAAACATATTCCGAATAATTCTTGACATCATCAACAACAATGGATTCGATGAATCAGTGATGATTAATTTGTTCTTGGCTATGCATATAATGAACACTAGCCAACAACCTCAACCCATGGAAAAAGAGTAAAGTAGTAGTCATCCAAAAAGGACTAAAGTAGTTACTCCATGGCACATACATTTTGTATAGCGCGTAGATCTCTATTAACAAACAAACGCCATTTATGAACCTATTTAGTAAAGTCCGCGTTCTCTGGATGCCACTAGTCTGTTAAGAAAGGCCTCAACGGAACGCGATTTTTTACAGCCTAGAGCAGTAATCTTGAATTATTAGTCTATGGTTTTGGTTCTAAATTGTATACTAACATCTTCGTGTTCAGTTAGCGGTATGAGGCACTCGGACGGCGCCATCTGCACCGTAATAGTCTCCAGCTCTGTGAGTAAGTCATCGTCCGTGAATTCCGTCACGGACAATTCGTAGTCTCCCGCCGTCACGCAGGCCACGCCGAGAAACCGGCCCTGTAACCCGAAAATAGTACATTATTGCCGAAGCGAGGGAATTAGACAATTTGCCGGGTGAGTACCAATTTTACTCCAAAGGTTTCATTAAATACGAAGTCAGCAATTGTCCTTCCGGCTGAGAGAAATTATGGATCAGCGAACCAAAGCGAATCTTGTTTTCCGATACGAGTTGACGCCACTTGTCCCGAACTAGCACAGTTTTCCCGTCAGTTACCGGTATTTTAAATAAAGTACCGATAACTAACCAACGTTGTTGATATAGCTCAGACAGTCGCCAAACTTAAGTGGCAGTGGGCGGGGCACATTGCTCGTAGAACCGATGGCCTTTGAGGCAGAAAGGTTCTTGAGTGGCGACCGTGTACGGCAAGACGCAGCGTGGAAAGACCCCCAACAAGGTGGACCGACGACCTGGTTAGGATCGCGAGATCGATCGTTGTTGAGAACTTTGGGAAGGCCCTTATCCAGAAGTGGACGTCTCTCGGCTGATATAATGATGATGACCGGTAACTAGCTAGTAAAACGTGTGCACGTTGAGAAAAAAAATGAACGTGTGCCTCTTTCTCAACTGTGAAAATGAAAATAAGAAAGCGTTTCAGTTTATTTTACAGTATTTACAGAGAGTCCGATAAACCGACGATAATCCCTCGAATGTATACTGGTAGAGTCTCAACTCTTAACTCTCACTGAACCTTTCCAAGCCGTAAAATTATCTTGTATTGTACACTATGTATTGAAGGATCCCCGTGCCTTATATGCATACCCCGGGGATTTCGATGCACGAATAACTTAACACTAGGCCGACAGTAGGCGTCAAATCATAAGTGCACCGAAAATCACGGGGTATTCTTGCATGTCAATCTTATCGGATAAATAGGTACCTTGGTAACCGGGTCCGTCTTGATATTGACCGCCATCAGACACGGCGTACTGTCGTCTGTGGAGCCAAGACCCTCGCCCAGCACCTCTTCGAGCTGTGAGAGACATCCTGGCGACCCTTTGTATTGGAGCGTCCAATCGCCACTCTTCACGGAGCCTTCTGCTACGTATATCTCTACTCGGTAGCGGCGTACCTGAAAATAAAAAAATAAATAACAAAAAAGAAAAAAATTACCGGTTTATCGGATCAGATCAAAAATTTTGAAGTAATTGCAATGAAACCATCATCTATTTCAACTCACATCTCCGTTGAAAAAAACCTTTTTACTTTAAATTGAAATATTTGAAGAATTATTCTACGAATCTGACCACTTATGGGTTAATAAGCCTTGACGATATTTTTTGTCTTCAACAGTTTACCGAAGTATTTAAGAATAGTCAAATCCTACGTAATTAATGAATATCAAAAATGCTCAAAATTTACGTAATTACTGAATAGGGATGCACGTTAGAGGGCGCGCAAATCCTTGGGTAAATAAATGCTGACAATTTTATTAAACTAAGCAATCAGTGTTCTATAGACGCTACTGATAAACAAAACTAATTAAGTATAAAGCACGTGTATCGTATTTACATGTAAGTGGTCGCTCTAATCCGAGGCATTGATCGTAATCCGTAAGTAGTTTAAGGTCAATATGCCTCGGGTTATCTCCAGCCATCCGGAACAACATCTGAGTAGTGTTCCAAGTAAATACTTCCGTTTTAATACTTTAATTTTTAAGAGGCAATAAATAAAAATAACAAAAATTCATCTATATCATTACAAAACTCTAAAATTCAACTGAAACCCCTTACTCTAAAAGAGTCAAGCCGTGTACAGTCCGTGAGCACTCAGATTGCGATTCGGGTTTGGGTGAAAACTGAGAGGTTCTTATCTGGATCGCGTGAGAGCGAGCGAGACAGGCATAAAACGCGAATCGCATTCTAACAGCTGACGTACTGTACGGACGGAAAAACAAAATCCATCGAACATTTTGTTGCACGTACCGCTAACGAATATCAAACACAACAGGACGGTTCGTACGTTTTCGTGTTCGTCAATCGATGTTATTACCATGTTGTTGTTCTATCGTCCGTACATTGCTTCATGATACAAGTAAAAAATCTAAAAACGCAAGGCAGACTACTTTATAGGATCGCCATCGCCATCTATTTGTTTATATAAATCTGTCCGTCAATCATCATAGTCGTCATGCATCCGTTATCGGATGGATTTTAACAATTTTGGCACAGTGATAGCGGGAGAAAGATAGTATACCTTTTACTCGACTACGGTTAATAAGAGGGTTACGTGGACGAAGCTGCGGGCTTCTTGTAGTTATGAAATAAAAATATTATCAAGAATGTAATGAAGCTAAATAAGAAGGTGGGTATATCAAGGTAAAATTTATACGTCCAGAGAAGCCCAGAGATAAGATTGACGCTTGTTTAAAAATACTTTTGTGCTAAACATTTCAGTTTAGCCAAAATTTCTTTCGTATGTCCAGATTCCGGATGTTCGGATGTCCGGCCGGCTGTACTCGCCTGCAGGTCGCATTCTCAACAGATTCTCATGAAATATTGTTAGCAGGTTTGATAATTATAAATATTTTTTTGTCGACTCAGTAATGCAAAAAAAAACAAATGGTATGGGGGTTGAAGAATTACATATATTCTAGGTATTTCAAAAAACGTTCAAAAAGGTCAGAGCCACTAGTTAGTCATCATCATCATCTCAGCCATAGGACGTCCACTGCTGAACATAGGCCTCCCCTTTGGACTTCCATATATACCGGTTGGAAGCGACCTGCATCCAGCGCCTTCCGGCGACCTTTATAAGGTCATCTGTCCATCTTGTAGGTGGACGTCCTACGCTGCGCTTGCTGGTCCGAGGCCTCCACTCGAGCACTTTTCGGCCCCATCGGCCATCTGCTCTGCGTGCTATGTGGCCTGCCCATTGCCACTTCAACTTGCTAATCCGGTGAGCTATATCGGTCACTTTAGTTCGTCTACGGATTTCCTCATTTCTGATTCGATCACGTAGAGACACCCCGAGCATAGCCCTCTCCATTGCTCGTCGAGCGACTTTGAGCTTTGAGATGAGGCCGATAGTGAAAGACCACGTTTCGGTGCCGTAAGTCACACACATTGGTTGAAGACTTTCGTCTTGAGGCACTGAGGTATGTCGGACGAAAAGACATTGCGTAGTTTCCCGGACGCTGCCCAGCCGAGTTGGATTCGGCGGTTGACCTCTTTCTCGAAGTTGGACCTACCTAATTGGACCACTTGTCCTAGGTAGATGTATGAGTCAACAACTTCGAGTACCGAGTTTTCAACAGAGACTGGGATGGGCACAACCTTGGCATTTGACTACTACACTACGACACTAGTTAGTAGCTTAGGTTAAGTTTAGGTTTAGGTGCTTGAAATTTTAAAGAATCTTTGGAGCAAACAACCGTCGTATAAGTAACTTTGGTTAACTTAATTGTAATTCGTAATTAGTTATGACCGCATGGCAATTAATTCGTGTTATTGTTTTTGTAGAAAATGATTAGGCTACTTAGAATCGCAGTTTCCTTAAACAACATTGCAAATATTTGTCAGAAGTTAACAGAAAGGAGCTTCCTAATCTTCATACCTCGGCCCATTTTTTATTTGCGAATCCTCACAAAGAATAAAAAAGCCGTAAAAGATATCTAGTTGCCATAAACTTTTACTTATATATAGTAAACAATTAGTAATTTTAAGAAACAGACGATAAGAACATCAATTACCGTTGTATTGTTATTCTGATATAGCTATCAATATTATATTGTTAATATTTCTTATCATGCAAATTATAATAATAAAAATTGGGCAAGTGCGAGTCCAACTCGCGCATGAAGGGTTCCCTATCATAATCTATAACAAGTTTGTTGTATGGGAGCCCCCCTTAAATATTTATTTTATTTTATTTTTAATATTTGTTGTTATAGCGGCAATAGAAATTCATCTGTGAAAATTTCAATTGTCTAGCTACCACCGTTCTTGAGATACAGCCTGGTGACATACGGACGGACGGACGGACAGCGAAGTCTCAGTAATAGGGTCCCGTTTTTACCCTTTGGGTACGGAACCCTAAAAAATAACGACGATTTTACCACAAACATTACAAATAAACAATTTCTACCGGATTCAAAGTAACAAACGATAGCAAACATTGCAATCGTAATTTAAATTACATTGTTACCGTTACTTAAAAATATAGGTATATTGACTTAATGTTGTCTGGAACGGCCCGACATGTTTCGAACTCGTATGGAGCTCTTCATCAGGGACAGCTATCCGTGCTGGCCACGCAACTCACGGCCCGCATGAAAAGCTCCATACGAGTTCGAAACATGTCGGGCCGTTCATGGCAATTTTTACGTGAGTTTAAACCGTCTTTATAATTAATCAAGATGTCTCACGATAGTTTTAATAACATTAATGTTGTCTGTTAAGTGAGTAAATTGGATTATTTCTTTGAATAAATATTCATCTCAACTCTTTTTTCATTAGTAAGTATGTACAAGACCGGGAAACGCCATTATATATACATATATATATATTTAAGAGGCCTTATTCCTTTTAAAATTCTTTTTTTCATATTATGACAAATATATTGACAATTTCAACCAACTTTTTGAAGTGAATAATACTTTTCCCCGAGTTCTAGGTAGTAACGTAGCTATTTCATGCTTTTATTGCGTGCAGTCAAAAATAAATTGAAAAAACTAATTTTCGGCGTGAATTTTGTCAATTTCGAGTAGTTTTTGAAACAATAATTAATAATGAAAAATCCAAACTGTAGGCTTCCAATATATACCAATAAATCTCAATAGCCCTGTTCTAGGTAGTCAATAGTCTAGGTAGTCAAAGTAATCAATAATATGTTAAGAAACATGTTTGATCATAGAGAAAAATGTCTAAAACAATCAGCATTTTAAAAGGAATAAGGGCTCTTAATCACATTACTTTAACCGAATAAGATATTTGAATATATCTAGTGAAAATAAATTGTATCATGGAAACTGCTAAGCACACATTCAAAAATACATGCAACCAAATAAACTACCACTAATTTTTGGACGTTATACTACTTTTGATTGGTCAAATACTACCTATAAATAGAAGACGTGACTACTGATTTTTATGACATTACAAGCCAGTATCTCCATAGAAACATTTCATAAAGAGCAGATGGTTTGAGCTATCATCACACCGTATCCAAGACTATAGTAATGTAAAATTACCAGTAGCAGTTTCTTGATGAGGATCTCGAAGTTTCCCTTGGACAGCACGAGGTATTCTAATTTGTTGGGTTCTAGCCCCATCTTCTTGATATTGGCGATGGAAGAGAACACCTCTCTGGAGCATGTGGTCGCGTCGACCCCGTGGACGCTGTAGTAGTCATTGCGGTCGAAGATTCTGACTGTTGTGGGAGGTTTCTGAAATTGTTAAAATAGGATCGTAAGATAAAGGGATACACTAAAAATACAATACAAATCCTCTATATTGCACACCTGAAATACAAAGGGAAACAACACATAAGGGATACAATAAATAAAGAGGGGTAAACAACAGGCAGTCTTATCTCTAAATAGCGATCTCTTCCAGACAACCTTTAGGTAGCGGTGTAATTAAACCAAACTACCTAAATGTTCGATCTTCCTTTCCCCATCAGGAAAGCTCAGAGAAAATCCTCCTTCAAGCGAATATTGCGCAAGCATTTCTCGAATTCTTCTCATGATTGATTATCTGTAAGATGTTTGGCATGGAAGGGTAAGTAGGTATATATTTTACATTTATATAATGTGTATTACAATCTATACTTAATATGTGCGTACGTATACTGTCAATATATTATTGATTAACTTATTGATTTTGTCTTATTATTAGGTATTATTTTTCTACCGACATTTGATAATCCTGCACCGACAGCTACTTTCTGTTTGGCCCTATGGTTGACTAAAAGAGAATGCCTTATTGCATTAAGTCTGCCATTTGTACTATTTACTTTTTTGTATTGTGCAATAAAGTCTAAATAAATAATAAATGTTCACTGTCACGAAATACCTTTGTCCAGCATTGCAAGTATTATTATGCTTGTACATGGCGATTGCTGTCGTCTAGCTTTTGTTAAGACATGTGTGATGTCCAGCCCAAGGAGAAGAATAAATACTTTATGCTCGTTTTGGTTCATTAACCGACTTCCAAAAAAAGGAGGTTCTATGTTCCACTGTACCTATGTAATTTTGTAATATGCTTGATGATTGATATTTGTAAGCATCTCAAATAGCATATCTATGACGCAGAACGTACATCCAATAAAGTTTGACCATGCTAAAAATCATGACGAATAAAGATATTGCAACATTTTTCTGTAGAACTCCTAAGTGTGTCAAGAGCGCGACTTTTTCCTGTATGTGAATCCTTGAAGTCCCACATTTAGCACGTAAATAAGAGCAATGTCGAGATATCTTTGTGTGCCGACGGTCATATATATCACTTATCATATCATGACTGCAAAAAAGAAGGAAAAAACAATACGCTTTATAGTTACAATAGGTTATAAGTTACTGAATATTCTTTAGAGAACTAAGTCATTAAGTAAAATGTTCTACTAGCCCTTCGTCTGTAGGATCCTGACCACATATTAAGGCCGTCTTTTTGCATTTTTTTACGGACATATTTTTTTACTCATTGCAGCACAAATGAGGTTTGAACGCAAGATTTTTTTTTATCTCACAGACGAAGGGCTAGTCTTCGTAACTATCGGTCAACGAGTGGAGTTTGAAATGCCTACATTAATAGGCTAGTTTCCTAAAAAAATATTTTTAGACCTCAGTTTACATTTTGGGCACGTATCTTTGACCGAGCGAGAAAAGAAAATTCTTTTGTATTCCGATGTTCGAATGTCTACATGCTTTCCGGCTGTTCTCGCCTACAGGTGGCAATTCTCAGCCGATACTCGTATAAATTTGTGAGTAGGTTCGATCGGTAAATAATAGGAACTAAGATATACTTTAAACTTAGTTCGTTTCCGGAGAACAATCGAGCTTTTAACTTGAACTGGAACTATAAACGCTATTCTTATCGTATAGCTGATAAAATGGATGACCGTGATTATTACAATACATGTAATATTAGTAAAATATGTTAGAAGAGAATAATATTAATAATGAAGAATTCTATTTACGTATGGGGGAGACAGTAACGTAACTACTTTCAGTAGCGCCACCAATTTTACACCTTTCAGCGGACTTTTGGATATAATACAGATAGAAAGATATTGCTCCTTCTTTCTACCCTCCATACTACATATAGCGCGACCAACTTGTTTGTGAACTGAAGGGTGTCACCTTATAAAACATTCAATATACTCTATGGTGTCACCACAATCTTCACACACGAAGCACTCGAATGCAGACAAAGACAATCGTATGAAATTTCAGCATGACAGTGGTAGTTCCTAATTTCGCCGTTTCAAAGACAAGGAGAGATTATAGCGAAAACAAGGATCAGTTACGTCAGAGAGTAAGAAGTGGCAATTAAATTAGATAATAATTAATAGAAAAACGACTTCAGCGAGAAGAAATCATATATTGAGAATAACTGAACGAGGTACTATAAATTTAATATTTTATTTCAAACACACAATTATGTTACTCGAAATGTTTTTTTCAATGTAGGTAAATTAACACCACATTTTTTAATTGCTATAAGTATAAAGATACAAAGATCAACACGCATAGAAAACAGTTTACGGTTTAAAAAGCGCCATCTGTCGTAAAATTTAACACGTGCGCGGAGACTAACGACTACGTCGCAAACTCAATCCCAATCCTTCGCATCGAGGGATATTAGAATTCTCTAAAAAGATTAAATTCAAAAGGTTATGCTATCATATCCCCTACGTACGTCTGATTCTGGGAAGAGAGGAGATAAAATATGTCATCAAACCGCAAGTTGAGATAAGATGTAAACGTATTAGTCTGCCTAGATTCATACAAGTTTGCAATTTTGTAGATTCAATTGCGAGACTTACCTACGCTCATTATATTTACATAGGGGTCCCTTCCTTTTTGGGTGTTTTATGTGATGTTTAGAGGTTTTTTTTTATCTACGCCTTTGCTTTCATTTTGCGCGCCTCATGTGTTGTCGTAACCTTACAAAAATGTATTTTTTTTAGTTTTGACTTTAGACTTAATTCTGTATGGCTTGAGGTTAAATTGTCAATTTTGTGACAGATTTCGAAGTTTATCATGGAAACGACGGTGCACGATGCACTTGATAGGTAATTAGTATATCTATGAGTAGGTACGCAGTTATGGAGAATTTTAGGTATGTACCCCCTTCCCCTTCAGGTGGAGAAATAATATCCAATATTACAGTAGCCGACAAACTTTTTGAGCATGACCTTGACTGCGCAGTAGCCGATTTACGTACAAATGTACATGCGCAGATCCGCCATTTTTGTTCTTAAAGTTTGCCAGCAACTTACTTTTATTAATATAACAAGAGGAACATGGCAACTATGTACCTTGTAGGTACAGATAGCAACAACAGTTGTATTTGATGGTTTTTGCATAAACTTAACACTTAATTATGGATACGATACGAACATAAATTTAGAGAAAAGCCTACCTACTGTATTATCTAACTACCGAGAGGCTATTTTTCCTTAACTATAACATCATCTATGAATAGTTATGATAATAGAACCAAATTAGATCTCAAGACTTTGTGGACAAAATAATAGTCATCACCATCATTTCAGCCATAGGACGTCCACTGCTGGACACAGGCCTCCTCAATAGACTTCCACATAGGCCGGATAGAAGCGACCCGCATCCAGCGAGCCCCGCAACTCTGACCAGGTCGTTTAACCATCTTGCGGGTGCATTCCTGTCCAGTCCTACTCTGCGCCCAACGGCCATCGGTTCTTTGAGCGATGTGCCCTGCCCATTGCCACTTCAGCTTGCTTATCCGGTTTGCTATGTCGATGACCTTAGTTCGTCTACGAATCTCCTCATTTCTGATTCGATCTCGTAAAGAAATCCGTAGCAAACAATAGTCACATCGTTAAAATTTGTCATAAAAAACCGGCCAAGAGCATGTCGGGCCACGCTCAGTGTAGGGTTCCGTAGTTGCTCATCCTTCACAATAAACTGCTGTTTTAAGCCCGAGGTTTAAGTTAAGACAGATTTTAAGCTCTATAAAAAGGTCGTAAACGCCCTAGAAACTGTAATCACTTATTACCTTCTGGAAGTCAACTTACGACCTTTTAAAGAAAAAATATGAAATTTGGCGATAACTCAAAAACGGCTTGACCGATTTTGTTCAATATAGTTTTCATTGAAAGTACTTATAAGGCCGCATTAACATGAATTTTTCCATATTTTTTTGACTTGTGGTTCAAAAGTTAGAGGGGGGGGGACACAATTTTTTTTATTTTCGGAGCGAATATTTACAAAACTACTGACTTTATCAAAAAGTAATGTTTGAAAACCCCTATTATTTTCAAGAGACCTATTCAACGACACCCCACACACTAGGGTTGAAACGAAAAAAAAAATCACCCCCACTTTAGGTGTTCGAGAGGTACCCGAAAAAAAATTTTTTTTTTAGTTTTTATTTTACCGTTTTGTCGGCGTGATACATACACATACTCATACCAAATTTCAGCTTTCTAGTACTAATGATCACGGAGCTAAGCCGCGGACGGACGGACAGACGGACAGACGGACAGACGGACAGACGGACATGGCGAAACTATAAGGGTTCCTAGTTGACTACGGAACCCTAAAAACGCTACCCACGCGACAGCCACAATGACAGCATAGGCAGTATGAAGTCATGCCACTGATTCATTACTTAAGAAACATCGCCAATAACTTAGCGAAAATCACAAATATAAATAGTGATGGCTCATTTTTCTGTCAACGGTTCGCCTTCGTTAGTGAGCTTAATTTGTTTTGCTTTTGCATCGACAGTTCGCAGAAAACGTTATGACGGAGCAGAGGTTATCAAAACTGGACGGCAATATATGGAGTCCACGGGAGCAGGCAATGTCAGTGTACGGACGAGAGGGTTGAAGAGTGGTCATACGATATTGTAGTTGTTGTTTGGGAGGAGCGGAATCTTTGCAATAAAGGTAATTAATCCTATTGTTACACACATATTTTGTATTTATTATATAAATAGCCGACAATTGGTTATAGGTTTGGTAATAAATAATTACGTCTATTGTGTAATGTAATAGTGTATAGCATAAGTCCGCCTTTCGTACCAAGTTTACATTTTCTTATGAGCATTATTTACTTAATAAAGTACAGTCAGTCGGGGTATCTTTGGCACTGCCAGTTTTAATAGTGGCACTACGAAAATGTAGAACGCATAGATTTATTGTTATTATATACCTAAAACATTTTCCTTTTTTGTTTTTGATAAACACATTATATATTACTATACTGTATTAAAGAAATGAATTGAGCAATACTTTATAAATATAAATAAAAAAAAATTACATACGTAAAGATAACAATAGAGAAATAGATCTGCTGTATCAGCCTGCTTAAAGAATTGTTTTGTAAGCATCGTCTTTACAGTCGAGTTCATTTACATCTACACACTTACGAGAACATAAATAACACGATTTTATGCTCCTGACAATAGGGTCGTGTTCAGATATTTTTGTTCTCGTAAGTGTGTAGATGTAAATGAACTCGACTGTACAATATAATTTTAATAGCCTTTTCTCGGTTTCTCCGTCATTGCCAAACAGCGATAACTCAAATAGAGTATCGGCGTGAAAATAAGTGTAAATATACATATAATAATAAACTTTGAATATTTTAGACGTAAGGATAGCCTAATAGTAGTAGGTAAATGGTAAAACTATCATATACAAACATTTTAATTTTGATATTATTAGGATCCAAGGATATGATCCAAATTAAAATAGCTGATAGTGTAATAGATAATAAATATAAAAAATCTATATTTTTTAATTAATTCCTTACATTATTATATTTGGAATTGGAACTTCCAAATAGTACTGAAAGTCAAATGATAACAAACACATGATTTTTATAAAGATGCACAATGTCAACGGCGTTACTTTTAATAAATATTTGGACAGAAAAATAGATGTGAATTTCGCTAAAAGTGAAATAGACGTGCAGACACATAATTTTTTGCAAAAACTTACTGGAAAAATTCCCTTAATGGCTACGTAGGGTATCCCATATATTACCTCTAATTATCGTGAAGGCGTCTTCTAATAGTGTGTATATGTGTTTATTTCAGAAGGCGATTCCATAAAACACAATGAGGAGTTTATTCCTCGTAGCTACGATCTGGGCACTGGCCTGGGCCAGGCCCGAAACTTACAGAGAAACGGAAGACTTCCAGTTCGCCAGGAGCTCTTCAGACGAAGGATCGAAATCTGGGTACTATGGAGCCCAAAGAGGAAACGTGGCAGGGAACTATGAACGCGCACACAACATGGATTCCTTAGCTCAACATCAGATGAGCGGAGCTATCAACCAAGTCGAAGGAGAACTAGGCGACGCTTCGAAAAATCGAGCTGGAAGCGTCTACACCGCTGCGAACTCCAGAGGAGTCTTCGGAACTGGTCATTACGATCTCAATAATCTTCAAGGAAGAAATTTCGGAGAAAGCTCATCTGTTGACAGCTCTCACTCCTCCTTGTCGTCAGCCTACAACCAACAACATTCGCAAAACTCTGCATTGAGTAGCCACTCACAGCGAACTGGATTCGGTGCGTCCAACCAGTTAGGACAAGCGTCACTGCAAGCGGCGGACACCGGTTATGGAGCATCGCACTACGGTGGAAGTAACAGCCAAAGCACTGGCTACCACTCTGCATCTGGATACAACTCTCAGTCGGGATACCGTTCCCAGAACAACTATGATCAAAGTAACTTAAACGGACAGTCTGCTGACTTTGGGGCCGGTGATCAATCTCGTCGGTACACTATCGTAACACCGGTACGACTCGTAGGCAGGCCAGGAACGCAAATAGCAATTCCCGTTTACGGACAAGCGGGGCCGGCTTACGGTCAAGCGGGACACGTCTACGATGCCCAGAGAGGTTCGCCTTCATTCGATCAAAGTTCCAGCAACAGCCATAACTATGCATCACAAAGGGCTTCTACGTTCGACCAAACGGCGGCCAATAGTGAAGCTGAAGTGTTAAATAACAATCAGCAACATATTAGCTCCATTCCTAGTGTTCCAGTCGCCGACGGGAAGCATTACTCTTCTTCGTACAACTATCGTAAAGCTTGGGAAAGGCGAAGTGAAACAACTGGCTTACCGGTACCTATGGTACCTACAGTGAGTCCACTTCCTGAACATAGTGAGTTGTACGAAGATGCTCACGGTGGCAGCGCATCCGATAACCTGCAACAAGCCAGCTCGCAGGCCTCTCTCGCTGGCAATACTTACACTTCTGGTAACAGATATAATAGCTATTCACAAGCAGGATCAAGTGCAGCTAGACATCAATCAGATTATAGTTCTCAGCACAGCTCCCAGGCCGGCGCTAACGCAAACGCCTATACGCAACTTGGAAATTATGGTAGCCACAGTGGACTTCCATCACTCGCGGATACACAGCCTAAAAGTTATCAATCTTCTTATTCTTATCACAAATCGTGGGAAAAACAAGGTGACCCCTACGTCATAGTACCAGAAACAAATGGAGAACAATCACAAAGAATTGTCGCCGGAAATACTAAGACCGGTGCGTCTGCGCAACGTTATGGTTCGCATCAGCATTATTCTCATGGCGCTGCTGTAGACTGTGATACGCTGTGTAGAGCTCGGCGGGCTGTGCGATCTTACCGCAATGAAGATTATTATCAGCAGAACCAAGAAGATCTTGGACAGCAAGCTCAACGTGGCTGGGAAGATGTAGGTCAACAATCGCAAAACCTAGAAGATTTGGGCCAGCAGACACAACAATCTTGGGGTAACTTTCAACAGCAAAGTCGCCCTCAAAAATTAGAAGACTTAGGTCAACAATCACAAAATCTAGAAGATTTGGGCCAGCAGACACAACAATCTTGGGGTAACTTTGAACAGCAAAGACAACCTCAAAAATTAGAAGACTTAGGCCAGCAAACACAACAATCTTGGGGTAACTTTCAACAGCAAAGGCAACCTGAAAAATTAGAAGACTTAGGCCAGCAAACACAACAATCTTGGGGTAACATTGAACAGCAAAGTCGACCTCAAAAATTAGAAGATTTTGGACAACAAACCCAGGGTAAGTGGCACGAATTCGAAATTCAAGAACCCGAAAGTCATTTAGAAGACCTTGGCCAACAGACACAAGATGCATGGGATAAAACTAACATTGAGCAGCAAGAAAGCAGCCAAAACTTACACAATTTGGCACAACAAACACAGGGTCAGTGGGATAAACTGGAAACAGATAAGCAACAATCCCAACACACTTTTACAAACTTAGATAATCTTGGCCAACAAACACAAAATGGGTGGGACAATTTTGAAAGTTTAGGGCAACAAACACAGCAAAGTTGGAATGGTTTAGGCAATCATGAACAACAAAACATACCTCAACAAACCGAAGACCTAGGACAACAAACTCAAAATAAATGGGACAGCATAGAACACTTGGGGCAGCATGTTCAAACTCAATGGAACAGTATAAATACTATCAATAAAACACGTCACACAGACACAACAAACACAGAACAACAATCTCAAATACAGTTTCAAAGTGTTGATCATACAACGCCTAATAGCGTGCATGCTGAAGATAATTTAAGCAATCCCAACCATCCTGCGTTTTGGACTCTCAACAATGTACAAAAACATGAAAACACTCACTATCATCAACAACACAGTCAATTTAATCATAATTCTTATTCCAATTCACAGAATTATGGCGCTAGTTGGCACGAACAAGGCAATAGCTATAACGCTCAACCTACAAATAATAATCCTTTGCAAAGTTTATGGGACAAAATAGATAATATGGAACAGCAATCTGAGCTTACATCAAACGAGAACCAGCAGAATTCGCAGAATTCCTATTTTGGACAGGAAAATACGTATCATCATGAAAGCAATTGGGAACATAGGCATAATAATTCATACACTCGAGATCAACAACAAACCAATTATTCAGGGTATCAGCCACCAATTGAATTCAACAACACCACCGATAAACCTAAGAATGAACATCAATCTACAACTGAGAAGACCAAAGACGATAATTTACCCGAAAAACCAGAAGTAGCTGAAATCGGCCGTGGAGATATCGGGCCTGAAGATGACTCGCCTAAAGATATAACAACACCAAAGAATGTACCTGGTTCTCAAACTTACTCAACTCAAATAAAACCTGAAAAGACTCCTGAAGAAATTGAAGCATTGAGCTTATCTAGAGGCACTGATGAAGACTCAAATAAAACAGATTCATTAGGTGTATTAAGTATAAGTCAACAAAAGTGGCTCGAAGATCAACGGCGTGGCTCAGCAAACGAACATCATACGAGCGTAACTGTCTCCAGATCAACAGCAACTACTAGCACTTCGAGATCTGTTATAAACGAGGACAAAACATTAGAATCGTCTATTTACACCGAAAATCAACATAAGCATGATAAACAGTCTGAAAGTGGCGATGAAAAACCAAATAAAAATGATCAACAAAATACACAGCAGAACCAAGACTTGAACCAACAAAATGTACAATTCGAGAACTTGGGAGCACATAGTCATAACTTTGATCAACAAAAATCAGTGCAAGAAGTAGAGATTGGACAAAAAAACCAAGATTTAAGTCAACATAATTTAGAACTTGAACAGCACAGCCAAAACTTCGGCCAGCAAAATACAGGACAACAGTTGGAAGATTTTGGACAAGAAAGTCAAAAAAATTTAGATAATTTTCAAGATTTTGGACAGCAGAGCCAGAAATTTGATCATCAAAGTACAGGGCAAGGCTTAGTGGACTTTGGACAGCAAAGTCAAGATTTAAGTCAGCAAAATGTACAACAGTTTGAGAATTTAGGACAGCACAATCAAAATTTCGACCAACAAAATACAGGTCAGGAATTGGTGGACTTTGGACAACAGAATCAAGATTTGAGTCAACATAATTTACAGCAGTTCGAGAATTCGGCACAACAGAGTCAAAACTTTGACCAACAAAGTACAGGACAGCAATTCGAAGACTTTAGACAGCAAAATCAGGATTTAAATCAGCAAAATGTACAACAATTTGCAGATTTGAGTCAACATAGTCAAAATTTAAACCAACACGAAGCCAGAGAGTTTGTGCCTTCTAACGCACAACCGATTCAAGAACAGAAAATAACTCCAGTTATTATTGATCATGATTCGCAAAGTCATCCAAAACAAGAGGTCGAAATTGTAGCGCCTTCAGTACCAACAACAGAAAAGCCAGGATTTTGGAAATCAGTGGGGAATAAATTCACCAGTGCCAAAGACTCGGTTGCTTCATGGTTCAAAGGAAGCTAAATTAATATAGCTACATTTACCATTACGTATTAATTTAAAATCTACAATAAAAATATAGTTTAAATTTAATTATCTTAACTAGTCATAATGCTTAAATTGCTAGAACATTAAATTGCTATTTACCAATTAAAACTTCTTTTTATTTCATGCGACATTGATAACCATATCATATTGACCTGCTGGACAGTTAAACTTGATCTTGTTTTGTTTAAATGAGATAAACGCATTGTATAACTTCTAAAGATAGATTATTCTAGTATCAAAAGCGTTGTATAAGAAAATAAAATTAAAACATAAATGGTTTTATCTCTGGTCATTGCATATTTTCGTAAGGTGAGCCACATTTCACTATATTCTGTTTAACCATATATTATTCGCTATATAGTACTAGGTGCCCGCAACTTCGTACGCGTAATTTTTTTTAAATACTGTATTCGGGTAAAAAGTATCCTATAACCATCTTTGTATGTCCAGCTATCCCTGTACAGAAATTAGTTCAAATTAGTCCAGCCGTTTCGGCGTGATGCGAGGACAATGGAAATTATGAACGACATATGGCGCCAGGCTGGCACGGCGCCGCGCGCCCATACAAAACAAATGACGATCCTGCATCACGCTATCGAGATTTTTGTTAAAATCATGACCCCTCTCCTTAGAAAGATGATTTTTAATACAAATTTAGAATTTTATAAATTTGATTATTATATTATTATTATAAATTATAAATTACATATAATAGTATAGATAAATGTATGATGTGACATTTAATCCAAGAAAATTAGATTGCAATATATGGAAAATTTGGCAAAATTAAAGGACAACTTTTATCTATCAGGATATGTAGGTTATAGAGCCAAGTTTAATTTTATCTACTCTCCCCCACTCTCAGGGGTGAGCGTCACCCCCCCGCGACCTCGAATGTGTCCCGGAGCGCGGTATTTTCCACTTTAAAAGAAAACCGTGTACGATACATACAAAGTGTATAGGAACGAAATAATCCTGAATAAATTTACTATAAACCTTTCATACATACAAAAGCGATAGCACTTATACAATCAGCGCAATCTGTTACCAAATACTAACGTTTTTAATTATTGATCTTTTTTTTCTGCTAAAAGGTTAGTTATCTCAAAAACTGCACACCTCGGCCAAAATATGTATGATAAAAGTAAAGAATGGAAAATGTTCTTTCTAAAAATGTATAATTTATTTCTGTTACTCTTAATTTACCGTTGCAATGCTATTTTTAAAATTTAAGTCATTTGGCCATTATGCGAAATATAAATATTCGTACTAGTTAAACGGTGTTACTTGCAATACCATAGACTTCTTATATGTTTTTCTGTAATCTACAAATATTGAACTATATATCATGTTTTTTTTAGACCTACTATTTTAGGAAATAAGGGATGTGTGGGGAAATCGTCAAGTATTGCTCATTTTCGTTAATAACTTCAAAACAGTTTAATTTAGAATGATGAAATATATATATTTGAGATGGACATAATGTACCCTTTCATTTGATATGTCACACGATATACTTTGCCAAATTTATTAACTTGCGTTACGTTACACGTCCATGTTTGGGTCATCAATTTACATGCGTGTACCAAATTTCAACTCAATCGGTACAGTAGTTTCGGAGCAAATTAGCTATGACAGACGGACGGACTGTCTGTGTCAACAGACACACGAGGGATCCTACTATAATCATAGCGAATTTTCTCCGAAACTACTGGACCGATTGAGTTGAAATTTGGTACACGTATGTAAATTGATGACCCAAACATGGAAATGTAACGTAACGTAAAGTAAATCAAGTAATTTGAAACAAGGGGGCCAGATTTGAGGGGTAAATTAGAAAAAAAATAGCAAAGTATATCGTGTAACATATCAAATGAAAGGGTACATTATGAACATCTCAAATATATATATTTCATCATTCTAAATTAAACTGTTTTGAAGTTATTTACGAAAATGAGCAATACTTGACGATTTCCCCACACATCCCTTATTTCCTAAAATAGTAGGTCTAAAAAAAAAACATGATATATAGTTCAATATTTGTAGATTACAGAAAAACATATAAGAAGTCTATGGTATTGCAAGTAACACCGTTTAACTAGTACGAATATTTATATTTCGCATAATGGCCAAATGACTTAAATTTTAAAAATAGCATTGCAACGGTAAATTAAAGAGTAACAGAAATAAATTATACATTTTTAGAAAGAACATTTTCCATTCTTTACTTTTGTCATACATATTTTGGCCGAGAAGTGTGCAGTTTTTGAGATAACTAACCTTTTAGCAGAAAAAAAAGATCAATAATTAAAAACGTTAGTATTTGGTAACAGATTGCGCTGATTGTATAAGTGCTATCGCTTTTGTATGTATGAAAGGTTTATAGTAAATTTATTCAGGATTATTTCGTTCCTATACACTTTATACCTGTTATCGACCAAAACGGCTTGGCGGATGGGCACGCGGGCATACACTGCACCTTTGTTGTTGATAAAACTGGTACATCGAGTGACGATATTCTGTTATATAAAGAGATTAGAAAGTTTACTAGCGCTGAAAAATTGCATTTTCGAGAAAAACTGTTAAGTGAAAATTGGATAAATATTGGTTTAAATACTTTCATACAGAAATTTAACAAAAATTTTAAACAAAGTTTCAAAAAGAAGAAATTAAAATTAGTGCAGAAAAGCAATAAAATTAAGTGGGTGACAAAGGGAATAAGAGTCTCAAGTAATATGAAGCGAATCCTTACCACTAACAAAACTTCTGTTTCTGACTCAATTATAAGTTACAGAAAAAAATATGTCACCATATTTAATCGTGTAGTTAGAATGGCCAAGAAAATGGCAATTCAGTCTCAGATTGACAGAGCCAAGGACTCCTCGAAGGCAATATGGAGCATCGTGAACAAACATCGCAACAAGAGTTGCGTGGCAACATCTATAAACAATTTATCTCTGAAAGTAGATACTGAAAATGGAATTTCTGAAACAGTTAGTGACCCTAAAAAAGTTTGTAACATATTTTTAGAAAAATTCACTCTTTCTGCCGGGCCCTGCAACTCTTCTATTCAAGCCATTACACTTCTACAGGCAAACACTACTAGAGTCCTAAACGATATGACGTTCGAGCCCGTGAATCCGGTGGAGGTTCGTTTTTTAGTAAATAAACTCAAACCTAAGTCATCTAGTGGATATGATGAGATTCCCATTGCAATCATAAAAGAGAATATAGACATACTTGCGGAACCACTAGCCTATCTTTTTAATGAATGTTTTGATACAGGTATATTCCCAGACCAATTCAAAATAGCCAAAGTTCTCCCAATTCATAAAAAAGGGTCTAAATTGGATCCTACAAACTACAGACCCATTTCTCTACTGCCTACTCTGTCCAAATTATTGGAACGTCTAATAAAGGATAGACTTTTGAAACACCTCCACCTTAACAATGTTTTAAACACTAGACAGTATGGGTATCAAAAGAGTAGGGGTACTAACGAGGCCATAACTAGATTGATTGAGGATGTTGTTGAGCAAGTGAATGCAAAAAAAAAGGTGGCGGGTTTATTCCTGGATCTGAGCTCTGCATTCGATATGGTTGATCATAGTATCCTTATTGCCAAACTGGAACACTACGGAATCAGAGGCAGGATGTTAGCACTTTTACGGTCTTACCTAACAAATAGGCAACAATTTGTGGAAATAAAATGTATACAGAACTACAACGAAAATGTGTTCTGCTCTAGATTATCCAAAGTTACGAGAGGTGTTCCACAGGGGTCTACGTTGGGTCCAATCTTCTTCATCATCTTTACCAACGACCTAATTAATTTCATATATAACTCTCTTCTTGACACTCGTCTGGTACTTTTTGCAGACGACACGAATGCCATTATATCTGGAGATAATATCACTCAGTTGAATGGAAGAGTTAACGATGCTCTGATAGCTTTTAATACTTGGTTTGATTCAAATAAACTGAAATTGAACTGCAACAAAACTAAGGTCATGCTCTTCAAAACCACGGCCAACAACAAAGATTTTCTACAGATGAATACAGGGCATGAAACGATCCACCAGGTTGATTCAGTAAAATTTCTTGGAGTTATTATCGATTCTAGCTTGACCTGGAAAGAAGAACTGTCAGCTATCGTAAAATCTGTCAGTTCCGCCAGCTATGCAATTAGAAGCCTTAGGGATGAGGCTAAACTATCCCAATTAAAAATAGTATATTTTGCCTTGGTAGAATCTAGAATTAGATATAGTATTAAATTCTGGGGTAACAGTCATCAATACAATGTCAAGGCGACTTTTACAGCCCAGAAGAGGGCCATTAGGATTATGGCCAGAATACCTCAACAAACGTCATGCAGGGGATTCTTCTTAGATTTCCAAATACTCACTGTGCCCAGTCTATATATTCTTGTAGTTCTCAGTGACTTAATTAAGAATATATCAGACTTTGAAACGGCTGAAGAGAGAAATCGGCGCTTGGAAACTAGGAGAAAGGATCTGCCACTATCCACCCTTGCAAGGATTAATGTAGTGAAACATTCGGCAGGCTACCAGGGAATTGCTCTCTTTAACAAATTGCCTGTTGAAATGAAGTTGATATCAAGCAGTAACATGTTTAAAAATAAGCTCAAAGCTTTTTTGCTGAAGGGGTGCTTTTTATTCCATTGAAGAATTTGGTAATGCCATTAATTCAGGATTTTATTAATTATCGAGGGACATGATTGTTAATGTTATGACTTAGAATTAGATTGTTAATTAATTAATTGTTAGTAATTTGGACGTAGATATAAGTAAATAATTTTGTTGTTATTATGTCGATTTTAATTTAATATTGTATTGTCACATTCAAACACAATGTATATTGTTTTTTTGAATAAATAACTATGAACTATAACTATGAACTATGAACTATATGTATCGTACACGGTTTTCTTTTAAAGTGGAAAATACAGCGCTCCGGGACACATTCGAGGTCGCGGGTGACGCTCACCCCTGAGAGGGGGGGAGAGTAGATAAAATTAAACTTGGCTCTATATCCTACATATCCTGATAGATAAAAGTTGTCCTTTAATTTTGCCAAATTTTCAGCTAATCTTATTGAATTAATTGTGCTATGCCAAATCTTATCATGCAGTCATGTATTTTGTTTCTTATTTTAGCAATTGTTCTGAACATTTAAGATTTAGAGGATTTCAATCCTATCTCACAATAAGAACCGTTACCAAGACTTCTGTGGTATTGGAATATTTGGGGCTAGCACCACTGGTCATGTGTATCCTTTGAGTGATATGCGTTCCTCTCATTCTCTTCTATCATATACACATATTGCCTATTAATTGTTTATCAGTCACAGAACTAAGATAATAGGAACCATTATATATCTCCAATCTTCTAACAAATGTAAGGATTGCAATTGTTGCAATTATAACAAAAAGATATAAAAAAAAAAATTCAAGTACAATTATAAGGTGAACAGGCAAATTGATCTTAAAAGGAGTACTTAAGTACATTTTAAGAAGTTCTAACAAAGGTACTCATTGTTTATAATATTTTATAACTATTACTAAATACGTATCATCAGTGATATTACCAATTCCATTATGTTTATAACTTTAATTAAAATAGAACATTTGCACTCTTACTGGCGTTATATTGTATGTATAATAAAAAATGGCAAGTCAATACAACCTATTTTTTTAATGAATAATATTTAAATAATAAATGTACATTAATAGTTATGGTTAATACTATTTTATTTAAAAGTAATTGTTAATTAATTTAGATGCCAACTTGTAGGATATTAGTAATTTAGGCCTTAAAATTAAGTAAAAGGAAAATAATTATAGCTCAAAGCCAGACCTCTTTAATTACAAGAAAACTATTTCTACTATGATATCTATGATACTATTATCTAAATATTTTAATCTTTAAAATATTAATTTGTCTAACATAGATATGTAAATTACATGATGCTACATTTTGGTTTGTTTCACTCTCTATGTGGTGCCTGGGGTTGAAGCATACAAATTTGATTGCAAGTTTGCTTGCTAAAATGCAAAATAATTATTTTTGCTGATTAAAATGAACATGCATAAAGTTCAACATTCCAACAATTGAGCATAGGCCGCCGCCACATTCACACTACTGCAGTCATATGCCCTGTGCGTCCAGGAACCTCATCTTTATATACATGATCTCCATTCAAGAACATATGAGGAGTGTCTTTTCAAAAGGACTTATTTCTCTATGAAGGCGATACAAAACCAAGCCCTTTTGAAAAGATACTCCATACTGATATTGATATAACTTTACAGGAGAGCTAGCTCATTTGACACAGGATAATCTATTGATTTTTACAATTTAATATCAGTACAAATGATGCTTGGCCTATTTCGCCTCATCAATACATCTTATTTACTTGAATTGTGAAAAACTACAATTAAAAAGCATATTTGAAACTAAGTCTCTAGTATTTCTGTTTTACCAGCATCGCATCCTAAAATCCATTCTAAAGATCAGGTCAGAATGCTCGCAAACCGTGGCATATTTTGAATAATTCAATTGCGTATTATTATTATTATTATTTCATAAATTATCATTTCTTTCCATTAGTATTGTATTATTAATGCATGCTAATTTGATATTAGTAGATAAATTAAAATGTGCAGTGCCCTTACAGGGTGTGTTGGAACATATTAGATATTTAAGACCTTTTTGTACACACAAATGCATTGAATAAATGAATATGAATATAAACAAGGGCACAAAGGTAAAAGAAAGGATTGGGGCCCCATAGAGTTTGATACACCCTTACTACCAGTGAGTCAGACTGTGTGGGAGTGCAAACCCATACATTCTACTATCCCCAGGGCATGAAATTTACTACTACCTCGCCTAGCCCTCTGGTAGTTATGTACTTAGTGTCATTTAATATGTGAAGCAAGGGAGCTATATGCATATCTTAGAACTGTAAATATGTGCCGTTTACATTTTCAATAAAGAAAGTGCAAGGCGGTGCTAATAGCTACAAATTGCAATTAATTTTTATTACTTTTGACCATAGCAGACTTGTACTGACTTGTTGATACTTACGTCAGGTAGTGAATTGAAAAATTTGATGAAGGCTTGCTGTTGTACCGAGTCTGCAAGAAAAACATTATCTTAACAATAACTACATGAGTGCAATGATGTTCATTCATCACATATTACTATTGCTAAATCCAAGAAATTAAACCCAACGTAAGGAATTACTGGTTCTACTGAACCTACCTAGGTTTAGCGCATGAATTGGTTGAAGTGAAGACATTATTCAATGATTACAACTTAAACTGCTTCTCCTGTAGGATGGTTGTTTAATTATACCCAAATTATTCAAATACAAATTTTAAAATATTAGAAATCAGGTTACAAAGTAACAAACATCGCACTCACAGCATTTACAATGACGTTTCTTTCTGCTGTCAAAACTGGCGCGTTAAGTTGAAGTTTTCATTTGTTACTTATAAAATGTAGTTTCGGCCAATGGCGGATCAGATCGTAAGGCGTATTTCCAAACCATGGAAAACTTGGCCAAGAACGTGAACTATCTTGTTGAATTCTATATATTATTAGACAAAAACAAATACATATAACGTATAAAAATCAAGTACTTTCTTTAAAAATATATATAATAGCAAAGTATATAAATAAAATAGATTACTTAAATATGACTTGCAGTCACAATTTAAAATACGCCTTTGATTATCCGATTGCGTATATAAAAAATTGGTTATGGTTTATAATTGTTCGGATCCACTGTACACAAGTATATTTTGTTTTATATTGAAAAGATCGTTTTGATAAAATTGCAAGAAAAAGTTTTAATATACATACACATTATCAGAGACTTGTGACAGTGATGTTAATTTGCAAAAACAGTAAAATTTTAATTGAATACGTCGCAACCTGATTGTCAGTTTAGTGAAATTTATCGAATCTTCATTCACTGTCTTGAAATTTAAAGTGTGAATTATTAATACATTTGAATCGAGCTAAGATGAGGCTATGAATCTGTCCAACATATGAATATATTTTGTTAAGAAGAAAATAACTGTGAGATTTAGACAAATTTTTCATTTTTTTTACATTTACTAACGCCACTTTGCCATTTTGAAAAAAAAAAACGAAAAACTGAATCGACAAAAGAACTTTAAATACTTGTCGAACCTACTCACAAACTTTCAAGAAAATCTGTGGAGAAATTTGGCCTGTAGGCGAAAACATCCAGACATACGAAATAAATCTTGGCGAAACTGAAACAGAGAGGCTTCACTCGCTCCATCAATAAAGGCATTAACAAAATTGATTAAAAAACACTACGACTATTTACACTACTTTTTTGTAGGTCAACTTCTATTACCAACAGTCCAACCAAAAAATTAACAATCTGGAAACATGACCCTGTTTCCAAAAAAAAACTAAATATAAAAAGACCGGCCAAGTGCGAGTCAAACTCGCGCACCGAGGGTTCCGTACAAACACTTTCCATCCCTAAGTGGTTAAGTTAAGTTTGCACCTGGTATGTATAGCGCCCCATATAAATTAGGTGCAAAGTTAGGTATTAAAAAAAAACTACTTACTAGATCTCGTTCAAAACTATTTTCGTTGGTAGTTTTTATAGTAATGTACATCATATGTTTTTTTTAGATTTTTAATTTTCTTATTTTAGAAGTTAGAGGGGGGGGGGGGGGGGGTAACTTTTTTCCACTTTGGAAGCGTCCGTGACGCAAACTATTCGGTTTAGAAAAAAAATATTCTAGAAACCTCGATATCATTTTTGAAGACCTATCCATAGATATCCCACACGTATGTGTTTGAAGAAAAAAAAAATTTTGAGTTAAGGTTCTAAGTATGGGGAGCCCCCAATATTTTTTTTTATTATTATTTTTGCATCAAAATCTTAATGCGGTTCACAGAATACATCTACCTACCAAGTTTCAACAGTATAGCTCTTATAGTTTCGAAAAAAAATGGCTGTGACATACGGACGGACAGACGGACAGACAGACATGACGAATCTATCAGGGTTCCGGTTTTTGCCATTTGGCTACGGAACCCTATAAAGACACAATGCCGTGAAGTAGGCAAATAAGTTTACGTTAAAAATGTATTAATGTTACTAAGCATTATGTATATTAAAAGAAAAAAAATATAACTGTTTAAATCTGTAAAAATAAAAAAACAATTATTTTTCATTTAATTAGAGTATATGAACTAAAAAAATTAAAACATTTCCTGTTTGTTACTATCAGCCTATTACGTACAGAGAAAACTATTAACACCATATATTTTAACTATGCTTTTTCTATAAACATTATGAAAAAAAAAAAAAACTAAAACATCTCTCCTTTTCCTCCTTCTAAAATAAATACTATTCTATTCTATTTTATTCTTTTCATCCATACTTTAAAATTTTGTCGTAGTTTTTTAAGTAAGTATGCTCGCAGTTGCTCAATAAGAGCATGCGCTACTGCTATTATTACTTATAATGAGCCTGGGCACTAGTACCTTAAGAAGATATAAACTTGTGTATGACGTATCCGGTCTCATTTGGCGAACTGAGCTGACATTGACAGATTTTATTTTTTAGTAAATATTAGTGACTCAATTCTGTAACTTATTTTTGCATAATATGTTGTATTTTAAATGTGGGCTGGTTATTTTAACAACTACCTACATTGTGTCGTAAGTATACTTAATATTTTCAATCACATTATATGATTTAAACATCTACGGATTTATTAATACGTTTTATAGCAAAAGTGAATGTCTGGTAGTTTTTTCTTTATTTATTCCGGTATGGAATGTAAAGTTGTAATAATGCCGTACATTCTCATATTGCCTTTATTACTAGAATACTTATTAAGGCAGATCGTTTCATGTAATTGATTAAACAATATAAAACGATGTTGTTACACCTGAAAACTATAATACTATACTTTCACCATTTGCATAATTCTACAGCATTTTTTTTATTTATAAATTATCATTACTATAATGCAGATATCTTTTCTTTACAGACTTTGTTCCCAAATTACGAAAGAAACAAATTCCTTAGACACTGGATTTGCATTGCTCTACATAGCCAGCGGAGCAATAGGTGAGAGGCATGTCTTTGTGTGTTATGTAAAAGTTGACGAAATGCCGCTAAAGTTACTTAACTATTGCATTCCTTCGCATAGATCTGAGTCATACCTTGCCATTGCAAGTAAACCTGTGTTCGGGAACTGGTTGCCTTTTGGTAATTGGTGTGTATGTAATGTTTTCAAGGTCTATTATTATTGTTGCATAAATTATGCAAACTGAGGTATTTAACTGTTAGCTAACCATTCACTTAGCATTCCATTTTTAACCATCATAAAAACTACTATTTTTTGTAGTGTTAATAACATTTAAAAATAACAGAAAAAGAAAGATCTACTTTCATCTACTAAAGACATAAAACATTTGCTGTTTGATATTTGACTTCATCAGACAAAACTATTTACTAACAACTTGTCTTAAAATACCAGGATATTAAAAGTAAATTTTTGTTTTTGTTATAATTGTGGTTGTAACATTACTTTAAAAACGAGATTTAACTGTGTATTTGAAGTTGTTATAAATGGTTTTTACACTGATATAAAAATTCTCATCTCCTCAAAATACAGTATAAGAAATTCAATCATTGTTTACTAATTAGTGACGAGGCATCCATAGAACCCTATTCCTTTGTTTTTTTAACGTTGGGGAAATGCATTTATGCAACCCATGGCATCGGGCCACTAAGTGACTGACTAACCGGACTTCGGACTACTATCTAAAACCACCAACTAATGCGTGCACGGAGCGTTGCTGGAACACTTGATGTATTCAATGCAGCTTGTCTGTTTATGAGCATTTGAAAATTGTCCATGGCTAGAAGAGAAGTAAGTAGGGCGTGCTCTTGGTACTATTTTTCTATACAAATTCAGTACTGGAATTGGGAATTCCCGGTTCTCGCCATACAAGGTCAGAACTGAGAGCATGCCTTAGAAGTAAGTAAGTAAATTCTGCTCTAGCTTGCCCAGGAATTTCTTTGATGCCTCACCACTGTTACTAACCTTATGTTGTTGCGCCTACCAAAACGAATTTGTGTACAATTCAAAATATAAGATTAACAACTTTTATTCAATTGGTATGATGGTAATTTCTTAAAAATAATGAGGGCTGTCACACTTGAATTTGCCGCTAGAGGTCATTTGAATTATTTTCACTAAACTACTCATAATCATCGTAAATATTGTGCTGTTCCAAAGTAAAACACTTAGTACAATACTAGGGGTCAATAAATATATAACCAGAAAAAAATTTGTAGTCTCCTAAAATTAAATTAATTTAGATGTGTGTTTCAAAAAGCAAGTATTTGTCAAATATATGTCAGAATTGTGCAGTTTTGATCACAAAAACGGTAGCCCTCATTGATTCTCTTTTAACCAATTTGGAAAGCGCAATGACAATTGTGTTTGTGTGCTAACTTACATTTTTTTTCAGCTGGCAAAATCATCTATGACCGGTACCGGCAAATCCATATACTAGGCTCACTAACACCCAACCCAAATGTGACTTCCTTTGCAAATAAGATATCTTCCCTCTCGGCCTCTCTCCTGTCATTGGGCTTCCTGGCTTATCTGTTTCTTTTTTTATTGAAGGTAACTAACATTCATATTAATATTATTAAAACTATTGTGAGACATATTTAATAATTATAAAAACGGTTTAAACTTACGTAAAAATTGTCACTGGCCCAGTGGGCCGCGAGTCGCGTAGCAGCTCGGATAGGTGCTCCTACAGATGTGCCGTTTCCGAAAATTTCCGGAAACTTTCCTCATTTCCCATACAAAATTTTGAAAGTTTCCGGAAATTTTCGGAAAAGGCACATCTCTAGGTGCTCCTGATGAAAGGAGAGTTTAAACTGTTTTTATTATTATTAAACATTCATATTTACGTACGGCTGGAGTTTAACAAGTTGGATAGTCTAACAGCAATATTGGGGTAAAGCTAAAATAAATATGAAAGAAATCTTTTGAGGTGCAGTTGCAACCAAAATCTAGGAACAACCCTGCATTGTAATAATAGTCCATGAGCGGATTTCTTTCCAATAAACAATAGATTAAAACCTAACTTTACATGTCAGCCAATTTTTCTTGAATAATTGAACTTTTTTAAGCTTTTATAATAGTTGATTAGAGTTGTTTGCTGTTGACATCCAACATTTTGAACTCCATGTATATATTTATATGTATATTATGATTGCATTTAGCTCAAAGAATATTTGTTTCCTAAATGTATTATTTGTCAAAAGGGCATTTTTAGTCTGAAATAATAGTTACTATAATTTTTAAAAGATTATCAAATTTGGCAAATTTTATAATAAATGTGTACTACAAAATAAAAGAAGTAATGATTTTAGCAAAAAATCTCTTTCGGATGAATGAAAATGAAAAAGGCATACCATTAAGAAACAAATAAACATTATAAATATAAAATACATTATCACATTATTATCACCTTTCATGAGGAATCAACAAGATCATGTCAATTTAAAATTAATAATATAAGACATTATTTTGTAAATAGCATTAATTAATTTTATTTATCTCTGACAAGGGCTTGTACATACTAAACTATTTTCATAAAATTAAACCAGTTACTGATTTTTTGCTTCGAAGGGCAACTCATTACATTAATACTACAAAATAATGGAAACAAACGGACAATACGTTTGTTAGGAAGATATTTAAAAATATAATCAATCTATGTCAAGGCCTGTAATGTTTACAATGAAGCGAAAAATTGAAAAATTTAACGGTTCAGACAGGATTCGAACCGGCGTCTCCAACGGCTCTCCGGGCCACCACGGGCGTCCTACCAAAAAAAAATCGCTTCATTGTAAACATTTGGTTTACGTTACCGTTAGCAGACGTACATAACTGCTTTAATAATAATATAATAACTAAGGCGTAAAAACCTTTCAAATAAACAATGCAAAGATCGACACACAAAGCATAAGGAAAAATTCGTCAGGTCTACGTGGAGCGAGGGTAGCGAAGTGGCTAACGCGCTGGACCGGTAATCCAGAGGTACCGGGTTCGATTCCCGGTCCCTTCCACCAGGTAGCTCCTTTTTCAATTTTTCTTTAAGCATTGATCTTTGTATTCATGGTTTAAAAATAATTAAGTCAAAGATACACTAAGCTAACTTTATTCCTGAAATTATGTCGAGCGAACTCCGACAAGAAAATTATCGTTATCGTTATGTACCTAGTCCGTAAAGTAGTAGATTTTGTACGGTTTCCGTCCATCCGTATTAATACGCGAAATCATCAGTAATCCCATTAGAAAGTGTTCATTCACTAATGCTCATGATGAAGTTTTTTTTTATGTGGTTTGATCTACTCAAATGTGGCTTCAGTTTGGTGTGAAGTTTACTAATTTTCATGTAAGAATATTTGTGACAGTGTTTTTTGTGACGCGTTGACAGGTTATTGGTATAAACATGCAAACAAATTCGTCTCTATGGAGACCACCCCGTCTATCACAACTAATGGTTTGCGATCCATGTCGCGCGACTTAGCAGCACCTGTCACTCTCTCACAGTACTGTACAGAAAGAGATAGGTAGTGTGGCTTCAGTTTGGTGTGAAGTTTACTAATTTTCATGTAAGAATATTTGTGACAGTGTTTAGTAAAAGGTCCCATTGTAACGCGTTGACAGGTTATTGGTATAAGCATGCAAACTAATTCGTATCTATGGAGACCAGCCCGTCTAACACAACTAATGGTTTGCAATCCATGTCGCGCGACATAGCATCACCCGTCACTCTCTCACAGTACTGTACAGAAAGAGATAGGTTGTATATCTCGCGCGAGAAAGAGCCGCGCGTCACAATTGGGCTAGAGGTGCTGAACAATGTGACATTTTACTAAACAATGTCACATTTCGTCGGGGATAGTGCAATACCGCGTAAATAACAGATGTCAATAAAGTTCTCATTTAAAAAAATGCTTAGCATTCGTTTGAATATTGATTCGTATCTACACTTGTTACTTACGCGGTATTGCACTATCCCCGACGATTTCGTGTCACGTCGCCGTGTCGTAAGTTTCCACGTTAAAACGATGTACAGGCGATTCGGATTTGGGTGGGAACCGAGAGGTTCTTATCTGGATTGCGTAAGAGCGAGCGAGACAGGAATTAAACCGAATCGTATTCTGATAGCTCACGTACTGTTAAAGAACTGTTGTTTTATAACAATGAGTGAATTATAACAGAGATAATCTGAGCTAATCGGCGATTACCACAGTTCACCTTTGGTCCAAGATTTTGCTGAATCATATTCATACCCGTAAACATAATCATAGCTTCATAGCATAGCTTTGCGTGTGTGAAATGACGCCCAGATCATGCGAGCAATTATCCGTATCTCGATTAAATTCATAGAATAACATCGCACTTACATCGATCGTTGTAACTGGAGAATTTGAAAACGGTAATACGAGTACGGTATTTGATGATAGCTCAAATCAGACTACTACTTACGTACCTACTTTATGAAATGTCAAAAACGATGTGTTAGTATGAAGTTTCTATGAAGATACTAGCTTGTGACGTCATAAAAATCAGTAGTCAAAACACGTCTTCTTTTTAGTTTTTCTTCAATTAAAAATAGAATAATGATAATGACCAAAAGTTACGAGAAACATAGGGGAAGTGAAACACTTTGGAATATTTTCTAAATTATAGCTTTAATAAACATACAACGACCAACTGCAGTGACATTTACTATTTTTTTACCTAGAACTGTTTCTAAAAATCGGATTCACCACACATATTGTGATTTAATTTAAGTGTTTCCCTTACCCCAATGTGTTTCTCTCCCCAGCCTGACCTTATTTTCTTTTTTTCCGTGTATTTTTTAATGAGTGTTCAGTGGTTTCAATGATACAATTAATTTTCACTATCGTCCAATACCGTATTTAGATGTAGGTACTTACTTTCTTTTCTTTTGCTTGAATACTAAGCGTGTCGATTACTGCCATTAGATTGGCATGTGGAAATTGTGGAATGCTGCGCCATAAAACATAATTGTATTTCGCTGCGCAGTCTCGAAATGATAATTAACTCATGTAGTATACGCAGTTTATACGGCTTTTCATCACATAATTCAGAGTACAGAAGTTTAAGCTTTCAATTCAAAAAACGCGCCAAATTTCCGAACGCAAACCCCGCTTTCCGCACTCTGACCTGTCAATCCCATTAACGCTTTTGTGCGGCCAAGATCACATTGCGATTTTTCGTTTTAATTATAATAATGTAATATGGTGTTGTGAAAGGTGTTAAATACTAATTGTTATTATAAAGATGATGTTGAAACATCGTCTAAGCGGTTTGATGGATATATCTCGACAGGAATTCCGTCGTTTGAAAAGATTCACGGCGTCATGCGCTCGAGTCGGTCGGCAAGCCGGAATCACTCAAGGGATTCGTGAGTGATATCCCGGGCATAATGATCGTCTTGTTTACGTTCTCACAAATCGTCATCACCGAACAGGCGCCATGCGGAGCGGGATTCTGGTGGCGAAGCCATTTCAACTGCTTGAGCATGAGAGATGACAGAAAAGGGAAAACATTAGGTATGCTAAGAGGATTATAACAAACAAGGTAGGACAAGAATTCTATAAGTTTGGATCGCTGCCTTGCCTGTCTTCCGGAAGGCCGTAATATGCATAACTTTAGCAGAGAGCGGCGTGTGCTGCTGGCGCATTGAAATATATTTTTGCTCGCTCGCATCTTGTAGCAATGTGGAGTGCTAACTATTGGATGGTTGGGTACTCTCTTTGCTCATTAAGCATTGTGGTGCGCTTTAGTGGATACACTTGTAGCTTTAAACTTAAGTTATATGGTGTGTTACGTGGGTTCACTCTATGCTTATTACCTTAGCAAATGTGGTGAATTAATCTGGGTGCATTTTCTGCTGGCTCTGCTGAGTAGAATGGTGTATCAGTTGGATTCACTCGTTGCTTTATATGCGCAGCATGGTTTTGGGGGCTCAGGTCACCTTAGTCCAGTTCATGCTGAAATCAGTGTTGTGGTGCACCATATTGGGCTCACATTCTGCTGTTTGTGCCATACATAACAGTCTGATATATGGCTTATTTCAGGCTCGTTAGACAGTGCGTTATAAGCGCTTCCTTATACTACAGCTGATGAATTATGAATACATCAACATAGAGACTGGCCTTACCAGCTGAAGCTCTCTAGAATTTGACACACTTGGCCCAGATCCAGTGAGTCAGATCTGCTCTTGCTGAGAATAATATGAATAAATTCCCATTATAATCAAAAATGTCATCGAAAATGGCCTACTAACAGGAAAAATTCAAAAGTATACCGTTCCGGACTATTAAAAATTGGAGGATGCCTCAAGACTACATAAAGGCCGAAGTGGCTAGTTGATAGAAAGTGAAGAGCATATGTTAAATAAATGTCAAGTAAGTATGACGAGGTCATAAACAACTATAGGAGTTGAGACCAGCGGCCAGCTGGCAGCGCTAAACACACTATATAGTATGTAAATCACTTGGGAATTCTGATTCCCATAATCACAGTCCTGAGGGATAGTGTTAAGTACTGCTTAGTACAATGGCAACTTATCATTTTATAACATGCAGCGGAGAGTAATTAAAAAATTAATTCTGAATTAGATATTCTTCAGTTGAAGAATTTGTAAATTAAATAAGTAAGATCTTTTACTATGCTGGACTACTAAATGCAAGCAGTCATTATTAAAGGCCTACCTGGCAGAGGCCAATATTTACCTATGATATTCTGTCATAAAATCTGTCTTAAGATAAGTCTTATTACAATTGAAAGGAATTAACCACTCAATTGCTTCGAATTTTGAGTTGGACTCTATTTATGTAATAAAATAAGAGCGGTGACAGGTAGCCGTAGTTACCAAAAGCAATCTAGTGGCTATATAACCATATTGCAAGGTAACACTCCAAGCAAGATATTTCTAGAACAGCCTTTAGGCTGATGCTTCCTAACTGCTATATTGGTACTATAAAATTTAAAATTTAAATCATGAATAATCTACAAATAGGCCTCAAGGACATTTTTTACATGTCTGATTCTGTCTTTGAATAACAATAATAAATATAAAATTACAATTGTAATTACATCACAACAATAGAATAGTAAATTAATGCAACAAATAAATCACAGGGCACACTTTACCCGGAGATGTATATTTTCTCCAAGTCCATTAATAGAATTCTCTAAAATTATCAGAAGATTGAACATGTCATCCTACGCTTACACAGAGTTGCTTAAACCTGTCATGCAGTTCTCTGATTGATATCAGGTTTGTGATTGATATGTGCAGTGTTTTATTTATTCATTATAATTTTTTTTGTTGGGGAAATTACATATAATGATACATAATAGATGCCTACTTCCAATATTTACTAGTAAGTATCTCGGTTTGGCCCTATGGCTAGAGGAGGCCGTTGGCATTGTGTCCGTCACTCATACTGACTTGTTTTGTGCAATAAGGCTAATAAACAAATAAGAATAAATGAATGCTTTGATAGCATACAGACAACTCTAAAGTTGTTAGAGAAGCTGGTTTTTTCAAGCTCCTTTTTTATAAGTACCAGGGTAAATTTTTATTAATTTTTTTGAAATAAAAATAAATGAATGCTTCAATAGCATACAGGCAAAGCTAAAGCTCTGTTACAGAATCTAAGTTTTCATTGTAAACTAGGAGGAAAGATCCTTTTATTTTACCATGGTCCAAATTTTTTGGATCTGTGTGGGAGTCTGACAATTATCAAGTCCCTTTAAAATTTTAAACAACCTTTTAAAGTTTTTTTTAGCTAAATTATTATTATTATATACCTATATATATATTTTTTTTAAACTAGAGCTATTAAACTATCAACATGATGAATAGGACATTTAGCCTATTCAACAGGCTTGCTTGTGCTGGTCGGTCTGCCACCGATTTTGGCTTGATGCTCGAGGTTTACAGAGTTAGAAAGGCATAATACATATTTCCGATAGAAATATTGAAACAATTATGATAAATCCAAGCAAATTTATTTAATGGTAAAGAATGAGCTATTTTGGTGGATATTATTAATCTATTATAGTACTGCCTTGTCAGCTTTTAGGGTCGTAAATCTTTTCTGCTTTGACTAAAAGAACTGTGGGATCTTTTAGAAAATTGCTTAAACCACAGATTATCTCATTCATAAACTGAATTCAGTTTTCAAATTATCCTACACCCACATTCTATTGTTACACAAATATGACAGTGGTGTGAGAAAGTAATGTTATTATTTTCTCGTTATATATATAAAATCTGAATAAAATAATATCCCTGAATAAAATCTACAAGGAATCATTCAAAAATTGAATGTGTTAGCTACCAAATAAAGATTTTAAAATATTAAATTTACTTAATGACAAGGGATTGCACTGATGATGTCACTGTGTTAGGCTAGGCATGTCATGGAAAAAGTTATATATTATAATTGATTTCTCAGACTCCGTCACATATCGAACTACTGATGTAAATAAACATCCCTCACATAAATATATTTACTAAACGTTATATGTATATGATATATATTATAGCTGGCGGGCGCTAGTGTGGTATCCCGTCTTGCTCAAGCTGGTAAGCTCTACATGTATAACAATTGGTTCTAACTTAGATTTTAGCAAGTTACCGTTGGTTGCTAGCAAAAATTCTTGGAACGCTTTATCCTAGTTACGGTGGTGCTGTGCGAAATGTGTTATATTTAACTAAGAGAAGTGTCCATCAGTCTCAGCAGACATAATGCGGGCCTGCTGGCATCACTCTCACATAGTACCGCATAGCGGTAAGACACATGCTGTAAAACTGTCATCATTTTGGTTTTGTGTCAAAACATTAACGCAATCGCTACCGCGTAGCGCTACGGGCTACGCTCGTAGCCGATATCATGGGAAAAACCGTATGTAGCGAAAACTTACCACGATCAGAGCGCCCGGCTACCGGGTTGTTGGTGTCGAAAGTGTTAATTAAACATTATTTAGATGCATCAGTCCTTCAGCACAAATGTTTTAAACTATTTAGGAAAAGCGAGCCGGAGATAGCAGTGGTAACTGCTATAGGTACATCTACAAACTCTATTCATTAAGGATGCTTTTATCCGTTAGTTTATATTAATCAAGATGTAGCGCAACTTGGGAACCATAATTAGTGCCTAAATTACTTGGCATCATTGTCTTCAAATAGTATCTAGTTTTTGCTTAGAGGAATTAAACAAGAAATAATACCTTGCTTATAAGTACTACTGTACAGTGGCTACAAACACTGTCTTTTATTAAATTATCCAATATTTTCCAATATCTGGATAAAGTTTTGAATTAAATTCCGGTTTTAATTAAGACATCTAGGCAGGTTTCGAACAAGCCTCTACTCTTGTTGCCCTTCCTTAGATATAAACCTGTAATTGGTCTAATAAAAGCCCTGTTGTCATATATATGAATAAGATTATACATAACTATCATTATGTCATGTTATTTTTATTATTGTTCTAAATAATAACTTACAAGGAGACAACTTCTCAAAATGCTTAGCTGTCTTCTATATTTACCGCCTACTCGACTCGGCCTGCCCGGGTCTTGGCCATGGGCCTGCTATGTCTCAATATTGATGTTATAAGATAGACTGCAGGCACCTGCAGGTTTGAATGACACATCATAATTTCTCAATTTTATGAGAGGCCTCTAGTGCCGCGTATATCATAAATTAAGTATTGTTATGACGAGTAACACTTACGAGTTACTCGCAAAGCTAGAAATAAACTTTGATTTGACTCTGAACATCTACATGAGTTAATTATCATGAAGAGACTGCGCAGCGAAATACAATTAGAAATTAAACGAACTTACCTGAAGTGAAGTTCTATTTTAATTGTATGAGCTGCGCAGTCTCGAAATGATAATCCCCCCCACCCTATACCCGTTTCAAAGTTTATTTTCCAGGACATTTCCATAGGATCTGTTTTCTCAGGCGTCACGTCAGGATGGGGCAGCTGCTGTAAGCTACTAAACTCTAAACTAAATGAGATTGACAGGTCAGAGTGCGGAAAGCGGGGTTTGCGTTCGGAAATTTGGCGCGTTTTTTGAATTGAAAGCTTAAACTTCTGTACTCTGAATTATGTGATGAAAAGCCGTATAAACTGCGTATACTACATGAGTTAATTATCATTTCGAGACTGCGCAGCTCATACAATTAAAATAGAACTTCACTTCAGGTAAGTTCGTTTAATTTCTAATTATAGGTAGAATGGCGAGAGAAATCTATCACGGTTCTTGCGGAGTATCCAAAGGCCGATATAGAACAGTACAAGTATTCACGTTATATATTCAATATAACATATAGATACCTAACGGAATTATATACGTGACGGATGCAGTAAGTTGCCACTTTCGACACCAACAACCCGGAGGCCGGGCGCTCGTAAACTGTTCAGATGCCGGCCAACCCGGTAGCCGGGTTGATGCTATAAAAGTGGGCTCAGCCGGTTTCTGGGATATGTCTTACTTTTTTTGTCTGGTTGCGAAAGTGTTAGGTAACAGAAAAACTAACTTTGCAGAAAACTATACTGTAATTGACAGAACCTGTCATGAACTGAGGACAAATTCGATATTTCTAATGACATTGTGTCCAAATGCAAAAACCAATACAATTAATAACCTACAGGTTTTGGAAGATCATTAAATTATATATATCTTTTCCGATATTGCTTGCTATAAGGATGTAGATCTTTATTACGATATTATACATAAGTACCAATAAATCTCTCGCGCAATACTGTACCCTTACCAATACCATGAGTTAACTTGACCGTACTCGTTGGCGATTGCGTAAATGGTTTTTGTTATGTATGGAGAATAGCACGGCGCGGTTACTTTGTAGAACTATAATTCTCCATACAAATCGTTTACACAGTCGCTAGCGAGTACGGTCATTGTAAACTCGTGGTAAGATTTTCAGAAATTAAACATTAGATAGGTAGTCTTCATGTTAAAGCCTGACCAGAAATATATGAGGATTGTCAAGAGGGCGCTATTTATAAAATTTATATGGCAACAATTTTGCAACCAATCGCAACCACACTGTAATAACATTAGTTTAAATACCTGTCAGTTCCTATGGCAACCTCGTAATATCATTTAATGGAATTTAATATCATTTATCATTTTCTTGGTTGTTTTTTGTGTAGTAAACACGTGCACACTTTGTTTATAATATTGCGTTCACGACTGTGAATGGTTCTCAACATTTTGTTTGGATATTTTTAAATATTTGTATTTTTAAGATACCATAACGAATGACATTGACAATGATGACAAGCCATCATAAAATTATTGCCAGTGTAAGAAATTAGTTCCAGTGAAATTCCGCAATATGGCGCATCCTCATATATTTCTGGTCAGGCTTTACTAATGTTAAAAGCAATACCTACATAGAATGTAATATTAAGCCAGCGGAATATCACATAATGTCCTTTTTATTCCTGTTTACTTTTTTAATAGATTAATCGAGATGTTTTGTTTTTCAGGTTGATAGTTATTGCCTGACGGCACTAAGTATTTTTGTATGCGGATTTGGCACGTTATACATATGGATGCAGGTTAGTACTTATTGTTAGTTCCATCAATATTTTAACTTGATTTAGGAAATTACTTAATTACATTCGAGTCAAGTTCCACAGTTTTAAGTGCTCTTAAATGCCCGAGTAAGAATAAATTTTAACAGTAGGATCTAAATTAAAAAAGATACAACAATAAGATTTGATGATACCCTAGTAAGAATTACATACTTGAACATTTAGAATCAACTACTTGTAAAGAAATTCCTCGGCTTACTTTACTCCATAGTTGAGCTCGTGCCGCCATAATAAGTCTATTATATTGTCACGAGTAATCACGACAGAATTGCGTGCGGCGTCCAATTTTGCCGACCCATTGGCCTAGTAGTTGCACTGTTCTGCTAATAAGTTACTGAAGTAGCATATAAGATTTATAAGAGCTTGTTGAATCGCCTCACGCCAACATGGCTGAACGGATTGCAACGATTTTTGGTTCCCTTTACGTGAAACGGTTCTTGAAAAGGTCCCCAATAAGGTGGACCGATGATCTGGTTAGGATCGCGGGCAGAGATAGGATCAGGGCGCAAGACCGATCGGTGTGGAGAAATTTGGGGAAGGCCTTGTCCAGCAGTGAATGTCTATCGGCTGATATGATGATACGCGAAGCATTCATGGATTATTTTGGATTTTTATACGACTAAGGAAAAGCAAAAAACCGGCCAAGTGCGAGTCGGACTCGCGCACCGACGGTTCCGTACAAACACTTTCCATCCCTAAGTGGTTAAGTTGAGTTTGCACCTGGTATGTATAGCGCCCCATATGAATTAGGTGCAAAGTTAGGTATAAAAAGAAACTACTTACCTACAAGATCTCGTTCAAAACAATTTTCGTGGGTAGTTTTTATAGTAATGTACATCATATGTTTTTTTTTAGATTTTTCATTTTCTTATTTTAGAAGTTAGAGGGGGGGGGGGGGGGGGGACCAACTTTTTTCCACTTTGGAAGCGTCTGTCACGCAAACTATTCGGTTTAGAAAAAATATTTCAGAAACCTCGATATCATTTTTGAAGACCTATCCATAGATACCCCACGTATGTGTTTGATGAAAAAAAAAAATTTGAGTTTCAGTTCTAAGTATGGGGAGCCCCCAAATTTTTTTTTTATTTTTATTTTGCATCTAAATCTTAATGCGGTTCACAAAATACATCTACCTACCAAGTTTCAACAGTATAGCTCTTATAGTTTCGGAAAAAAATGGCTGTGACATACGGACGGACAGACAGACATGACGAATCTATAAGGGTTCCGTTTTTTGCCATTTGGCTACGGAACCCTAAAAAGACGCGTCGGACTCATTTTCGTTTTGTCGAAGTATGAATGACTACTTCGCAATGAGCTTGACACCGCTCTACGTGATTCTACGTGATATTAAGTAGGTAGCACTTTGTAGTTACTGTAACAATTTGAAATGAAACGGAATATTCATCTCAAATTATACAGTAACTTGATATATTTATCCTGACAGGCGTAGAATTCCAAACGGTGACATGGTTGGTTACGCTATAAAAATCAACCTTTGACCGCCACAATCGTCATATCCCGTTGGGAAAACTATGCCACTGATGCCAATGTCTTGTGACGTTAAAATTTAATTGCATCAAAAATCGTGTAACTCAAATCGTTACAAATGATTTTCCATTCCTTTGGAGTACGAGGGGCAAACCGAAATGATCGGGAATTTAAAAAACTATGTGCACTATATACATAAATTATATTTTATTGTTTTTCGAAGTATTCTCCGTTACATTCAATGCACTTTTGCATTCTTTTAAACCAGTCATTAAAACAATAATTCCAGTTTGAAGTAGGCATTGCCAAAATGGCCGATTTATAGGCTTCCACAGCGGCTTCTGGGTTCTCAAACCGCTGACCACGCAATAAATCTTTAATTCTAGGGAACGTAAAAAAATCATTTGGACTCAGGTCAGGGCTGTATGGAGGATGGGACATCAACTCAACGTTTTCGTTGTTCAAAAATTTAGTTGTTTTGTGGGCGGTGTGGGAGCTCGCATTGTCGTGGTGTAAGATGACGCGGCGTCTCGGGTTCCCTTGGCGAAGTTCGGCCAGCACCTCCGGCAAACAAACTGTGATATACCAATCAGCGGTAACGGTTCTTTGTTCTTCTAGAGGAATTGTGGCAACATGCCCCTTTTTTGAGACGAACGAAGCCACCATCTTCTTCGACACGCTTCGAGAACGCACAACTTTCGTTGGTTTGACCTCGTCATCGAAGACCCATACTGCCGACTGGTGCTTTCTTTCAGGCTCATAAGAATAAATCCAGGATTCGTCACCCGAGACCATATTATAAACGGCTTTTGACTTTCCTCCATTGTAGCATTTCAGAATAGATCGGCACCAATCAACACGAGCCGCCTTTTGCTCTTCAGACAAATTATGGGGTACCCATCGGGAAATCAATTTTCTGACACCCAATTCACCATGCAAAATAGTGTGAATTGCAGTCATTCCAATGCCTATGGTTGCCCGAATCTGCTCGTATGTCACATGTCTATCTTCTTTTAGTAGTTTTTCCACAGCCGCGATGTTTTCAGGCGAAACCGCCGTTTTCGGCCGACCTGATGAAGGTACGGTGCCAAGAGAGGCACGACCCCGTCGAAACTCAGCATACCACCGATATATTGTCGTCTGACTAGGTGCTTCAATGTCGTATATAGTAACAAGCTCATTGCGACATTCATCTGGAGATAAGCCACGACGAAAGTTATGGTAAATAATTGCACGAAAATTTTCACGCGTCAGCTCCATTTTGTTCATCGAGTTGTCAATTTAAAAATGGAATTAAAAAAATATATCGTTCTTTTTTTAAATTGTAAAAACGGCATCGTGATTGTAAGTCGCCAGTATGCATGTGACAAAAAAGGATTTAATGTAACTCAGTTTAAAGTACTCTATTCCCGATCATTTCGGTGTGCCCCTCGTACCTAGGTACTTCTTTATTTTTATTTTTTGCTATGTTTTCGTCTTGCTGAAGAGCAAGTTCCTCCCAAACGTTCTCAAATGCGTACCTACAGGTCATCCCGCCATCTCCGTTTCGGTCTGCCTCTGCACCGGTACCCATCCTGCGGTATCCACTAAGTGGATAGTTTGGCCCAACGTTCCGGATGCATTCGGAGACGTGTCCTGCCCAGTCCCACTTGAGCTTGGCGGCATTGACACCCACATCTGCAATGCCTGTTTTGGAGCAAAGTTCTGTGTTTCTGTGGCATGGTGAATGCAGCTCGAGCAGTAAAAGGGTCGATTGCAAAAAGATTGTACATAGTTAAGGGCTTTAATTAAAACAAAACTTAATTGATTCCTTTGTGTGACGAAAGTTACCCATACATTTTGTATGACTAACTTTCGTCACACAAAGGAAGCGATCGTGATTTTTTGATAACTAAGCTTTTAACTATGTACATTTTCTTTGCAATCGACCCAAACATCGATACCTACATTATGGACTTTTCATTACCCTGTTAAGATCGAAATATTGCAAAAAAAAGCCTTACTGCGGGCCTATGATGGTTGCTTTTATCACGCGATAAATAAGTGACAAAGCATCCGTCTCGTTTTGACAAAATGCGAGTATGAGTGACAGATGCTTTGTCACTTATTTATCACGTTATAAACGCAACCATCATAGACCCCCTGGACTAGGTCCTGTATAGTTATATCTATTCATCTCATTCCAGTGTCTGATCACGACTTACCTCTCAACGTTGTACTACGACAAGCACCTCACGACGCTCCGTCAGTACCTCGCCAATGTGAGCTTCCTCATTTTGGTTGTTATGGCGATATTTGGGACCGTTACCTCCATTTTACCTAAAGGTAAGTTTATAACCATTTATGTTTTAATATTTTTTTGTGAATTTTTCTTACTAATATGTATAGTCCTCCTTGATATATCCGTCAATGGCGAACTTGGCTCCATGACCTTCACGAGCGTCGATCATGTACCCTAATGTGGCTTGCAAAGTTGCTTGGTTTTAAAGGTTCTGTTGTAAGACGCGCACTGCAACTCACCTTTGTTATTGTATGTGGAGTGTGTATGGGGAGGCTTTGGACAGGTCTTTTTGTTTAGTCGTTTTGCGTCAACCGGCATTGCCACAAAGTGGGTGTCTCAGGATGGATGACGCAGACGAGCTACGCTAGAACGAATTTCTCAGCAACTGATTGGAAAAGGTATCAAACGAGGCCCTTTGGATGTCAGAGGTCTTTGTCTGCAGTGGGACACTCCTATAGGCTATAGTAAAAAAAAAAACACAATGGTGTTGGCCCAACAAGAAATCCCTAAACTTTTGTTTGTATATCTGTTTAGATGTATGTTTCTATATTACCTTGTACGTTATTTAGTCTCGGAATAAACTTATTTTAGTTTTATATCAATTCAGCTCAGCTTAATTCTTGTCTACTGATAAAAACCATAAAAATGAATTAGGAGATCTATCAATATTATAGACCTAAATTGAATATCATCACACTAATGAATTAAATTTGGCTCAATAAGAATATATGCGAAAAAGATGGCACCCTTCCTCAACATAAAACAACATATATACACATGCGTAGGTACCGTCACAGGCATTTTAGGTATTTTAATGAATGCCTAATTGACCAATGAGTGAGACGCTAACAGTACTGTTGCCGGCAAACTTTTTGAGCATAACCTTGACTGCGCAGTAGCCGATTTACGTACAAATGTACATATGCGCAGATCTGCCATTTTTGTTCAAAATGTTTGCCGGCAACTATAGCTAACATCGGAGACCCAAACTTCCCTGCCTTCCGCCACGTGTAAATCTGAAGCAATCGATCTTTTTGTGTTCCAGGTGGCACCCGCGGACTGTACGTTTGTCTGGTGGTCACCTCCCTGTGTAGTTACGTGTTGACTGCAATATTTTGCGTCTTTATACTGTCTTTTGAAAAGGAATACGAATATTTTTCTGATGTAAGTATTTTGTCTTATAATTATTTTCTTAGGTAAGATTTTTTATAATAGAGCACCCAAATGGGAAAAGTCTTCAACGATTTTCGTGGGCTTAGTTCCGACATGCAGTCAACTGGTATGTTGTATATTGGCCTTGTTTTCCTGAACACCAGAACTGCAATAGTCACTTCGTAGGGGTATGGAGACATAATATGGACGTATGACGTACCATATTATGTCATACATTACACAAAATATACGCCATATCACTCCTAATATAGGTAGTCACACGTAACGTCATGGAAACAATTTACAATATTTAAAGTAGGTATAAGCACGACATTTTATATGATTTAAACTGGTATGACACTTCCTCCCTCCATACCATTTAAGCACCTTGTCTAATAAAAATGACAAAGCGTTTGTAGCGTTATTAATCCTAATGAATATTTGTATTACTTATACTATTCCAGCTGTGAGAAGACGTAAACTCTTTACCTGTCTCCTTGTAAAGCAATATTTACGAAAAAATTACTTACTGTTGAGTTTCTTTCGGCTTTCTTCTCAACAGAGGTCTCCTCTTGGGTAGTGCCGGTAGATTCACAATCTGACTTGTAAAAGTGCCCTTGTGGCCTACTTTCTGAATAAATTATTTAATTTCAGTTCATTTCATTTACTTTCATTTAATTTCAGGGTTTACGTTCTGAGATGCTCCTCGATGACGCCTGTTCCTTGACTAGCGCGTCATTCTCGGACATGGACAGCATATTTGGGACCCAAGAATTAAACTCGAGTACAATCGTAATAAAGGGTAACATGGTCTCCAGGCGGACCTCCTGACCCGAGGCCGTGCCCCCGGGCACGACCTTACTGCCTAAAGCGCCCCCACTAATCTACGGCAGCTTTGGTAAAACTAATGTTAATCTAGTTAAGAATTTAGACCTAAATGCGTCTGGGAGGACATCAAAGACAAACAAAAAAACCAATGAAGAAGAAGTTCTTGTCGACAACGACAGTGGAATGTCGTCGGAGGAAACCGACGAATCACTGAAATACGACCTAAGTGCTCTAAATAAGAATAACGTAAATATAAGCAATGATGTTAAGTGCCTAACAGAACCTCAATGTGCTGAATGGAATGAGATTCCGTGTTGTTCAAACAATGTTAGTAATATAAGTGTTGGTGAAGAGGATACCTCTGGGTTGGATTTAGACGATGTAGGTGATGAAAGTACGGATAACCAAGTCTCTGATTTTATTGTGATAGATGTTGCATCCGATGCTAATAAAGAATCTGATAAGCTTTTAGGTACAAATGCGGATGATGATTGTGATAATTTAAGCATTCATAGTGTAGGTTCCAGCCAAAATTTAGTTCCTGTTAACAACGAGCTGATGACGACTGAGAACCAGAAACTGGTCAGTCTGTCTCTTTCTATCCTATTGGCGGCATTGCTTCAAGCCATGCGCTGTTTCGCTCAGTTCCTTGAGGATATTGTTGTACCGCAACGGTAATATTGTGTTCCTTGCATTTTTGGTGCAGCATTGATTAGTTCTTAATGATTATGTAATACGTAATGTCAATATAATAATTATATTTCATTACCCCATGTATGGTTTTGTTTAATCCAATAAAGTGATCTACTTTTTAATATTATCTGTTGTTTTGTCTAATGGTAACCAGTTTTGCATTCCTCCATTTGTAAGCCTCAGTCAATTACCTCCTTCCACGTGTCAGGTCCTCTATATAATAATAATAATAATAATATTTATTGCAACCAAGTACTTAATAACTAGGTACAAGGACCCTGTCAGGGTGTAATAGAATCTAGGGCCTACCCTTAGTGGCGGTTTGTCATTTTATGTATTAGTTACCTATATCTAATACATAAAATGTCAAACCGCCACTAAGTCACTAAGACTTCGTATATTTTGGGACAAAATCAAATAACAAATGAAAGATGAAAGATATTATATGATGTGATCTATGTTTTGGTACAAAAGTATTGATAATGAAATAGCGAAGTTTATAGGTTTTTACGAATTCGTTGTGTCATTTAATTCGGCCCCAAGTAGAGATATGCCGTTCTCGAGAACGTTTCCCAATTTGTATGGGGAAAGAAAGTTCTCGAGAATATTACTCATACAAATCGGGAAACGGAAGAACGGCACATGCCTAACCCCGACCTTTTCGATTCTCCCGTTTAGACTTATTAACCTGAAGAGACAAATAACATTAAAACGTCAAATAATGAATAATAATTTAATAAATTATACAGAACAATACACAATTACATCTATTCACACACATCAAATAAATTAATGAGGTTAAATAGGTCATACACTAGCTAATCTATTTATTGTCTCAACATTATCCACGAGTCTACAGGGACGCTTCATTGATCACTGTGATGAGTCTGTTGTTCGGGTTATGGCACTTCTTCTTCCACTTGATGGAGTTGGTGTTTTTTGTGGGGGTGAGGGGGCGGTCGGGGCTGGTCGAGCAGTGGGGGGGAGAGTTGGCGACCACGATGGACCAGCGGCGGTTGCGGCGCTCGTTCATGTTTGGGAGCTCAGCGATTAGGTTGTTCTCGTATTCGCTTAGCATTAGGTAGTTTTCAACCTGCGGAAATAAAGTTATTTTTGAGTCCAAAGAGATATCTTTGTAGTGGCCACAGGCTATTATACGAAGAGATATATTTTTATCACATTATAGAAGATAGATCGCCGATCATTCGGTTACGAATCTAATCAGAAAATGAAGCGCTGAAATCCTGTACTTTGAATACCTATGTCCACTGCAGTGACACGAACCTCAGTTTCATGACCCTTTGAGGAAGTCCATTTTATAATTAACCTGTAGATTTCCTAAGGCAAAAAAGAAAGTAGATAAAAAATTACCAAAGTTTATTCTTACTTAAAATTATGATTCAACTAGCTGCGGCGCGCGGTGTTACCCGCTCATCCCACGGAACACTACATTTTTCGGGATGAAAAATAGCCTACGTGTTAATCCAGGGTGTCAGCTACCTTCATACCGAAATTTATCAAAATTGGTCCAGCCGTTTGAGCGTGACGAAGTAACAAACATAGGTATGTACACATAAACACACTCACAAACTTTCGCCTTTATAATACTAGTGTGAAGATATTTTATGAAAATATTAGCAGATAAAAATGTACCAAAGTTTATTCATACTTAAAATTATGATTCAACAAAAAATATAAATATGTATTTATGTATATCGTCGTCTAGTATCTACCCATAGTACAAGCTTTGCTTAGTTTGGGACTAGGTCGATTTGTGTATGATGTTCCCTTAATGTTTATTTCTTTATTTATTTTAAAAAGAGCACCAAGTGCGATCTAAGTGATGTTGATGTTCCATATATATTATATGAGTATTAGTAGTATAGATATCTACTGCATGGGATCAATAACCAATTGAAACTTTCACAAAGTTTAGATCATTTACATCTGAATTACATATCAGACAAACAACATCGAGTTCCTTAGTCCACACCTCATTCATATTCATTGTAGGTATTCGTCGTAATGCAAGGCAATTTCCTAAATAAATATTTAAGGGAATATTTTACAGAAGATATCCACTAATTTAATCTGAGCCAATCTAATTTTAACCTCAGACTATAGAAATATGGTCTGAGACTTTTAACGCATTTGCAGCCAAGGGGCGTGGCCTAGAAACAAACTTGTATGACAGTGAACGCATATTATATGCGTCGCTGGCAATGAATGCGTTATAGTGTCATTTATGTGATTCTTACCTACCACGCATTCAATAACCGCTGTAGTTCAGACACAGTTTTGGATACGTGTGCCATAAAATCGGAAGTGAGAACACAAAATTGGAAACAAACAATGGGAATAGCAATACCTTATTACAACTAGTAATGCAATCCCCGCCGCAATCCAGGTCTTCCAGCAGGTGCTCCGGTATGTCCAGGTCCAGATCCAGGTCGAGCCCCCCCTCCTCACTGATGCAGGTGAGTTCTGGGGGCACATTCGGTGGCGGCGACCCGAGGCTGCCTGGTCCGATGCTGTCCAGAAGGAACTCGCGGCCCGCACGCCCGGGGGCTACTAATTCTGCTCCTAGAACTGATAGAGGTATCAGTGAGATTATTTTTTGGGTTCCGTACACTAAGGGTAAAAACGGGACCCTATTACTGAGACTTCGCTGTCCGTCCGTCCGTCCGTTTGTCTGTCACCAGGCTGTATCTTAAGAACGGTGATAGCTAGACAGTTGAAATTTTCACAGATTATGTATTTCTATTGCCTCTATAACAACAAATACTAAAAATAAAATAAAATAAATAGGTATTTAAGGGGGGCTCCCATACAACAAACTTGTTATAGATTATGGTACGGGACCCTTCATGCGCGAGTCGGACTCGCACTTGCCCATTTTTTAAAGTGTATATGTAGACACTAGGTTATGGCGTATATGGTTAGGCAATGGCAAAGTGATCTCGCTATCCCTGCATGCATGGCAGTGTCACTCGCCGCTTTTGCCTCGGCCCAACTGTTAGGTACCTACATCTCTAATGGACAAGATTTCATATTTTGGAGACTGAAATTTTATTACTATTCTGTATTCCGCTTAGAAAGAGGACGTAATCACTGTTTTTATATTTTTCCTAAGATTACTAATTATTTTATTAAAATTTACTCATTCTAAAACGTAGGTAGTAGGTAACTCTAAAACTATGACACAGTGGAAAGGTTGCTTTAGTCTAAAGCACGGGTCTAATGTGTCTAATAAAAAAAACGAATGACGTTAAGCTTCACATTATTAACAGCTTATTTTTTTCGCGGATAGGTCGAAGACCAACTCTATGCAGGCATAGCTGTCGCAGATTTCGGTTTTTTTTTATGTATTTTCTTGTATGTCTCTTTACATAATAAAAAAATAAAATCAACAATTTCTTGGTGGTGTAAACGACGCAATGCTCTCTCGATATCATTATATATCTATTATTATCGAATATTAATTTACCTACCTTCACCTGTAAAAATATGAAATGTTGTCAATTCGTGCATTGTAGGTACTCGTCAACAAAATTCCTGTAATGTTTTTGTTGTTTTTGGGCGATTTACTTAATGACACGTCCGAGGAAAAATGCGACTTACGCCAAATGTCCGGGTTTTTTAAGTCCTTGTCCGGGATCAGCTAATTAAGAGATGGCAGCTCTATGCTAGACTAATGGTTCAACCATTATGGTTGGATGGATAAATGGTTACCTAAGGCGGTGGCGGCGCCAGTAGCGGTGCGCGGCTCGCGGTCGCGGCTGCGGCTGCGGCGGGGCACGCCGCACGCTGACTCGCAGTTCACCGTACCGCCGTTTTCTCTGGAATACGAAAATATCAAGTCTTTAGCGCTTACGTATTAGGTCAAGCGGCTACATACGTAAGTTGGCTGGCTGAGATGAAAAAAAGTTAAAGCCCAAATAAATAATTGTACCCATGGAAGAAAGTACCTAGTCGTACATACTAAAATATGTATTTAGACAGTTCACGATTGTTTAGGGACCTATACCACCCCAAGCCTAATAAGTGCATACTTAGTAGACTTAGGTTAACTAAACTTGTGTTTTCGATGCCTTTAATACAGTCAATATTCACCGCGCCCCTGACGCTACAGCAAATATAATATAAAGAACTGCTTCAAAATCAACATTACTTTAGTAACGGTTTGAATTACGAAGATTTTAGTAATTGAAATTTGGACCTCATTTGACGACGCTGGCGTGAGGCGTCTGGGACACAGCTCTCTGTCGACATGATTTGCCATCTTTGGCCCTCAAAAGGTTCGGAAACCGAAGCAAATATAAATATAATAATTTCTATTGGCGCAACTTTTCGGATAGTTTTCTTTTACAGTTTTACGTAACGTCACTCGATTACCTTCATAATCTTAGGCATTAGGTAAGTAATATGTAAACTTACTTGGTGTGTTTGTGTGCAACGCTCCGGCGATGCAGGTCGATGCAGAAGAGAGACAGGGACCCGATGATGGAACACGTTGAGCTGAAGTAGTACCCCGCCTTGCCGCCGCAACCCACGTTTATGTACCCTGTAAAATTAGTTTTATTTTATTTTATTAATGACAAAATTTACAGCATTAGTGACACAAGCACCCTAACCACACCACACCCAAACGAAAAACAAAAAGTATTTTTTCTTTGCAGTAGACTATACAAGTGGTTAATCCATCTTCTCCCAACTTCTTAGGAAAATTTTACCACATAGGTCGTCGATGGGTTTATTCGGTCATGGTCAAAATATTTTACTAATGTGTACTATAGTCCTCCTCATCGGTTTCGATCGCTCGCGCAAATGTGGCTAACTAAGCTAAGTTTACTTTTGAATACTATAGTCTCTTGTGGCAGTAGATCGGCCAGTCGAATTGTAATAGGTACTTGTAGAGGGCTTGAGTTTTTTACATACAGGCGCCCTGGGCGACTCATTCATCGTATGGAAGATCCGCCATGCATAGACCGGCCAGGTCAAATCAGCTGAGGCCAGACCTTTGCACCAGAATGTCTACGAATCGCGAGAGATGGCGGAATATCATACAGCGAGCACTATACTAAGAAGAAGATTTGTTATGCTTTGTCATTGCTTAACATTGAGTGACGTTGTGACTTGTGGTCATATGTGTTTTTCTTAATACTCTTATCGATTTACCATCCAACTGAGCTAAACTTAGCGGAAGATGAAATCTACAATAACAATAAACATACCTGAGAGCGGTACTCCGATGGCGATGGGCACGGCTTGAGAACACTGCACGAATCCCCAGGTCCGTGCAAAGTTGCGGGAGCGCACCCGCTCGTACGTGTACATCTTGAGTAGTGGCAGTAGGACATACCTGAGAGCGATACTCCGATGGCGATGGGCACGGCTTGAGAACACTGCACGAATCCCCAGGTCCGCGCAAAGTTGCGGGAGCGCACCCGCTCGTACGTGTACATCTTGAGTAGTGGCAGTAGGACATACCTGAGAGCGGTACTCCGATGGCGATGGGCACGGCTTGAGAACACTGCACGAATCTCCAGGTCCGCGCAAAGTTACGGGAGCGCACCCGCTCGTCCGTGTACATCTTGAGTAGTGGCAGCAGGACATACCTGAGAGCGGTACTCCGATGGCGATGGGCACGGCTTGAGAACACTGCACGAGTCCCCAGGTCCGCGCAAAGTTGCGGGAGCGCACCCGCTCGTCCGTGTACATCTTGAGTAGTGGCAGCAGGACATACCTGAGAGCGGTACTCCGATGGCGATGGGCACGGCTTGAGAACACTGCACGAGTCCCCAGGTCCGCGCAAAGTTGCGGGAGCGCACCCGCTCGTCCGTGTACATCTTGAGTAGTGGCAGCAGGACATACCTGAGAGCGGTACTCCGATGGCGATGGGCACGGCTTGAGAACACTGCACGAATCCCCAGGTCCGCGCAAAGTTGCGGGAGCGCACCCGCTCGTACGTGTACATCTTCAGCGAGTAGTGGTAGCCACCGCAAAATATACCTAGAAAGTTCGAAGTGATGTTAAGTAAGACGTAACAGTCGCCATCAGATATATGGTAGCGGTTGAGGTACCAAGTTATACGGAACTAATTAAAATATCATTCAAATTTTGAAGGAATTTATGTGGCTAGAAAAATTGTGAATGATTCAGAATGTAAACCAAAATATTAATAAAATGAATAGGTACCTAATCATTTCGTTCTTATTAAAGTTCTGTGAAGTTCGCTAAATACTTAGACAGCCTCGTTGCAAGTTTACGAAAATTTGCGAAACGAGAAAGGTATTGGTAACGTGCCAATTTCTACTTTCGCTCCTGATTACACATTACAATATAAATAATAAATAGGCCTTGTCATCTATAACAGATGATTTAAGCAGCATCGCGACAACACTTGCGCTCATGACTTAATTAGTCCTATTCGGGACTGACCTGACCGTTCATCCTATTATTTTCCCAACTCTACTAGCCCAAAATGATGAGATAACTATTTCCAACATTGTTTTACGAGAATTGAGTCCGTTTAGCTTTCCGGCTGAGACATCTCGTCCTAGATCTGGGACGAAAATGTGCCAGAAATGTCGCTCGTCAGGCTGATTGCGTCGTAGGTAATCGTATTTCATGATAAAGTGATCTTAGTATAACCTGGGATGTAATTCTAACCCACATCAACTTGCGTCTAAGGGACTAATTCGATTTGACATTGACTTATAGCCATCTAAGCGGTATTATTTTTCGAGTTAGTTACATAATTATATGTACCTATGGAAGAAAATAGTTTAAAGGTGCAAGAGCTTTCAGCACATGTTTTTTTTTTATTGTAACGGAATGATATTTAGGCACTTTTGATATGATAAGTTAATGATGTTATCAATAATCTTTGGCAGCCCGGGTTTATGGCGAAACATGAATAATCAATTTAATGTCGAATAAAATAAGGGTCATGACCAAGGTTATCGAACTTCCTCCAATAGATGATCGGCGGCGTTTAGAACTCATAGAATGACCCATAAAGCGACGTATTTACGATTGACATATCAATAAAATAACCCACACCTTGCCCGATCTTTTAGTTAGTGTGGTGTTAAATAAATGCAAACAGTAATCGTTTACATGATAAAAAACCGAAGAAAACAGCTGACGATCTGTAAAAAAACCGAACGCATCATCGTGATCTTCCAGACAAAAAGCCTTAATAATAGAAATCGGTTTATCTATTTAGGAGCTGATGCTATAGGCAGACACTTATTTTAGCTTATTCATCGGGGATATAAAGAGTAAATTACCGTTACCTAATTTAAGTGAACTTTGCGATTCGTATCTACCAAGTACATCAATCTGAATAATCGACCTAAAAAGTGCCAAAATAGTATCTCACCGTAAACCCACGCGAACATGACATAACCCCTATACGATCCCTCCACAGCAGTTAAAGCCATGGTGGCCAGCGCACACCCGAAGACCGCGGCTTGGGTCAGGTACTGGCGTGCGATTCGGCACTCGGCAGAGTTCTGGCGGACTAGCAGGCCGAACGCAGCGCAGCCAACCGCCCAGGCCAGGCCGAGATAGGCCTGGAGCAGTTCTGCAGTGTCGCCTAAACCTGGAAATTTGTTAAAGTTAAAGTGTTAAAGTTTTGCTACTACAATTTCGTTGGTATGAAGGAGAATAAAACATGTGATTAACCATAGCATAAATATACCATTCCAAGAAACATATTAGACACTCTCAGATATCTGTTGATGAGAAACGCAAAGATCTCTAATGCGTTGGTACGGGTATTATGAAGCTTCAGGAAGGCTGTTAAACTAAAGATTGGATTGGAAAGAATTAGATTTGTGAAGGGCGATGCTTGATGGGTAGTTTTTTTATCAACATCGACTTTAAGAATAATAAATCTATCGTATATAATATTTATGTCGACTTTTAGTTATATGCTGAAATCTGAAAACAAAACATTGATATAACGTACACCTCTGAAACTGACCTGTGATGCGGGTACTTATAAAATTAATGAACAGGTACATTAATGGATCGCAGCTGACCTATAGATAGCGAGCGACCCACTTGCGTCGCTTAATAAATTATAAAGCAAACTTTTTGTTCCGGGGCTATAAATTTGAAAGGGCGACTCATGGCGAATGAAACGTTAATTTCATCAGATACGAAGCCAACTTCGCAACAACATAAACTTTTATCAAAATCATGCGATCTGCCTATAGCTGAGTAAAGTTATTTGTTTTCCCTTCGTGGACAATCACTAAGGTCGTAAAAATTCTGTGGCGTCATACTTCCTTTGTTGAGACAAACTTTATGGTTTCAAAGAGAGTTAATAGAATAGATACTGGGTCAATTACCTTCCTCCTCGGCATGGTACGCTAAATAAAATATAGGTGTGTTGATCCCGAAAGCTGATATTCCGGTTGACATGAGTAGGATCCGGACGGTTTTCGATCGCAATGTGGAGAAATCGAAGAAGGGTTGGCGGTCGTCTGACTTGTTCCTGTCTTTCATTTTGCGTTTGATTTTATTCTGGTTCTTGAGGTGCAGTATGGCGCGCCGCTGCGGGTGGTAGAGGGAGGCGGAGCGGTAGAATGTGCCTAGGATGAATGTGACGAAGACGACTCCTGTGACGGCTTGGAGTCCTAGTCGCCAGCCGATTGCCCTGTAAAATTAAAATGATACTTTACGAAATAATAAACGGCGTTTTTATTTGCATTGGAGGTACATTCCTGTATAAAATGGTGCACGCCATGTACTTAAATAATGTTACAAATAAGATTTTAGTCCCACTACAACCTCCCACTAAAATTGTAGGAGGAACATTACCTTATTGCACCCTTGATGAAGGTAGACATGACGCAATCCTCAGCCCACTGCCGACCAGTTCCCTCCTCCTCTTGAAGTAATGCGCGACCATCAGTGTGGAACAGTCCCTCGTGAGTCCGACTCCGACCTCCCACTAAAATTCTATTAAGAACATTACCTTATTGCACCCTTGATGAAGGTAGACATGACAGCAATCCCCAACCTACTGCCGCAGACTATGAATATTTCCACCAGTTGTTCCCTCCTCCTCTTGAAGTACTGCGCGACCATCAGTGTGGAACAGTCCCTCGTGAGTCCCACTCCAACCTCCCACTAAAATTCTTTAAGAACATTACCTTATTGCACTCTTGATGAAGGAAGACATGACAGCAATCCCCAGCCCACTGCCGCTGACTATGAATATCTCCACCAGTTCCCTCCTCCTCTTGAAGTACTGCGCGACCATCAGTGTCGAACAGTCTCTCGTGAGACCCACTCGACCTCCCACTAAAATCCTATTAAGAACATTACCTCATTGCATATCCTTGATGAATGTAGACATGACAGCAATCCCCAACCTTGTGCCGCTGACTATGAATATCTACACCTGCAGTTCCCTCCTCCTCTTGTAGCACCGCGCGACTATCCGTGTGGAACAGTCCCTTGAGCCCCACATTTACCTCCCACTAAAATTCTAGGAGGAACATTACCTTATTGCACTCTTGATGAAGGTAGACATGACAGCAATCCCCAGCCCACTCCCGCTCACTATGAATATCTCCACCAGTTCCCTCCTCCTCTTGAAGTACTGCGCGACCATCAGAGTGGAACAGTCCCTCGTGAGACCCACTCCGACGCCCACTACGGTCCCTGGAGGAACATAAGTGAGAATTTATGCATCGGTTGGCAAATTTATGCGAGGATGTGTTGATTTGTGTTCGATTTGAGGCGTAAGAAAATGGGAATAAGTTATGAGGGTATGAATTTATATCTTTTAGAATAGTTTATTGCTGTTTGGTTGAATCATAATAGGTATACTATCAGTTATGGGTATCAAAGTATCTAAACGCAAATGCGAGATTTACATATTTTTTAGATAATAAATATGTGGTAGACAATACGTTAAAGATTTATTAGTGATCAATTTGAAACTACATCTGTCACCTTTCTCGTTTTTAGAACAAACATTCCTTATGAAAAAATAAAAAAATTATACATTTACTTAGCTAATACAATACGTATTATTCATAAATGGTGTTCGGCAGGAGCTCAAAATTTCGGGTGGTAAAATGCCTACAAAGTGACTATTAATCACGTAGAGTCGAACGAAGCTCAGCGAGTCTGCTTTATAATTTATGATGCTTGCGGAAGCTGATATTGGAACTGATGCTTACTTTAGGTCTTCCAATACCCGTATGGTTTATAATGGAGTTTACATTTTCCATATTAAAAAAAACGAACCACCTTAAAAAATAAACTGAATATCAAAAATAATTCGTTTATGTACCTACGGTGCCTTCGGATACAATTTTAATCACCTTTTAAAACCAAACTAATGATTTTACTATTTACACAGATGACACGTATGATGTCTGAGCCTTTAATATTACAATTTATTAGAATACGAGTATCTAGGTATTTTTCTTGGATGTGTATTCACGTGAGGTTTGGTCAGTGCCAAAGTTCAAAAGATGATTAAAATTGTATGCGTTCATATTCATAAATTGATTCATTTTGGCTGGTCAGTTTATTTCTTAAGCCGATTCGATAGTTTCTATTTATTATAATTTTTTACTTGGAAATAGAGACCTTTGCACGTTACTCTTTCAAATAAAAAAATATTTTTAGGATCGGTCCACAATTGGCATAGAATTTACTTTTAAGAGCATTTCTCAAAAAATTTGCCTACAATTAAGACAGAAATTACGGTTCAATATAATTTTCCTATTTTGTTACCAATTATTTTACCTAGTAATTTTATATCAATGTGATATCAATGTTATGGCTATGTTCGATAATTAAGGTTCTGTTATGCTTATACTTTTTAAATTATACATAATCTGATATCAATGTAAATCACAAAGAAAATTGGTAACAAAATAGGAAAATTATATTGGACATTAATTTCTGTCTTAATTGCGGGCAATTTTTGTGAGATTTGCTCTTTAATTAAACTTCATAGCTAGGTATATAAATGTTGTTTAAAGCTCTAAAATCCACTTGTCATTTGCATTGAGATACCTAAAACTCTCGATCGTGAATTCGATATACGTTGAAAAATAAACGGGTAATCGTATAAAGCACATCGCTAAAGCAGACATAAATACGCGCGAAATCTCTAACACGTATCATTAGAAATGACGAATTTAGCTCCTGTAAGTTCATCGACACGGCAATCAAATTATTCCCCGCGGCTGCAGCTATCATTTATTTAAATTTCCAACAGCGATAAATCGCACAGTTTAAAGCCATTTTCACACTGTCAGTGTTTCATCTGTCAAATGAGGTCCCCGGTGCATTGATAAGCAGTGATATCCTGGATGAGCTGTTGTAACTAGAGGATAGTTGTACCTAAACTGTGATCCTGCGCGATTCAATCTTTATGACTTTCAGGGTAATTCCATACTTTACTAAACTTTGTTGAAAATAAAATTTAAAATAATCTAAATAATATTAAAATATAAAATTGACGATAGAAAATGTCAAGAAGCAAAAGCAGATGTCAGAACATAATTAACAACTTTTAATGGTACTAAAAATTCCATAATATAATAAATTAAAAGAGTCCTTTGAGAACTGAAAACTAAATAAATACAGTAAGAACCAAGGTTCAGTTGTACGGTTTACATCATATATTAATACAATAGCAGTTAAAACAAAAACAAGCGTCTAGATAATACAATTTCCGATATTTCAGATACTGAATAATAGCATTTACTTAAAAGATACTCTTTAAGCTTAGTCTTAGTGTTTATATTTTAGCTTGAAGAAAATATATTTTTTTTCAATCTGTTTTTTAAGAGGCCTTATTCCTTTTGAAATTATTATTTTATATATAATGACAAATATATTGGTAATTACTACCAACTTTTTGAAGTAAATAATACTTTACTCCGAGTTCTAGGTAGTAACATAGCTATTTTATGCTTAAGTAAAAACAAATTTTCCACCTGATTATTGTAAATTTCGAGTAGTTTTTGAAACAAATACATACCAGTAGGTACATCCCAATCTGAAGTCTGTTGATACTCCCCATACAAATTTGCCCATCATCGCCCCAAAGTAAATAGCGTAAACTATTTACTTTCCTTATAATATTGGAGTTACTTATCTTAGGTAGAGTCGAGAGAAACCCGGTATTCCATGACGTCGTAGCATTCCTAACCTGAGTCAGCGTATATTTCCCCATGTGCCAGTTTCTATCTCTTAAATGAGACAATTTCTATACGCGTGCATTGAAGTCGAAAATTTCTCCGCTTAGGAAGGTTTCTAGTTGACTTTACATACTGTAATAGCTTCAGGTAAAGATATTCCATTATCATGCAGTGTTTTGTCAAAGAAATTATACCTAACTATAACAAAAAAACATCCATTAGGTATGTATCGGATTGCCTAATTGCGCAACATATGGCAAATTGCAAATTTAGTCACTTTGTCCACCATGAAGAAAGATGACAATTACCTATCCAGTTTGTCATCTTTATTCATGGTGGACAAGGTTACAAGTAGTATTATAGATGATTGATTCGTACTGATTCCATTTTTGCGTATTAAGATTACAATAATTACCAAAGAAGATTAATTGTGGCACGTAATTAGATATCTGATAAGGCTAAAATTGAAAACGCTGTAGAAATTGAAACAATAATGAAAATAACTAGTGTTGTTATAATAAGAACCAGGCACTACAGCGGTTGTCTGTAGCAATTGTGCAATGTATGTGCAAACGATGACATTATACGGTATCCCGGGTTCGCCATGTATAGAATGCCGCTTCTTCATAAATTCTTTGGCAACATTACAAACCAAGACTATACAATACCTATAATGAGAAAATACAAAATGGTCATTCCAAAAATTCGTGCCATTTGCTGCCAGCGATGCTGTACGGTGGGATGAGCGGGTAAGGCCTTGGTCTCCTATTAGAAGCTGCACCTACGCAGCGTGCAGCATTTTTCCATACTAATAACACAATGCTTGGTATGGAAAGACGCTGTAAGCTGCGTATAGCGTGTAATAGGAGACCAAGGCCTAACACTGCGCGGCGCAGCTCTAATAATTATTATAGGCGCAACGGTCCGACATGTTTCGAACTCGTACGGAGCTCTTCATCAGGGACTGCTAGCCGTACAGCGGCGCGGTAACTGCGTCACTGAATCTATATGTGCAAACGACGACATAATACCGTGATACCGTCTCTATGTCCCGTCGCAAGGCGTGCACGGAATGCCGCTCCTTCATTAGCGCTATCGCGACGTAAACCCTTTAAATAAAGCACCATTTTATAGAGTACTTAGTCTGCCTTCATTATGAGACTGATAGGTCTTAGTCTTTTACTTAGTGCTTAGTATGCGTAAGTAGTAAGGAGAATGCTTCAAGTTTCTTTTACGACAGATAAACGTAACACTAGTTTTTCAGCTGTCAAAAAGAAGAGATTTTCAAATATTATGCTTTATTTTTAGGGTTCCGTAGTCAACTAGGAACCCTTATAGTTTCGCCATGTCCGTCTGTCCGTCTGTCCGTCCGTCCGTCCGTCCGTCCGCGGCTTAGCTCCGTGATCATGAGTACTAGAAAGCTGAAATTTGGTATGAGTATGTGTATGTAAAACGCCGACAGAACGGTAAAATTAAATAAAAAAAAAACTATAGGTCTTGTTAAAATAATAGGGGTCATCTAACATTATTTTTTGATAAAGTCAGCAGTTTTGTAAATATTCGCTACAAAAACAAAAAAATAGTGTCCCCCCCCTTCTAACTTTTCAACCACGGGTCAAAAAAAATCGGAAAAATTCATGTTAATGAAGCCTTATAAGTAATTTCAATGAAAAGTATATTGAACAAAATCGGTCGAGCCGTTTTTGAGTTATCGCCAAATTTCATATCTTTTCTTTAAAAGGTCGTAAGTTGACTTCCAGAAGGTAATAAGTGATTACAGTTTCTAGGGCGTTTACGACCTTTTTATAGAGCTTAAAATCTTCCTTAACGTAAACCTCGGGCTTAAAACAGCAGTTTATTGTGAAGGATGAGTAACTACGGAACCCTACACTGAGCCGACATGCTCTTGATGGGCGGTTTTTTAGTTAAAGAAAATGACAAATGAAAACATGAGCAGATTCATTTGATTGATCAAACCAATAACGATACCTATCATCATCATCATCATTTCAGCCAGAGGACGACCACTGCTGGACATAGGCCTCCTCAATAGACTTCCACATGGGCCCAGGTAGTCCGACCACCATGCGGGTGGCTGTCCAACACTGCGCTTGCCGCTACGTGGTCTCCACTAAAGAACCTTTCTGCCCCGACGGCCATCGATTCTTCGAGCTACGTGGCCCGCCGATTGCCACTTCAGTTTGCTTACCCGGTTTGCTATGTCGATGTCGTTGGTTCGTCTACGACTCTCCTCATTTCTGATTCGATCCCGTAGAAAAATCCCGGACATAGCTTAGCTTTTTCCATAGTTCGCTGAGTGACTCTGAGCTTCCATAAAAGGCGCATAGTTAGAGGCCACGTACCACATTGAATTGTACTGACAATCAGTTTTCTATGGAGAGAGGTCTTTATTTCAGGAAAAATCTTGTTAGCGCTACGAAGGATTTGTATGGGCGCGAGGCGCTAGGCGTACAATAGGGTGGAGCGTCGATGTATGGAGAAAAAAAAAAAGTTGTCTGATCGACCTGGAACATTTGTAATATGTTGCCTTTAGATAAGATATTAATGAATATATATATATATGTAATTGATTTTAAATATGTTTCAGCCCTCTACTTGAGCTAGAAAAAATTTTTTTTACTCATAATTGGTAAAAAAAAAAAACTTTTTTTTTTACGTAAATAGTATTAGATTTATAAAGAAGGATTTCAACTTCAAATGTTTTGAGCTTATTTCATACTTACGGCAACTACTACGTGAAACTGTGACCCAAATTAAAATTCAGTGTTTTAAAAAAAAAAATATTTTTAATATTGTTATATTTTTATGCAATAATATCTTTTATTTCGAGTATTATTTGCTTAGATAAAAACCACTTGACTTTCATAAAAAAAAAACAAGATTTTGATAAAAAAAAAATCAGTATGGGCTTGATCATAATATTCAAAATGACAGTAGAGGGCTAAAAGTAGTATTGAATATTTTTATTATTATTTTTCTCGTACACCTGGCAGCCTTCTGAGCAGGTTCTGAGTTGAATTTCCAAAAAAAAAAAATTCGCTCCACCCTAGCGTACAATGCCATTAAATGTTGTTGGTAAAAAAACCTTTGCCCATTTATCACGCTGAAATGGCTGGACGGATTTTTACCAATTGGTACAGGGATAGCTGGCCATTCAAATATGGATTATAGGAAAAGAAAAAAATCGGACGAAGTTGCAGTAGCTGCCATTTTTGCAAATGTGACGCATTTTTTATGTTTTATATTAATAGTACGATAATGTAGTAAGTACTTATCCGACTTTATCATATATGTATACGAAGAACAGTGACGAATGCTTTATCATTTATTTATCGCGTGATAAACGCGTGAGCCAAATGGCCGTTAGAAATGTGACCCAACACAAAATAAATAGCAAATTATAAGTCTAAAAGGAATTTCTAAGATATAAAAAGAAATGAAAGTTTATCCCAAGATTTATAGTTGGCGTGGACATAAACCTCCGCAATCGACACTTTTATCGATGAAAGAAATGCTTAAGCCCGCATCGCAATTCAATGCAGTTTATCCCGGGAAGCGGCCATTGCTATACGCTGCGACTGTATAGTGCAGTATACCAATAGAAGATAACTCGGGGTTATATTATAATCAATAAAAACATAGATAATGTAACTTTAGTACAAAAAAACTAACTTCACATTAAAAAAAAATTACGGAAGCAAATTCTACTAAGTAACACGTTTTTGAAGCGACATACGAATGAATATGGATAACGCCAATATTGATATATAATTACCATCGATTTACATGATTTTATATAGAAAACGTTCGAATTTTACTGCCTGTAAAATTGCGAATCCACCAGTTCACTGTAGTCGAGAATCGAAACTAGATTGCTTGTCCAGTCCACGATATTAAATTACCATTCATTCATATCATAATTAAATAGAATAAGTAATAATGCAGTTTTATTAAATCTAAAATCAACGCCATGGTTCTAAGAACAGATTTCCCTATGCCTTATAGTTTTCGTTTCTCCCTACTGACCCATTTGGATTGATCACCATGTATTTCTTCCATGCTCCCGATGTCACTAACCTAAACCATATCCCGCAGGCACACTAATAAAATTGCAGTATCAATTATTCCGCTTCCTTTGATCGCAAATTAGTATGCGAGTAACGTTGGGTACATTTTCGGAAACGGCATCCGCAGTATCGGCAGTATTGGCTTTGCCGACAAACACTTCTGAAGAGCCGTTTATGCATAATTAAAGTTAATTTTAATCGGCAAGCTTTAAGAACGGAACTAAATTAATTGTTTCTGCGAACTGTATGTATACCTGACCCTCGCGAGTTTTGAAATGGCTCTATTTTGTATTTTTTTATGTTTTCCACCCTCATATCTCTGCCATTCTCAATTAAATTAGACCCTAAACGATCTATATAACTTTAGTTATTATAAACTGTTTATTAGAAAACTTAAAGGCGTTTACGCTCTAGGTGGTATGTGGTCACTGGGGTTTAATATGTACAAACTTTATATTAACGAAGGTCCAAGGGACGGTTCAAATAGGATAGCCTAAATTACCGCTACTCCAAACAGTCCACCACGCGTTATTAAAATGTCAGGAGAGAGTACAAGGCCAAAACATGTAACAAAAAAAATAAGAAAGTCTCATTTGTTTTTTGTTACATTACAGACCATGCTCCCGGTGAGAGAGCACCTTAAAATGTGCGATGGAATTGGGATTCAAATGAATAAAATAAGAAATGTAGAATCGAAGAGATAATGCCGCTTTAATGATAATCGTCATACGTGAGACGACTTAACTTTGAAAATGTGGGGAGAAATTATTTGATAGTATGAAATCCGACACTTGATCGATTGGTAGCGCAGGTATATTTATTTTTAATGAGTTCTAATCTAGCTACTTTAAATATCATTAGCGCTAAGCTGCTCTAAATAGAGGGGTGTCTTTCTTTAAAAATATCATAAGTAAGAAATAATTGTATGTTTTATTATAGATCGACACAGTAGAGGGTTAATTACTTATTTTTATTAAAGCAGTAACGTCTGCTAACGTAAACTAAATGTTTACAAGTGTAGCGAAAATTGAAAAATTTAATGATTCGGACAGGATCCGAACCTGCGTTTCCAACGGCTTTCCGGGCCAACACGGGCGTCCTCCCAATTGCACCACCGAATCAGATGTCAGAGCCATTGAATTTCTCAACCAGTTGCTTCGACATGCCTTAGGGTGGCATTTAAACATTTAGAGGGTTAATTCTATTCCATAAAAGCGTAAAACTTTTCGTTCGGTTTTTTAGAAGCCTGTGTAAAATCAAATGACTGATTATAGTAGTACTTTTCAGGGAACTGTACCCTGACGATCGCCAAGAGGGGGCGACATGTAATCGACGTCCTTTTCTTACTTATATCGTACGAAGAGGACCGCCCAAGTAGCACAGAGGGTGCATAGATGCTTAATACAGCCTTTATTCCGCTTTAAGTAGTTGTATTAGGACTGTATAAGCGCTTATGTATAATTGTATACCTAGCCAGATGACATTTATGAAAATCCGTATAGGGTGAGACAAAAAAGTCTATAGAATTCCGTAGATTCTCGCTTGAAAAATCCGTAGTTCTACAGATTTTTTTTTCCAATACTTCATTTCACTTTACTGAAGCTTAAAATGTTATTAAAAGTTAGTAACTTTTGCAAAAACGTAGGTGGAAAAATAAAAATCTAATATTTTTGAACACCTTGTCCATAGTTTAATTCATCGAAATGACCTGGTCAGAAAATGAAATTTATAAACCGGACCACTGAGTGAAAGTGCATGATTAGTCTGCGAGTGTTTTAGCCAGGATCACAATTAATTTTTCGTAGAAAAAGTACATTCCGTTTCGTTTATGTCATGTTTTGGTGATAAATAAATGTAGTCTGAAATTCTGGGCACAAAGCCTAAATTCCGTAGATCTACGGGTTTTTCCGTAGCACTGGCAACGCTGTAGCTGCTGTGCACGTGCCTTACCTTGCATTAGCGAGTGTGTACTATGAGGTTAGGACGATAAGCTTAGTGTCCCAATTTAAATGCTAATGCTTGCTTCGATAGGCTGCCTTGCGCTTTTATCCTTGAAGATAGAACCAGCTTACCGCTAAATGCACTAAACGACCAGTTTATTCAGAGTTGAGTAGCGTTATTTTGTACTAACACCATTATGAGACATGCCAGCGAATAAAATCGCCGCTTAAGGTATACTCGTACGTTTACTAGAGGATTAGACTCGAAAGTGGGAATAAAAAACTACGTTCATTACAAATGCAACTGGATCTAGAATTCTAGACTATTAGCTACGTAATCCTTTCCGTTCTGAACCAAACGGCTATTATGGAAGCAAATGCAGTACCAATTTTATTAGATTTTACCGCGTAACAGTAGCGTGGTGGAAATAGAACCTGATTGACCATTTTAGAATGTTTGAGAATCTTTCCCTATTACTCTTAGAGACTAAGCAGCCAACCATGCACCAGTTCCACCCAGGGAATTCTCTGATGCCACGCCATCGCCCCTGCCTCGTAATAACCCTTATTTCCAACATACTAAACTAAATTCCTGACTGTATGGGAATCTTAAGGAAAAACCAAGCAGGTTGTCACAGAAATTTATTGACAAGCACTGCTTACAGAATATTATTAAAAAAATAGACAAACATAAACATAGACAATAATATGATGATGATGATGATGGTATCCTGTTATCCCTCATCAGGGACATAGGGCTCTCAGAAGGATTTTCCATTGCCGCCGATCCTGCGCTGCTTCCTCGAGTTTTTTCCAGTCGAGGCCGGTTGACGCGGCTTCTTTGTTGACTGTGCGTCTCCAAGTGGTGCGAGGACGACCGAGTCTTCTTCTACCGGATACTTGCCACGTCAGACCTTGTTTGGAAAGATGGTTGTCAGGTCTTCGCAGTACGTGACCTATCCAGCGCCACTTCCGAAGAAGTATCTCCTTAGCGATAGGATTTTGGCCGCTCAGCTCCCATAGCCTTATGTTAGACAATAATATAAACAATATAAAACCTCAACACTGACATATCGCATATACTTATTTGATTTCTTGTGTAAATGTTTTTTGGTGTGCAATAAAGCGTACCTACAAGATGGACAGATGACCTTATAAAGGTCGCCGGATGGCGCTGGATGCAGGTCGCTTCCAACCGGTAGGTATATATGGAAGTCCAAAGGGGAGGCCTATGTTCAGCAGTGGACGTCCTATGGCTGAGATGATGATGATGATGATGAAAGCGTACTTGTATTGTATTGTATTGTATATCACAAAAAAACTCAATCAACAAAGATGTATCGAGTGGTTGTGAGATTTAAGGGAGTAAGTAATAACTATAATAAGTAGTGTATTACAAGGACAGATAGATATCCGTCGAAAACATATAACAACAACAACAACAACAACAACATAACACGGTTTTTGCTGTCGTGCATCCGCCGGGTAAAAAAGGATGGACGCCAATGGCCGGAGATGATATTTCTTCCCTAAATATTAGGGTCAACTGAGTTGTTTCAGTAACTGAATCGTTTTATATGACGCTTGAGAAATACTCGAACAATTTCAAATTGAACGAAATTTACGTACGTCGAACTGAAATATAAATATTTTATTCTCGACGAAACGCGATTTCATACCTAGATTTACGAAGACATGCTCTTGTATTGACGGATTGCTTTCGCAAACTAGTTTCAAACAGGACCTCGCCCAGAGGAAATAAAGTTAAAATTTTAAACGCTACCGAGTTACGTCCTTCTCCCAACGTAGCCCCTCGATGCTACATGAATAAATCGCAACGCTCTTATTCCAATATCTCAGTTTATTCTTGTCTTTCAAAGCGGTTATATCGAATATCTGCTTATTTACTCAAGACAGCCAATTAAAGAATACCTTTGAAGTTCGCTAAAACGGGTTTCGGATATGAATCTGACGGAATAAATTGAGTTGTCGGATTCAGCATTTAAATTGTGCAAGTTGGATGCAATGGGGTTCCAAGTGCATTAACGATTCAAGTTGGTGGGTTACGGATATTTATTTTAATTTTATGCTAATGTACCGACGATCATAACAGTAGCGAGGATCATGTTTTCGCTTAAGTGTTTTCTTTCTCGTATTTTTGTGTCCTCATTTTGGATTGATTGGGTCAAGTTGTTATGACTGTGTCAGTGTTACGATGTCTGTGAATCACCTGACTAGACTTCGTCTGTGTGATTTCAGGCGTTAACAAACTTTTGATTAGTCTTCTCGCGTTGGCTAAAGGGTTAATCATATCTTTCGTGGATATTATACTTTTTACTTGACACACTGCTAAATACAGGATTACCATCAACGCCTACAGTACCTACTGTGGCTCTCACAGCGGAATACGGCTTTGGAGCTGAATTACTCTGTTATCGCGTTTGGGATGGATCAGTAGATACCTATCGATAAACAATCAATACCGTTGTATTTACTTGATGAACCATAGAACTGACTGGCTAACTATGTCGCACTATTTAGCGTTAAGCTTCAGGATTTAGAGGACAATTTTCCATGCTTTCGTCATCATCATCAATACACACTCATTCACACATGTATCGGACTATTAGAATACTAGACGTGAGCTTAGAGAATTTACGAGTAAGTAAATTCTGAGTATTTTGAAGAATGCGCCGTTGACTTTCCTCCAACAGTCCTTTTATTTCGTAGGTACAAAAATATTTGAGGAAAGGTTTTAGTCTGTTGATCGCGGAAGAAAATACTACAATTTGTATCAGATAAGTTTACGTCTGTGAAGTTAGATACTTTTGTTACTGCTACAAGGCTATTGTTTATGTTTTCTTGTTTGTTTTTTACTCATAGTAAATATGAATATAATTTTTTGTAATTAGGCATGTTCTTTCTGTATATAAATGCATGCATTAATCGCTATTCTTCTCTATTACTTCTTCTATTTGTTCCCTATAAGGTAATTCCCTACTAGGTACTGCCTATTTTAGTATACAAGTAGGTAGGTATATATCTATTGCTTCATCTTCATCAACTGCTGGATAAATCCTCCTCCAAAGATCGCTATTTACAATTATCGCTCGTGCGCCACCCTTATCCAATTGCTTACCGCGATCCTAACCAGGTCCAACACAACAACAATCAGGTGGTTGGGGGCCTCTCCACGCTGCGTTTTCCGGTACCCGCTCGCCACTCAAGAACCTTTCTGTCCAACGGTCATCGGCTCTACTGCGCTATATATCTATTTCTTACCGTAGCTGAAAAAGAGCTGGTGGAACTGGGTGGCGAAGGAGGTGAAGAGGCACCCCAGCGCGGCGATCAGGCCTCCCACGACGGCCGTGACGCGCGTGGACTTCCGAACACACAGCGCCACAGTTACTGGAGACAGCGCTAGGGCCACGCCCGCTGACAGAGCGCCTAGGCAGCCTGAAACAAAGATAATAGCAGTGGTTAATGGGTGCTAAAAGGTGACATTTCGTCCACGTGGAAGAGAATCCTCTAACCCTATACCTATTATGCTTGATCGTAGTCGGGTAAAGTGTATTTGATAACTGACCTCTGATGCCTGGCTATCAGTGTGCAGTGTGCCATGAATAAAATCCAACCAGCCATATAGGTTTGACGATGCCGACAAGACGCAAATAAAATATGTACCTACCTAATAAAAGATATACTTCTCAGTTCAGACACCTTCACATCAGATAGCCTACAGTGTGAGCCTGCAAATTGATATTCAACCGAATATCAATTTGCAGGCTCACACTGTATTGAAAAGATGGAGACGGCTAACAGTCAAACATTTGTTTGTGACAGTTATGCTAGAGGGTCTCTGGTTTTCGTCTTCTCCAATTTGGATGGGTCTGCGGTACGGAAGCGAAATGATCTAATTCAGACAGTTCGCGTGGGCGTTGGAAAGCGCAGACAGCGTGGCGTAGCCGACGCTCGTAAAATTAGACTCAAGGTCCGAATCATACGTCCGTGGGCGTGTTGATTATGACCTTGTCTAATGGGTATTTATTTACTTACGGGTTCAGTTACACGCAGACAGCATGGGCCGTAAGTCTGAGCACGTTATATCTGTATGTATTCTTACCTTAGTTCCTTACGAGAGACACGTCTGTGTTCAATTTCGGCTTTCTGTTTTCCTCTTGTAGGATCTTTTGTAGCGACAAAAGTAAAAGCAAAACAAAGGTTAGTTTCCTGATTTGTAGAACTCTTTTGTAGGTCACCGTGTAGGTCTTTCCTTCGCTTCTAATGAACCCATAACTTTCAACAAAAATAGATACGAAAAGGGTTCGAAAGATCGACCTACGCTAGCATCACTGCCCGGCGACAAATACTAAGATGCAAATCGTAGGTACTACATCGTCATCCGAGTGCGGTATTTTAATTATCCCAGAAGCTAGTGTCAGCCAGCTTGACTCCTTTGTTTCGACAAAAGCATATGTAGATCTCGGATAGTTGTCAGTATATCAAAGGACGAATTTCTCAAATTGAACAAACTATAATTTTTGTCACGCTAAAGCCTATAAAAACCCATATGGACTTAATTTTTTTTTTCTTTCAAGAACCATAATCTTCGCCAAAAATAGACACGAAAAGGGGTCGAAAGATTGACCTATGCTAGCGCCATCGCCCGGCGACAAACATCCCGATGCTAATCGAATTACACATCATCCGGGTGCGGTATTTTATTCATCCCAGAAACTACGTCAGCGACATATGACACCTTTATGAGGTTAATGTGACGAAAGAAAAGGGTAAAATGTAAACAAATAGCAAAGGATTATTTCTAGAGTAAAACTGAGAGTGTTAGAAGCGCATGCTCGAGAAAAACTGTTCGGCAGTACAACTTGATATTTGCTACAGGCTGAAATATTATTTTAAATTACAGAATTACAGACGTCTTTGGCAAATATTTTCATAACAGTCGAATCCCGTGTCGCAAGGAATAACATACCGAAAATTGCATACTGTTTTTACATTCGTTTTTTATTTTAAGTTTTTTCTGGGTACTATTACAAGTATTTTATAACTATCGTAACATATAACACTTTATATTCTCGCGGTTTGAACACATAATTAAAACTTATTAAACCGGGTCTATCGCGATCTTTTGATTTACCTTCATTGCCTGACGTTTCAACACGGTTTCACGTGCCGTGGTCCCAGGCGTACTACGCCTAGGCGTAAAAAGATCGCGATAGACCCGGTTCAATAAGTTTTAGTTATGTTTCCTAACAATTTGGGCCCCCTCCTCTATTTCAAAATGCTTTTCAGCAAATGAAATAGTAGGTAGTAGTATTTTAAGTGATAAATAAGGAGGACTTTTGGGATTGGGGTCCTAGACTGGCTAGGCCCCTAGGCACTAGTCATCTGTGCAGCCGTTTGACGTGATGAGGCCACGCCGATAGGTGGCGAATGGTGGCACCCATTAAAAATCCCTGTACATTCTATGTAAATTGCACATCGCACTAATTTTTTTCTGCATTCCTTAATTTCATAATGCACCGAAGGAAGTAGTCGTAACCATGCATTTCCCGTTATCCAGCTTACGAGTGAATACCCCTTGACCCACCGGGCTGTTGTCGACTCACGCATTTTGTTACACGATCGGTGGCAACAAAAGGAACGTGACTTTTTATCGCTCTCGTAAAAATCCGGTCGGTACTGCCGGCAACTTATTTGTTCAGGACAAATGGAGAATTAAATATGCCGTTTTAGATCTAACACTACAGTTTTCCATACAGATTTTCAGCTCATTATAATTAGTGGCGGACAGGGATGAAAATAAACATCATAACCTAAGGAACATCATAACCTGAATTAAAAACACCCCTCACACTAGTAGCTGATCATCATGAGAGATAGTCAGCAGACTAGTCAGCCCATTTCTACTAGAAAATGAATTTTGGTGACTAATCGCCTAAGTTGCCGACTATAAATATTGCTGAATGGTCGGCTACTAGTCGGCCCTTCTTTAAATATAATTAACCCCTGATAGAAAGAGGGATGTTTAATATGCGTGTGTATCTGTCTGTGGCATTGTAGCTCATAAACGGATGGACCAATTTCAGTGTTTTTTGTCGAAAAACTTGTCCGTTTCTTATAACAGATTCTCTCTACTATGGGTATGAGTACGTACGTAATGTATTTAGTAGTTATTAATTGTAGCTACAAACATTGCTTTAATTCGGGACTAGATCGATTTGTATAAATTCGTTCACGAATATTAATTACCTATTATTCTTGTAACAATAAATCTGCGTAACAACTTTTGCTGCTGACTGTACATAAACTTTGGTGTGAGATGCGCGATGTCTGATTACCTGATATCATATCTTGATCTACGTTTTGTACGAATAAGGATGACTTGCGGTATACTTACGACTTATGGCACCGATTTAGACCTCCAACTTCGCATTATACTAATGTAGCTTCGTCTTTGTAAAACTTTTATTTTCCCTAACTAGTAAAAAAATATCCTATACTTACTTAACCATCCCTGGATGTCCACCTATCCCTGTACCAAAATAAGATAAAGATTTTTTCTTATCAAGGAATGGCTAGAAAATCTTTGATTGTACTTTTGTTTCTTTAAAAAATATAAAAGATTTTTTAATTGAAATTAGTTAATTTACTTATTAACCGGCATATAAATGTAAAGTAATATGATTAAAGAAACCTAAGCTTCGGCTATATAATATATCTCAAATGAAATGAATATTAATTTCACTTCACCGCGTAATAAAACCAAATAAATATAAATTGTAGCCCTGATAATTAAACCAAGAAACAGAATCACGTTTACCCAATTAGTAAACTCATGAATCTAATTAATTAGTCAAATAACGTTGAGCTGCGGGCGTTTTGCGTCCGAGGAAACGCAATTACTCGTGAGACTATTGTCTGAGCTACCGCAGTCTAGATAGACTGCGTTCAGTTCAGACCGTCAACAGAATAACCAGACTTGAAAGCAGTTTCTTAATGGTTTGCACCACTTTGACATTTACTTGATCGGTTAAGTTTTGTTGGTTGATAACCACTTCTTAAGTAAAGGGAGTTGTATTCAATCACCAGTGATAATAGTTATACGTGTAGTTTATAAAATATGTATAATGATTGCGATATAAAGACAGATCTAGATGGACACGATGAAACAGTGAAAAGGTTACTTATTTGACTATGACTAGTCAGCCATTAGAAAGCTCCTGAAATGAATATACATCATCATTATATCAGCCGATAGACGTTCACTACTGGGCCTCCCCCAAAGTTCCCCACAACGATCGGTCTTGCGCCGCCCTCATCCAATTTCTGCCCGCGACCCTAACCAGGTCGTCAGTCCACCTTGTTGGCGGCCTTCCCACGCTGCGTCTTTCGGAATATTAATTTCGTTTTATCGCCCCATTGTCCAATTAGGTTAGCGTACCTATGTACGCTGTTACCCGAAAGTGTTGTTGTGATACTGCATCAAGATTGTCTGCGTTTAGACATATCAACAAAATAAATAAACAAAATAAAAATTGTCTAGGTATGTAAAACGATTTAAACAAGTTAGTTGTTATACCACACTTGTTTAGATAGTCTGATATACCGCAATCTGGATAGACTGCGTTTAGACCATCATCGGGATAACCAGACTTGAAAGCGGTTTCTAAAGGTTCGATCACACCGCTGCTGAAAATACGTTTACGCATAGGTATAGTATTTTGGTTTTAAATAGTTGTGACTAATCCACTTAAAGAAAACAAATGCATTGTGCCTAATCCACAAAACGCAAAAATTACCATATTGTAAAAGCCACCTTGAAAATTATTACAAGAGAGTGATTATCAGGTAACGTCAGGGATATATTCGCGCCATTTCACGAGTTATCTATTGTTCACGCAGATAGAATGGATAATCTATTTAATTTTAAAGATGGCTGTAACGGCTTTTTGCAATATTGGTGTTTTGCGATCGATTAAGGCACAATGCTATCGTTATTTTTTAAGTGGTAAGAACACGAGTAAAACCAAAATACTATACGTAGGTACCAAAACAACAGCCAAAACTGAAGCTTGACGTTGAGGAAGTAGCTATAGTTTGTGACGTTTCGTTTCGTTAGCGTCACGTTAGTGTAGGTATGTCTCAGCGAATTTTGAGATTGATAATTACAGACTGATACCACAGTCTAGATAAACTACGTTCAGACCTATCCACAGAATTATCAGACAAGTATTTTTCAAAGCAATTTTCTAAACCAATCTTAGAACTCATCGCTTTACAAAATACACTCCCAAGCCTTAACCCTCCTCATAAATGAATAGGTACACTAAGACTTCAGTTTACTCCAAACCTTGTCTGACAAACATTGAAAAACTTCATCCCTCGTAAGTTCGTCGACATTTTAACTCCACACATCTGGGAATGGATCGCATCGCATGTGGATTGATGATTTTGTCTAAGCTTGTTTGTCTCGTCTCTCGTCGACTCGTAAATCTTAAACGGTTGGTGTTTTGAAAGCAAATATTGCGCAGGTCACTGATATGAAACTTTCGTAACAAAGTTTTTGTATTCGTTTACCAATTATATCCTGTTCTAAATCCGACTATAGGTTATAAAATCTACTGAGTTGATAACTGTCATAGGCTCAATGCCACCTACGTGTAAAACGTGACAATTTATCGCACGACAAATACTACCTGTCACTTTCATTTCAATACCGTGCGAGCAAGACCGGTGATGGTCGCGCGACAAGCCAAGTCGCGGTAAGATAATAAATATGCTAGGCATGAAGACTTCTATACTGGAAGGCGCAGCACGTCTTTTTTATTTTATCTTCTCTAGCTTGGTTTGTATGCGCTTTTTTTATTTTATTTTTATTTTTATTTATTGGACCTTCAACAATAAGTACACTTTTACACTTTTTTATACAATTACAGATTTAAAACTAAGTATCTTATTACTTACAGAAGGACACCGCATGCACTAATTAGCAGTAATAATTATAACTAACTTATAATTAAGATAAATTGTTACTTGCTCTTTATTGTAACTTTAACTAAACTTATATAAAAAAATACACTTAAATTAAAATTGTTTAGACAATCTACGGTATTTTGCCTACATTTCCTTAACGAGAGCAGCCTTTATGCAAGAGATTGATGAGAAGTTGAGATCATTACAGTGCTGGAACTCCCTATATATAGCAAACATGCGCGAGAGCGGACAGTGTCGTTCGGGATTAGTGCGACAATTATTTGAGCCAAAGAGTCTTAAGTTACCTGGCCTAGGCGTTTTAGACGGAACATGAACATTTATTTTTAGCTGTAAATCAGGACAATTTAGACTACATACCGGTGACAATTCTTTTTAGGAAAATTAAATCCATCATACGCCTTCTTGCCGACAGCGATCCTATTTTAAAATATTTGAGACGTGCGTGATAACTTTTAAGTTCCTTATTTTTCTTATAACTGTATGTTAAACTTGATATAAATCTTTTCTGGACTTTTTCAATTTTATTTATGTTAACATTATAACACGGGGACCAAACTACGCTGCAATATTGTAAATTACTCCTACATAAGGCATTATTACATAATAATTTTCGTGTCAGTTTTCCTAAAATTCTTGCACTCTCTTAATACAGCTTTTAAGACAATCTCATCAATATGTTCATTAAATTTAAGCTTACTATCAAAATTAACTCCAAGGTCCCTTATGCTCATGACCTTTCATTATTCAAACCGTACACAGAGGGCACAATGTTTTTGTTCTTTGTAAATTTTATATGCTTACATTTCTTTACATTAAGACACATTTTATTAATTACACACCATTCTGAAAGCCTATTGAGGTCGTTTTGAAATGCCACTGTATCTGAAAATGATTTTATCTGTGAAATTACTTTTAAGTCGTCAGCAAATAAATAAAATTTCGAATTTTGAAAACACTGACTGATGTCATTAATAAAAATTATAAAGAGGTAAGGTCCAAGGTGCGAACCCTGCGGTATGCCTGATGTAGCAGTATACTCAATAGATCTACAACCATCCATTAAAACCCGAAGACTACGCCCACGAAGATAAGTGGCGAACTAACTTAGCAAGGGATTCACAGTACCATAACATTCTAATTTATTTAACAGGATTGCACGGTTGACTGTATCGAATGCCTTGCTTAAATCAGTGTATACGGCGTCAAACTGTATGCGCTTATCAACTAGATCGACGAGGTCTTCAACGTACGTAACTAGATTTGTTCCGCAAGATCGTTTTTTTATGAAACCATGCTGGTTACTCAGTAAGAGTTGGGAGACGTGCCAAGTAAGTAACGGACAAATTAAGGCCTCAAACACTTTACCTAACGCTGGTAGGCTGGCTTGGATAACGCTGGCTTTCAGGGTAATTTTGATAGAAATAATGTTAGGTATAATTGCTAATTTCGTTCTAAAGTTGGTGCACACTGGAAACGATCTGAATTCAATATTTCAATATGAATATTTAGATGGCAGACAACATAACTAACATGTAACTAGTTAGTAATAAGCAGTCTTAAGATCGATTTCCCAGTACTTAATATTATTTTTTTGAGTGTTTTTTTTCTTTTATTTAAAACCAGCTGCGACTCAATTCAATCCAACGAAACACTACATTTGTTTAGTAGTCAAATAGTACAAATTTTTATCATAATTGGTCCAGCTGTTTAAGCGCAAAGAAGTAACAGACACATTCACAATCTTTCGCCGTTATAATATTAATAAATAATAAGTGTCTGTGATAGTAGCTGTAGCGTTTACAAGAAAATTTAAAATTAACAATCCTCAATTTTGATAAGTCTAGGAGTTTTCACTATACTCTTGATATTGACAAGTTTTAAGCCGATATTTATCGATCTCAATATCATTATCATATTGTAGCTTTATAGCGATTGTGTTTTTAAAGATTTCACATCCCTTGTGATTCCGATAGACTCATAAAGAAGAAACGGCCATAAAGTTGTTTCGAGGCGTCTACATATTCTCTTAAAAAGAAATTTGAAAACGAGACTTTATGAAACTGAAGGGATGAGAGTAAAACCAAATGTTAGGATATAAATAAGGGCTGGTTTTATTTTCAGAGATTGTAGAACCATTCGTTGTGTTAGACTGCGCCAGATTCTATTGGAAAATATTTTGTACGTAATCAACGATACTTATTTCTTTTTCTATAAAATATATGAATAATAATCAGTTATGTATTACTGATGATCATATAAATAAATAAATAAATATATCAGACAACCTCACACAAATCGATCTAGTCCCAAATTAAGCTCAAGAAGGCTTGTGTTATGGGTACTACACGACGATATATATATGCTTAAGTTAAGTATATGGATAAATATATACTTAAATACATGCAAAAACCATGACCCAAGCACAAATATTCGAGTTCATTACTCAAATATTAGCCCTGGCCGGGATTCGAACCCGGGACCGCCGGCTCAGTAGGCAGGTCTCTACAAACCGAGACAACCGCGTCGTCAAATAACATACCCCGTGGTTTTCGGGGCACGAATCATTTGACGCCTACTGTCTGCCTAGTTATAAATCATTTGTACGGCGAAAACTCACGGATATACTGATATTGATTACTGACCGAGCGAGCGAAGCCTCTCCGTTTCAGCTTGCACAAAAAATCCTTCGTATGTCCGGTCCGGATGTCGTGATGTCCGTATTCCGGCTGCTCCGGACTACAAGCCGCATTTCTCAACCGATTTCCGTGAAATTATGTGAGCAAGTTCAATAATTAAAAACCTAATTAGATTTCTTTTGTCGAGTCGGTAATTCGAAATGTTCTGCAAATGATCGCACGCCTACTTCCGGAAATCTTAACCAGGTCAGCTCGATCTTGTGATGGATCTCTTACCCTTACGTTCTGGTCTATCTATCTATCAGCCACAGACGTCCACTGCTGAACATAGGCGTCCCCCATGACTCGCCACAAAGTGCGATCCTGTGCAGACGGCATCCATTGATTCCCCGCTACCCTCACGAGTCAGTCTGGTATATCCAGTTAAATATCTTGACTCTTGGACACCGTATAGACAAAAGTTTCCATTCGCAATCGAGTCCAAATAAAGAAATTCAGCTGCCTCAACGTTTTACAGAATAAGTGGCAAATTGGTTTCTTTTATCGACTCATATCTACGAAGTTTGGTTAGTTAAGTTCGGCAAAATGGAATGGAGTACGTGATACTGGCTCCTAATTGTGCTATTGTGATTCGAGTAATTGCTTACGCAGCTTACATTTACTATTTAGAATTGGATAAGAATGACCATTCATTTATATGCGAAAAGGCGGTGTTTCTTTCTTTTTAGGGTTCCGTACCCAAAGGGTAAAAACGGGACCCTATTACTGAGACTTCGCTGTCCGTCCGTCCGTCCGTCCGTCTGTCACCAGGCTGTATCTCAACAACGGTGATAGCTAGACAGTTGAAATTGTACAGATGTATTTCTATTGCCGCTATAACAACAAATACAAATAAAATAAAATAAATATTTAAGGGGGGCTCCCATACAACAAACTTGTTACAGATTATATATATGTATAGGTACGGAACCCTTCATGCGCGAGTCGGGCTCGCACTTGCCCAATTTTTTACTTATTATTTTGAATTAATTTGCGACAGCGCGGAAATAAACCCATAGATTTGAGTAATTATATCATTTACAAATTGACAAACCGGGTCGCATCTTATGCGGCATGATAATAAGCCATCAAAATCCATTTTTCCAAGTGTTTATTTAACATGCAATACAGTATGTAAATATGTTTGTTCCAGTAGAATCTTGCAACTCAATTTTGAAGCAGATAACTTCACCTAATTGAGCTGAAATTTTGCATTGCTGAAACTTTGATGACAATATAATAATATGGTACCATAAAATGGTCCGATAATGGAGTCGGAAGGTGGCCCTAGGAACTCTAATAGAGTAAAGAAATCCTACCAAGTTTGGGCCATTTAGAATCTATCAGTGAGCAATTGATGGATGTTCGAAGAAAAGTACCGTCAGCTATAAAAGCTTGTCACAAAAATGTTTTTTTTTACAGAAACTTATGTCAGACCAGTTTTATAAACATTACCATAATATTATTAATATTGATATTATGTGACGTATCTTGACACAACCCGTTATACAAAGTATGTGTATGTTAAATCAAAGTACATCAATGCAATGAAGGAAAGTTACCCATACTGGTTGCAGAACAATATTTTAAATGTTGCATTTCAATATAAGGAAACATGTTGTAAATGTTTTTTATTTACTTTAGTTTAAAAGTGAATTTACATTTTTTTAAGCGACAGTTGTAGTGTTTAAGAGAATAAAAAGTTGACAGTCGGTACACATGGCGTTGACAACCTTTTTCTTTATTGTTATGACTTCGTTTATTATCCACTACGAATATTTGGGAAAATATTGCGAAAATAAACCACTGTTATTTTTAAACGTCGTCTGGAATCTACAACTGGAAGTTTAAGTACGGCTGTAAACAATATTTCTGTGTTTTGAAACTTACTGAACGACTGTTACACCTGAGCAGAAGTTAGAAACATTTTCTTGTTAGTAAGTTTTATTTAGCTTGTTGATAAGTTTGCTTTTTAATGGATGCACTCGATTCTTTTCTCCGTATTTTCTAGAGCGTAGGTAGAAGAGAGATTACACAAGATATTATTTAATTAATGACCCTTTAATCTTAAGCAGGGTACACAAATAAAGTTGAGCGGTTTATTTGAACAGTTTAAAGATAAATATAAAAACAATGGACACATAATAAATCCGAAACTCAATATATATAAAAAACAACTGACGCCAATTTTAATATAAATAACCAGCTGCCGCCAGTGTTGCACAAGTCACAAACAACCGTACATTTGTAAACTTTAGGTCGTTTTTCAATAGTGCCCGTTTGACATAATATAAAGATATTAGGATACCAATTTTTTTTATTGTAACTGAAAATCATAATACATGTCTATTGAAAAAAACTCTTAACGCCTGCTTACGATTTTACAATTTTCGTCCAACTTTACTTAGTTCTCTAGGGTAAAATATTCAGGTAAACATAAGGGTATAAAAACTTACTTAATATCTTATAGCGACGGATTACAGACAATTAAACACTATATACAATTTATAAAAAAAAAAAAAAACGATAACATAACACTTACAAAAATTGGATATCCTCAACTAGAGGAGCCGCCCGGGGCATTGTTCCCAAAACGCTGGCCGCGTTTCCTCTTTGAATCGCCAACCCCAGCCGCTGCGCAAAGTAAGACCCCGCTCGTGGGTCGCCAGAGGCGCCGATGAGCTTGTCCGACACTTCCTTTACAAAAGTTTTAGTGTTGGACGACCACGGCCCGAAGGTTTCCATCGCAAGAGCGGCAAATACGTAATTATTTTTGAGAAATGCGTATTTGCGGCATTTGACGCTTTGGGCGTCGTCAGCGGCAGACCCTGGCATTCGTGCGGAGCGGCGGACGTGCGACGGAGCCAGCGTATCCACGCAAGTGGCATCCCATGCTAAGGGAAGTCCCCGGGACCACGGTACCAGGGTGCAGCCGTCGGGTCTCTTCCCGTCCGCGGCAGACAAGCCGACTGGCTCTAAGGTGGCCGGGACGGATACAGTACCGAGGGCCCTGCGGACGATGTCGTTGAGCGCCGCATGTCTGAAACATCGGCCGGCGCTCTGTTGGCAGTGAAGGCCGTGGCGCCCGAGGGCGTCTACCAAATTTTGCTCACTTAGGTACTCATAATAATGTCTATACGGAATTCTAAGATCAAATTATGTCAAACTGGCACAAGTGAAAAACGACCTTAAATTTACAAGTATACGGTTGTATGTATCTTGTTCCAAAGTAACTTTATTTAATCTTAGAGATCGGACAGAGTAGGTATATCTAATCGCAAGATAAACACCCAACTAATGAAATTATAGTTTTCCCTTACTGAATTGACATTGGAACACATTCAAAATCTGGGTTTATGCTAAGCCTTAAAAAATTATTATCCATTGTGACCAATTTGACTCTTTTTTGTTTTCTCAAGCCGGTATTCTTACATTATATTTACGACTTACTAATATGACGTACCTACTTAATACTACTCCCTACTTATGACGAAACCTACGCTGTGGATATAATATTTGGATGCATGCATGAAAGTAATTAAATCAATAAACAAAATCATATATACATATCTACTACTCAACCTCAACACCAAAAACATCCGGGACCTAGTTTAGTTTTATGATCATACCAAATACGGTGAGGGCAATGTTATGTTATTACTGATATCTATAAAGTCCGGACATCTACGGAGCTGACACATTTTATGCACATCATTAAAAACAAACCCTAACGAAAAAGACTTCGGACATGATGTTACTTCTATGGCCTCTAAGGGACGTCAAGGCATCGCGATAACTAAATAAACAAGTTGCTACTACGCTCGTGATTCAAACATAGAATCCTTCGCTTGCTCGGGACTCAAAATCAGCACTCGCAACAAAAAACAACTTTGCTCTCTTGTTGCACAAGTAACTTTTCACCTCACTAGCTCGGAAAGGCCAGTTTGTTGGTTTGATATCTATTGAGAAAATCGCTTTTTATCCACATGTGGAGAAAGAGTTTTGACGTTTCAACGCAGCTAAAGTAAAATTTGACATGAGCTTATTTTCTGAAAAATCCCGTTTAAAATACCTACATGAAAGCTAATTAGACCTTAGTTTTAATAAATGGCAAATTGGTTCATTATTGCAGATATTTTTCAAAGATATAGTACAAACCCTTATTCTTTTTTCCTCGCTGTAGTGAGGTGAAAAGTTTTGTGTTATACACGGGCGAAAAGTTATTTTACGTCTCGTGTATTGAAACACTCGCTACGCTCAGGATTCTATTTTGAACCACTCGCTTCGCTCGTGGTCAATCATAGGATCCTTTCGCTAGCTCGTGTTTCAAATAAACACTCGCGGGTAAAATACAACTTTCCCCCCTTGTATAACAAATAACTATTAATTCACCAAATTAGAACAGAAAATTTAGCCAAGTAAATTGTGATAAATGTTATGTAGGTAATCGTAATCCGCTTCATTGAAAATTTTATGTGTATAATTTATTGCGGTGAATTTTAATACAGCTCCCTAATAAATCTCCCCTAAGCCTTCGCTGTAAAAGCGGTCAAAATAAATATACCTAGGTACCTAATAACGTTACAATCATCGCGTGGGATCTGGCCGAGCTGGAGTTCTCCGAAGTCATAGAATGTTAGAAAATCGATCAACTACTTTTGTTACAATATTCACGTGGATTCAAAAAAAATGTGAATAACTAAGCTATACTTTATTTTGGAGAATTCTCAGCTGACTCAATTGCATAATTTGAATTTTTCGTAAAATATTTATAATATTTTAAACTTATCATATTTTTTTAAGAAATACATTAAACAGTTTGCAAAATATTAATAATACGATATTTGATGACAGCTCATATCAGCTACTCTTTATGAAATGCGAAAAACGATCTGCTAGTACATACCTACTTACAGTTTAGAAAACTTCATAGTTTCTATGAAGATACTGGCTTATGAGGACACAAAGTAAGTAAAACCACGTCTTCTTTTTAGTTTTTGTCCAATTAGAAAAATAATAATGTCCCATCGTTAGTGACAGATACACGCAACCACATATGGTTGCGTGTATTTTTAGATGTGTTTAATGGTTTCAATGATTCAATTTATTTTCACTATAGACAAACACCGTATTGATGGTCAGCTTAGTTATATTGATGGTCAGCGTAGGTTAGGTTAGACTTTTGCTGACCACATGATTTTACTGCTGCTGCAAACTATCCTGAAAATAATCTGTTTTGTTAAAAATAATAACTAACACCGACGTTGGCCATAGTCGCCCAAACTTCAATGATCAAAAACTTTGTAATTGAAACAAGTATAAGAATTTTTCAATCCCTGTTGATTTGGGAGTTGTTGTATCTACGGTGAATTGCGTGGCAAACTAAAAAAAATAAACAAAATAGTAACTATAGTCATAATTATAAGCGTAGTGGTACGACTCAAACGAATAGTTTTGGAGTACGGTCTCTGGGCGTATCACAGGGCGCTGTGTGTAGAGTAGGCACAACATATTAGCACCCTGTAGATGATGAATGTGTGGCAACGACAGCGAAGTTAAACGATCGGGGTGATTGACAGCTGGTGGAGGCAGGCCTGAGCCTTTAATGATGAGCTGGAACTAAATAAGCTTGCGTCTATATCGTGCGAGACGTCTCTCACCTAAGAGAAAATTAATGTAATACGAATTATAAGCCGCGGTAAACGGCAGTTCGCTAGTAACCGATCGATTAGACGTGTGTTAAAAGTTTGTAACTTACTTATTTTAAACGCAATCATGATTATGTATTTCTCTTTAGCTACTGTTGGATTAACCTATTAATCTTTCGTGATACATCTCTACTTACGCTTTACACAGACATGTTTTAAACTTATAATATGAAGCTCTTCATCAAGAATAGATATCCGTACAACCGCGCTGTTTCCGTTTTTTTTTACGTGAGTTTAAACTGTTTATAACATTATTGTTTGTAGTCCTCCTAGGTATCTAATTTATATCAAAAAGTGTTTGTATGTATTACATTCTGATTCTGCTTATTTTATAACCCATTCCCTATTAACTGTTACATCAGCCACATTTTTCCCAGAAAAGATAAAGTCCATCAGTCATTTCATGCCTTTGACACGCATGTCGGTGTCGGACCTTATTTTATACATCAATCTTCGCGCCGCCATATTTGGGCCGTGAAATCATTGCGCCTAAATTAATATCGCTTTAACCCGGAGTCGGTTACAAATTTTGATGATAGATTCAGTTAGCACCATTAGGGGATAAAAGGGAGTGATTGGTGTGGCGAAAGATATCATCTTAAAGACGATAAATAAAATTTTAATCTGGGGTTGAATTCGACGTTTATAATGATATCTACGTACCTACGACACTATTTGATACGTATTTCTTTCTACTTTAGCCTCAGCTTTGCCTCTGAATGGAAATTGTTGAAATTTTACTTAAAATTATTTCGTTACAGTTATCAATGCGTGAAATCCAAATTCGCGTTTTGATGAATGTTAGTTTTCCTTTAAATATGTATCGGTACACATAATATATATACATGTATTGACAAAATAGAACAGTTTTAAATTAATATTTAAAGCCAAAAAACAGTTGGTGCGATTTCATTTGTGACATCAACTTGACATAGTTCCATGATATAGTTTATTAAATAAATAAATAAATATGATTAACCTCTCGTATGCCATGTTGCTAATCAACTTGAAACCTACTGATATTTTAACGTAAAGTTGAAATGGCCTGCTCGGATCCGCGTTCCGGCATGCGAGGGGTTAAGGGACAATCTTACACAATCCAACCTAGTCCCAAACTAAGCAAAGCTTGTTATGGGTACTAGACGACGGGTAGCCAATCACTTGCTAAACAACGTTTCATAAATATTCATTTTACAAACAACGTTAGACAAATGAACGATTCCCAAATTAGACGTTGCTTAAAATATAGTTTTACAAATAGATCATGATACAAATTATTTATTGGACAAAACATCATATCACAAAACATTATTTCGCAAATTATTTATTTATTATTCTAGTCAATTAACAAAATAACGAATGATAAAACAACGTTAATGAAATACATTGTTTGGTAAACATTTCGTTTAATAAATCATCATGGTGTGAACGCCATTCATATGTGTAGTTTTCTACGAGTAGGTACAAATATTAACATACTTAATTTTTAACAAAGTATATGTAGGTAATTGTTCTGATGAGCATAAAGACGTCTTAGTGTTCAGGTTATTGAGGTTTTTTTAGGTAACATGGCTCAAAAACCGAAAACTGTAGGTTAGGTTAGGTTTGTTTTATGACCATGTAGAGCGGAGCGTCAAAATGCTTGCTTAAAAAAGAAATCTCGGTAAATATCGCTCTGACTTAATCTACAAGATTCAATCTAGTTTAAGTCCAAAAACAGCAAAAAAAAGTCTAAAAAAATTTCATGTCCCAGAAACGACCCTTCTTTGGTACAATCTGACCACAATCGTCATGCCCTGATATTTGCGCGAATAAGAGTGAGATACGACGGTTTCAAAGCAGTTTAGTCACGCCATTTATCGTTAATTACGAGTCACAAATAGCTCAGGTATATTAAACCCTCATTATAATTATTAAATCCACAATTTCTGTAAAGGTCTGACACCTTAACGACTAAAGGATTTCTATGACGGTATTCGCTCATTAGTAAACTTCATAACCATGCATGCTTGCAGACGAACGTGAGATACATTTAAGTCCCTTAAGAGGAAATGCTACTGTCCATCTTTCCTTACCGTCCGTTTACGTTAAGTTTGCACCTGGTATCTATGGCGTCGCACACAAACGAGGTTCGAACTATACGTAACTGGGAAATGTGATACTTTCTGGTCCAACCACACCATGATAGAAAACTTTCAACAATGTACACTTATTTTAATTGACATCCATTTGACATTCTGAAATTTTGTGCCACATGATTTCGGGACTTATAAGGTGGTGGAGTTCAAAAGCACATAAATAAAAATATGGGTAAGAGAAAACGGTTACAATAATATAGGTAAGTTTATAAGACAACACAACAGATTAACAATCACTTATTAAAAATTAATCCTTCTAAATATATATATATATATATATAGCGTACTAATTATTAAATTAAATCTAAAACTTAACTCTATCTAAAAATGGGCCCCGATGGCATTGTACCAAAGACGCTGGCAGCATTACCTCGCTGTATTGCTATAGGTACTAAGAAGCTGAGCGAAGCTGCCAGCCCTATGGTCACTTAAGTAATTCAATTCACGACACTTGACAACCCTAATTCCAAGTGGGATAGTGTCGAGACAGTCTCCAGATATGGAGATAACACCATTTCACAGGATAATCGATTCTTGACGACCATGGGACAGTTCTGCCCTATTTATCGACAGTTACTTTAACGATGCGATATGGTGTGAGCTTGGCGTCGTAATAATTGCGGCGAATTATAGTTACTCGGAGCTTCGAACATCAATTCCAATTTTATGATATTTAACTTTATTAGTACCGTATCGTAACAATCCAACTGGAGTATGAGCGTTACTGTGGGTGAACCCATTACATTTGAAATTGGTCGATGAGGTTGATTTGCATTTGAGCATAGATATTTATGTATTTTTTTATTAATAATATGAAACCCTTGAAAAATATTTAATGTCTTGAGATAGAGATAGAATACTTTCGGAATCCTGATAATAAATTCAAGGGTATACACACCCGTGTAGGTATATAATTGTATATACGTATGTACTGCATGCATAAAAATTGCGTAAAAACCAGGCAAATTGGGTGGGAAACATAAGCAGATGTAACTAAAATAAATAAAAGAAACTCTTTTCAAAGTAGAGAAAAATAAGACAGAACAATAGAAATAGCTCTTTGGGTGTTATATGTGCATCTGAACGGACATCAAAATACACTTAGAGTGCAGTTTCAAAATAAGAGTAAGCAACTTCAATCATCTTCTTAAAAGACTTACATGAATTGGAAATTTTGGCTCGTAGTAATATATCGCTGGTCACATATTACAGGGTTCTATGTTACATTTTCAGAGTAGTTAAAATTAAACTTCATGTCATTATGACAATGTTCAAATTTGAACTCGTCAAAAGTGAAACATAGATGCCTGTAATATTGAGCCAGCGATATATTGAGGGATATTGCCAAAAAGAAGAGTAATATAATAATAATGAACAGGCTTCAAAGGGCAGGCTTTGTTCCCTGTAAAATATCACCCAGAAAAAGTTGCTACAAGAATAAAAATAATGGCATCACATATAAGGGAACTGACCATAAATCAAGTATCAGTGATGGCGGCGACACCAAGGGTAAGGACCCTCAATCCCTTTACACCTACTTATAGTTGCTCCTGATTCCATTATGTAAGCTCCGCCACAAAATAAAGCGACAAAGGCGAAATATGACGCTTTCTCATTTGCAAATTACCCACAGAAAATGTTCAGAGACGGAAAATTCCCATACCCGCTCTAGAACTCTAAAAAGGAATTTGTAAAACGCCCCAAGACAATACGCCAGAAACATGTCACAAATGTATCTTATTACAGTCACCATATAGTTTCTTGCATCCACTCCACTTTGCAAGTCCAAATTTGTCCCGGTGGCATTAACCGGGTATAGGTACAATAACAAAGTCGTGAGAAATGTCCCCAATTTTTCTCCACGTAAAACGATCCCGCGTATTGTCAAAGTTTGAAAGGCGCGCGATTCACTCCCTTCTTGAGTGTATTTACATGCGTAGGGGAAAATATTTGAACGTGGGCAATCATGAAAGCGTCTGCACGTGAGCTGAACCGTGGGGATACAAGAAAGAGAGAATAAATAAATTTTAGCGACCATTGTGCCTAATCGCTCAAGCGGAATGCAATGGGCACAGACAGAAAGTTCGCCCATTTTAAAGACTTACGTCTTACAGTATGACTGCAAGGTTGCTCTTTAGGGTCCCGTGCGAGTAAGATATGAAAGAAAAAAAATACTGTTTTTACAATGCAGAATGAAATGAAGTAGTTACTTTAGGTAAAGTAAGTTTCCAAAACAAAATTATTTTCACTATTAAAAGAACTATTGTTTATGCTACCATTGACTGCCATTAGAGTCGTACGTAAAGCAAAATGATGTTTAACAAACCACTGAAGTCGCATAATTTTTTTCTGAAATTTACTTTCAAAATAGGTCAGTTTTAACGCCCACCAAAAAAGAGGAGTGTTTTAAGTATAACATATCAGTGCCTCCAGTGAAGAACGGAATAAGACGAGTTATTCCATTTGGATTTTATTGCACCATTGGAATCAGCTCGTCAAACTACATAACATATCAAAAGGACGTATCTCTAGCTGTCTCCTAACCTAGTTTTTTCGATGAGCTAAAGGGTATAAGTCGAGGTTCAAAAAGGTATAAGTTACTCTTATTTTGCAGTGCAGACGTTAACAAGGGAATAAATGATGTCGAGCCAAAATTACGCATGAACCCAAGGAAATATTTACACTTATATTTTTGAATTTGGACATAAACACATCTATGCCATGATTCTAACATGAGCATAAAGGAATAACTCGTTTAGTGCCACCGGACCAAGTAGCGCCATTTTGACATAAACACATTTATGTAATTTTTCTAACATGCTCATAAAGGAATAACTCGTTTAGTGCCACCGGACCAAGTAACGCCATAGGACAGTTTCGCTACCAATACCGTCTTGCTATTGGTCTATTAGCGTACCGCAGTTATTTCATTAATTAACCTTTGAAGTTTTCATAAAACCCCCTCTCGATTTTAATTTTTTTTAAGTTATAAAAGCCTTAAACTCAATGGATGAAAGAAAGTGGCAACAGTTTTACCAGTGAGAAGAAATTGTAGTGGAAAAAAGTTTTCCACTACAATTTCCACATAGCATATGTATATTTTTTACTATAGCTTTCACTTCTAGCTGTTTTAACATAGCACCTTTATGCATGTCACAGTCGCAAATGTGTATTATTTTAATTTTTCGAGAAGAAAGAAAGTGTTATGTTGAAATTGAATCACATTATCATTTTTATAACGTTTATTTATGCGGGTACTTGCGTTAACAGGGTGTTAGTTTTTGATGAAAATGTGACTAATTCATTGAAACTGGGCTAAGTTTTACTTATTTACATGCAAACTTTAACCATGAATGAAGTTATTCAAATTAATTATCTTTAAAATATATATTGCGTTGTATTTCTCCTGTATGTTTTAGTTATGAGGTGCCCAATAAAGAGAACGTACTCATGTATGGTATTGTATTGTACCTATATAATTATACATTCAACATATTATTACTGACATTCTCATGTATATTTCAATATCCTATCGAATCAGTTACAGTTTCTACTTAATTTTAGTTTTCTGACATGACTCTTTCATCCACTATTGAATTATGAATAAATATTTAACAAACTTTTAAATCTCACTGCATTATCTGAGTAACGTGAATAGGACAGGATGATACTTATGTTGTATTTTTAAACTCAAAAATATACAAATGGTAAGAAAGTTGAAAATTTTGTAAATTAATCCATCGAGAAAAGTATGGTGTCTATTTACTTTATTATAATTAATTCATCAGTTTGGACTTTGTCAACGACTCGTGATTTTCATTCTATTCGTGAAGTGTTTTATTAAGAGGATAGTTTATAAAAGTGGGCTAAGCTTGACGAAAAAAACAATAACAAACGGAATAATAATGGAGGAGGTATTAACACGTTCTTTATTAAAAGTTTTTATTAATATTTACATAGTGTATGTTAAAAAATATTTCAAGGAAGATTTAATTCACTTTCCGAGGACTTGAGCTGAAATTAGGTTTACATATACTTACATAACATACATAGTTTCAACTCAAGTCCTCGGAAATTTTAATACAATAAGCATGGACCTGATCTGATGATGGGGCCAGAGATGGTGGGCATAGGCAAAACTCTATAATAAAATAACGCAATCCTACTGAGTTTGGGCTTCTTAAATTCGTCTCGGTACTAGATGAATTGCAAAGAAAAATGTACGCTTTTAATTAAACGGCATGGAAGATATGAAAATCTTCTTAGTATAACTTTAACAGACATTATCCGAAATTCCGTTACTGATATGTGTTGAGAAATCGGAGGATCTAAATAGAGCTGTTGCCATTCATTGACAGTGTTTGCAATGATATTTATGTTGATATTGATATATTTGATAATAGTAATAAACGAGAATTATTTATTTCATCAATGTTTTCTTATGATCATTCTATTACACAGCCACATTTGACTCCTTAGGTAGCCAATTTCAAACTTGATAAGTCGTGTAATATCTATAGTACCATATTAAAAATTGGTATAAGTCGTTTCGTTTCATTTATGCACGTCTTTCACATAGGTATAAGTCGTACTTTTTTCGTTAATGCACGTCGTTCACAATGGTATAAGTCGTGTTCATCTTTTATGCACGTCGTTCATAAGGGCATAAGTCGTTTAATTGCTAAACAATCGCTAAAATTGGTCCATATAAATTGAGTTATGTCCTTAAATATTCGTGAACAAAAGGCATAACTACAAAAATACCTGAAAAAAACATATTTACAGGGTCAAATTATTAGTTCTTTATTCATAAAACGAATGCCTAACACCATAGCTTGTATAAAAATGCTTAAAAAGTGAAAGTTCTAAATATCTTCTATTAAAAAATCGTTTTTTGTCTCTCCTGAAAAGTGCCGTTTTTGAGTTATTCCCTTATTCACTGGAGGCACTGAATGTATCTGTGTGTCTCTGCATTGTAGCTCCCAAACGATGGTGGAGATGGTTCTTAGCTAGTTTGGTTGAGTCGGGGGTTTACTATATTTTAAATTATTTTGAAGTATTGTCCAAAATAATCCAGCAAAATAAAGGTCATTTTTTGTCTTTCAAGCATTTTAGTACACTATTAATTCTTATAAATTTCGGGCCACAAAGTAAACAAGATTGAGAACATTCGGTTAAAAACTCATTAACAAGAAGAATGCCGACACGTTAAGGCAAAGAAATTAAACGTTTAAACCGCGCACGCGCCGCGGAAAATAACTTTGACACCGAATTAATAAGCTCGATGCGGTTAATTAAAGTTCTTATGCGGTAATTAAAATCTTCGAGCCATCGACGAGATATTAAATCTTGGCTTAGCAAGACACGAGGAACTCCAATCAAATAAATAAAGTGGGTTTCAAGTGAAAAGAATTTACGAAACGTACAACTAATATTCGAGAACAATCATACATAAATCAATCTATGTATATCGTCTATCATGGATATCGAAAAAGAGGGAGAGTATCGTGTACGTATCCATAGGGTCGAATGGAATAGAGTGGAACATCGTAATAGCTGAAAAAAAAAAACAATTGGAAGACCTTTAATCGACCGAGCGAGCGAAGCGTATCAGTTTCAGCTTGGCCAAAAAATCTTTTGAATGTCCGGATCCGGATTTTCCGCCGTTTTCACCTACAGGCCGCATTTCTTAACTGATTCTCGTGAAATTTTGTAAGCAGGACCAATAATTCTATAGTTTTTTTGTCTAGTCAGTATTTAAAATTTCAAAATGGCGGTTGAAAATATAAAATAAAAGAAACTAACTCGCGAAGTCTACAGCACACAGAGTCACTAGTTGTTATTTGGATAACCTCAAATGTTATGTGGGGTGACCGTGTTGGGTTACCTTGAGAAGCCATTTCTTCTTTATTTTTTTCTTGTGGCGTTCACTTCTTGCTTTTCTTAGCAAGATTCTTCTTTCTTTTTCTAATTCCCATAGAATATTATCATGCCAGTTTCTAAAGGGAATCAAATTCAGCAAAAACTTGAAAAGAGCAAACCAAACTTTCAGATAGGTATTAACAATTGTCCGATCAAGAGATGCAAGTAACTTGTCTTCTATTAGATTGTCTTTCAGTTTCGAAGTTGGATAAAATTCCTAACTCCATTATACCGAAGACTCCATAAACTTAGTCCACAAGTGTTACAACCAAGTTTCAACTGAAATGCGAGCGCAGGCCATGCCATTGTCTGGGCCATGATTTTAAAATGATTCAATCAATGAAGTGGAAATATAAAGTACACATTTGTGTATAAAATACTGTTCGTAAGCTCGGTTAATATATCTGTGATACTAAATAGGTACACGGGGGAGTAAAAGAAACTTGGAAAAACAAGAATATAAATTACTCAGCTGCTTTTAACTTAAAAGATTTGCTGTTCGCTAGTCAAGTCGCTTTTTAGCTTTCTAAACCAAATTAAGAATATTCTCTTGAGTGATTGTTGCTTGAGGACAGTTTAGACAATTTTATTATATGTAATTTATTATAATATGTAAATGATATCAGTTGATTCTTGGGTTTGAGATTAACGTTGGAAATTGATATCAGCAGTTTATGTCATACTTTCAATTGTCCCAGGAAAAATAATTGGTATAATTTCCGACCAATTGGTAATCAATCATGTCTAACTATATGCATATAGTCTCTGACATCATATGTTTATTAGAACCCATTTAATTCTTAACCTACACACTTCAAATCTCCAATAAAAGAAACATAATAAATCAGTTACATATACAGAGCTAATTAAACTGCAATCGCTACAATCGACAAAGAAAATTTTATCCTCGTTAATGAACAGCGGTGGTTCGCACTAAGACCCGTTTTTTAATTAAACCACTGGATTCATTATGCATTCATATACCTAATTGGAAAACCAGCTTCCTTTTTACACACTACGGCGAAAGTCATTAGTGTCAGCGATAAGGCAATGGTGGGACAGCAGGCACCGCCCGGGGGTGGATCTTACGACTTACTGAAATTATAGGGTTTTGAAAGAAGGCCAGGCCAAGAAAAGACTATTCGTTCTATAGGCAACCTTGAGGCAACTTACTTTAGACGAGGACGCATAAAAATCTATGGAGTATGTCAGGAGAATACACTTTCAATCTCACAGCTACATATGACAGCTAGATAGAGACAGAAAAAGACAGCTAGATAAAGGGAGCAGGAGACAGATGGAGATATACCAGTAAACCTGGAGCTACAACAAGGACCGACGATTTTGTCGCGGGAAGTTATTGGTTGCGCGTATCGCTGAACCATTCTGATCGTAGATATCTTTGGGGAAGAACACGATCCAGCAGTGGACGTCTTTTGGCTGAGTTCGTGATGATGGCAACTCTTTTATTATAAGCTTTCTTGAACTCCTAAACCTAGCATCAGCTTTCTATTGCATGATCTTGTATATTATAGGACACAAGTCATTGCTTAGGCTAAGATCTGCTACCTAATTTACATTCCAAGAATTTGATAAGTGAACTTACCCACGAAGGAAGGCAAAGTTGTATCTCCTTTGGTTATGCCATCTATTAAATTTGATGAGTAAACTAAAGAAGATGGTGGTAGTTACTTGCTTGCATCCGGACCTCCGGGCCGAACCGCCTGACGGCCTCGACAGCGAGCACGGCGGCGGCCTGATGCAGCCCATGCGCCAGCATCTGCGCCAGCGTCGCGGCCGCGGCCACGCCCCAGCCCCACCCGCCTTCTGGGTAGTAGTGGCGGGTGAGCGTGAGCAGCTGGCGCGGGTCGAGCTTCGCTTGGCGTGTCGGCGGGCAGCTGGGTTCCAGCACGAGCGGCAGAGACCGCGTGCGGAGCAGCGGCGCTCCGCCGCTCGACCATGACTCTTCCATCAATACGCGCGGCGGGCATCGTGTGACATCACCAGCACTCACACGCAATGCGCTCTCATGTCCGACACATCACCCACTCTTCACTTAACCACTGGATATATTTGTGTGTGTTCTGCAGGCCTATGGTGACGTTAGTAATAGATAAATGATAAAGCATTTGTCACTTTGTGACGAGTAACGAATGCTTTATTTTCCATCGCACCGCGATAGTCATAAGCCCGCTGGAAGCTAGCCATTCGAAGACCCAAATCTTTGAAAGTTAATAGGTAAGCTTTAAAAACCATTACGCTGTTTAAAACTACTTGAAATTAAGAGCGCAACGTAAACTAATTGGTACTTATTATAACCGTTCAAGGATCTTAAACGCTGAAAGTTATTAAGTCTTTAAAATAGCCGTAACGGGAGATAGTGATAGCTTTAGAACTACTTAAAATAAACTACTCTACACAAAATTGCTATCCGATGCTTACCATTCGATCTATTTTAAAACATTTCGACTTTTGGTATAAGAAAGAAATAGCCAAATAAAATTGACGGCGGCTTCACATTTTGTCTACGTCAGACGTTTCGGGGGAGTTAAGTATGGCGACAAATCAAGAAAACCACTGAAATAACCCGCCCATCGCGATACTAGTCGTTTGATGCCCTTGAGGAGCGTCTGGACTCTGCACCTTCATAAATCTCTCTACAGTCCACTGTCAGAGTCCTATTTGTACTAAATCTTCTTAAATAAGCCGGATTATTGTCCGAATGCATCTGTCAGAGTGGTCGGCAATACATCACAAACAAGCATGGAGCTGAGCGCTGTACGCTTGACTATTAAACGTATTTATAACAATACCTACACGCCCGAGAGAACGGCGAGAGTCTCCTAAAATATTTGTTATCTGAAGAGCACGTGAGACGTTTTAGCTTTTATAGGGCCAATAACCTGATTCGTTACAGGATTTTTCGCGTTACGACATACAATGCGATGTTTGCTTATAGGGGCTGAATATAAACGGGAAGCTCTGAACGGAATCCAATACGTATGGTTATGTTTACGGTGGACTGCTATTAGATACGTGGATGTAATAAAATTGGTCCAACGTTGACTCGACTAGACCTATTGGCCATTGGATGAAATTGCAAAGTAATATTCTTAGAGCATGAGTATAAACGTCGATATTATTTTTTGCGACCAACCAATCAAACGATTGTCATAATATAGCATAATATTGGTACCGGGGCTTAAATCGATTGACATTGATATTTGAGCAAAGTTATATAATGGCCTATTCATAGTATTCATACTCGTACCGATTTTTGCCGTTTGTGCCTTTTGTGGAACATAGACAAGTTTTCATCTAAAGGCAAATGACGCACATCGCCTAAAGTGATGATATTTCGCAAATATGTCACTAGGGACATCGACTGCACTGCTGGTCAAACAAGCTGGTTATAAAATGTATTTTATTTATTCTATCTTGAACAACGAAACTTCTTCCAATAAACTTACCAAGCGAATAAAATCATTTGCAAAGGTATTAAATTTCTTAACATAAATATACCGAAGCAACAATAAGTTGTCCATCAGACTCATAAAGTAACGAAACCCATAATAAATGTCCGCCGTAAAAAATAATGGCTTTTAAATTCCCGTTTAAGAGACGTATTATGTATATCAAAAGTTTCAATTGAGAAGGGTCGTAAACTAAATGAATGCCGTTAAAACTGTCAGAGGGTAACCGCAGCATTAAGGTGTGGTATAATATGCATTGACAATGTAATTAATTAAAATGATTACACACCTTCCACAAGATGGGAAGAATTAAGGTTTACTGCGCTGATGTATGAAGGATTAATCGAATTGTGTCTTACGGATATACAATCAATATTAAGGGTTAGGGGACAAAGCGATTTTGTCCCAAGCGCGTAAACGGTGCTAGTTGTAGTCCTATGTAGGTATACTAGACTACGATCTACAGATAAAGACAAAATCTATGACCCATAACCCAGAAACACGATATATTCAATTGCACAAATATTTTCCCCTGTCGGGATTCGACCCTAGTACCGCTCGTAGGTACCTATTACAGGCTGAGAGTATGGCAAATTATATCTGGCTTGATTATAAAAATATCGCAACAGACTTGATGTACATGTTCAATAATTTATGCATTTCAATTTGTCTTTAATAATAATTTCATAGAGATAGAAACTAATTCATGTAATCTTGTTTGACTTATTGACTTGTAAATTCTGCCGTCATAACGAAAAAGGGCACATCTAACATTTTTTGTGAAAATTTAAAATATATATAGACAGATACGCCTTTTTTCCTCTTTCCGAATATGTATAATAACTCAATTACACAAAAAATGTTAGATGTGCCCTATTTCGTTATGACGGCAGAATTGTTGATATTTAATTGATAAGTGAGTAGATATGAGTATAATTCACTTACAGTATCTAAGGAAATTTGTTACGAAAATGCAGCTTTAAAAATAAATGATACGATGATCTGCTTTTGATCATACGTCTTTTTTAATTGGGAAGGGGATCCAGGGAATATTAATATGTGTCTGGAAATAGAGACAGAAGATATATAAAGTTAAGATTAAGAGTTCTCCGGAGATAATGTAAGGTAAGACAAGTTTAGTTTTATTATTTAATTTCCTTGAGATCTAAGGCAGCTGGCATATACTTATGTATCTCTTATGTGTCTCTCTTATATTTTACGAGCCCGTAAATAAAGACAAATAAATATCCCAGTTAAGATAATAATGCCGCAGTGCTATACGTTACAGTTACTGGTTAAATGGGGTGGAAACTGTGAAAAGATGGTTGATAGGCGCAAGGCGACTGCGATCTAGGGCCGGCACGGGCGATAGATAGTGGCTTGTTTGTTGTAACACAATTTATGGCCCAGCATTATCGGGCCGAGCCAAAAACTTACGGCACGGCCACGAAATCGGCGATTGGCGGCCATAGGTGGCAGCGGAAGATCTCAGTAGAGTACCACAAAGCAAAGAATCTTCGTTTAGCCCCTTCTTCGACGGGATTCTAGAGATTCTTTTGACGATAGGTACTTTTGTTGTAAGCATTATCGGCGCGGGTTAAAAACTTACTGGCGCTGCTGGTGGCAAGCGGTAGCCATTAGCATTGATAGGTAATCCAGGGATACGGTGTAAACATGTTTGGGTTAATGCCAGTCCGCGGTTTATTAAATGGTGGAGCTTGGGGGTCCCCAGGCAGCACTCCTTAGCCATCCGATAGCTGGCAACCGGTGGCTAGCAAGAGCGTTCGGATTTACAATCGAATTCCTATTTTCATCGACGAGATGGGAAGGGTCCCATCTCGTCGATGAAAATAGGAATTCGCTAAGGGTAGCGAATTGGAAATGTGGACTTAATGAATACAAATTTAGTATGTGGACGAGATGGGAATGGGAATGTGAACAGGATAGAAATATGAACGAAATAAAATGGACAAAACGGGAACGTTTACGAATGGAACGTGAACGAACGAGAGATCTTTCGCTCTCACCCTCGTTTCTCGCCGCTACCGCTTGCCGCCATTCTCGTGGCCGGGCCTTCATGTATTTGCTTCTAAATATGTTGTTGTTCCTACTTATATTCTTCAAGGGGTTATTAAGGTATTGGGAGTTTATTTGTTGTTGGCTGGTCTTTCTGGTTGCTTCTCTTAATGAAACTATTTGCTCCTAAATACGATCGTTTCTGCTCATTTTCCGTATTATATTATTAGAACTATGTACCTACATATGGAACTTTGCTCTTGGTAGCAAACATCTTTGTCAATAAGCGACGACCCGGTTGTCGCAGTGGTAGTGCAGCTGCCTACTGAACCCCGACAACTCCGGCCAGGGAAAATATTTGTATGTATTTGGTCATGCATGTTTTCTGTGTTTAAGTATGTATTTATTTATCTATCTGTATAAATATGTATATCATCGTCTAGTGCCCCACAAGCCTCTAGAGCGTACTGTGGGACTAGATCGATTTGTGTGAGGTCGCAAAACAGGTAAAGCAAATTGTATTACACCCTGATTATTTTAGGTGACACCGATACCATATATTGAGCCAATAAGAGCCTTTCGTTCCAAATTCAAAGGATTATAACAACTTATTATACTTCTTGACAGCGGTGTGACCGTCTTCAGATAATAAACCGAGATATCGACTTTACCTTATAACACTCGCATCTGTTTCAAAATGTAAATTGAAAACACGCCTCTAACAGTAGTGAATAACGTTCATATTACAGCAGAAGCTAAAAATTTGTATGAGGGATAGAAAGTAAAGAGATATTTTATATCAAGGATCCTGTTATTTGGCCCTCGGAACACCAGTACCCGTGTTACATTGACAGTCGATAATAATGCCGTGCTTTGGTAAGAGGTCGTATCTGTATATGGTTTTCATAGTAAGATACGGCTTTTTATCATAACACGGCAGAATACCTACTTTTGTTTTAGGTCTACTTTGGTGGCGGTGGATATCAGATGACTGCGATTTTTTTATGCAAAAGGCTACGCGTGAAAGATATCCTTTTTAGGGTTCCGTTCCCAAAAGGTGCTGACGGGACCCTATTACTAAAGCCTGGTGTTACAGGGCTGTATCTTTCAAACCGTAATAAGCAAAGACTTGACATTTTGGCATAATGGCCGCTATAACAATTTAAAAATAATATTCGCATAAATTCTACAGCAAATAGATCCGATAATAAATAGACAAACCGCTTCGAAATATCAAACGATATAACTTATCTATGGTATAATTACGCCAATTTCAACGTTTAGCTTCCCCATCATCAGAGATAATGGCACGTTTACACACAAACACATAATAATAACAGGTGTCATTACACTCTGGCCTCGAGTATGGGATATATCCGATTGATGATGAGATAATAGCGGCTTAGTGATCGAGATTTGAATGACACAGTTAAGTTATTGCAACCAGTATATTGACTTAATAATATTTTTTTGTCAAAAAAGATTTTTTGATACTGTAAAATTTTGCACAAACGTTAATTGCTTATTACGACCAATCAAATGAGCCCAAACAGCTACCTGCCGGTCCATCATCAGAAAAGCTTCAAGATACTTAATTAATGTATTGTTACGTGAACTACATATTACACGCAAAAATTAAATTTTATACGACAAATTACAAGTAGGTTAAAATTTACTTTCAAGATTGTTTAATACAAACAAAGTAAGTAACTAACTAACAAACTTAGTTACAAGTGAACCTAATAAAAGCTTGTTAATAATTTCAAGATGTAATGTGTCTGGTACTGGTACACAATGTATGGTTGGCATGTAGCAACTAGCGTTATTGTATTATGTAACAATTTTAATCCTTCGGCTTCGTCTGCACGGCAGAAGTATTATGCAATCCGTCATTTGCAGGAATTTCAGGCATACAATTAAATTATTCTATTCCGACTATAATTATTTTTTGGCGATGCAGGTGCATGGGAACCAATAACCATTTTTAAGACAGTAGGATACCAAAATTAAATTTATTAGAACATTCTCTAATATACTATTAAAATTAAGTAATTACATTCATAAGTACACTTGCGAATATCACTCGATCTGAAACCAATATTATTGTGTGTGTGTTAATCTTATCGGGTCCACAAGCTTTTTCAATTAAATTCAATTCATTTATTTTGCATGTAAATTTATATTTATATTTGGTAAGTAGTGCATCTTATTCGACGAAAATGTAGTTAAATAACTGAGCGATATTTCTACTGTGCATAATGATTGTACCTTGTACCTACATCCGTCACGATCTGTGTAATGTGAGTTTTTTATTTAATGATTATTTATAGATTACTTTAAGGTGCGCGCTGTTTAATACAAGCAAATTGATTAAAGTAGTGTATATAGACTACGATTGAAATTTTTATCCTCCTCTAGTTTGTGAATATATTAGTAGTATATACTTACAATTAACAGAACTAACTTTAATGCTAAAAAATGAATATCTTTAGAAAAAAATAAGAAAATAAACTGTTTCTCATTTTTACTGTGCTTAAATAACAGTTGCATGTACATCATCATCATCATCATCAGCCCGGAGTCGTCCACTGCTGGACATAGGCCTTCCCCAGTTCGCGCCACCATACCCGGTCCTCAGCTTTCCGCATCCAACCGCTTCCCGCCACTCTTTTTAGGTCGTCGGTCCACCTGGCGGGAGGCCGTCCTACAAGGCGTGTCGTTCGTGGTCTCCACTCTAGAACACGTCTGCCCCATCGACCATCAGCACTACGACAAATATGCCCCGCCCACTGCCACTTCAACTTGCATATCTTTAGGACTATGTCGGTCACTTTGGTTGCATGTACAAAAAACATAAAATCAGGGACATCTAACTAAATACATTCATAATATTAAATCACTATTATATTGCGTAAGAAAAACACTTACAAAAAAAGTCAGGACAAACTTTACCGTTTTGAAGAAAATTGTGAATCCCACCAAAAACATTTTCATGTAAAATGATTCCAAGACATATGACTCGTCAAAGAGTTATAAGATCTCATGTAGAGCCAAACTTCTGACTCTACACACCCTAACTCTACAAGGCATTCCGCTGGTTATCAGGCTATAATTCTTTTGAACAAACTGCCTGTTGAATTTAAGTCATTGACAAACGCAAACATGTTTAAACACAAGCTTAAAGCTTTTTTGCTGAAGAAATGTTTCTATTCGATTGATGAATTCGGTTAATAATTATGATATTATATTTTATGTAATTATATTTTTATGATTTGTTTTAATTACTTTGGAATTTAATTTATTAAATGATATTGGAAATTGATTATATTAGACTTATATATTTAGTTTGCGAAATAATTTGTATATTTTATTTTTGTGATATACCTATTTTGTGACCTTATTTTTAATTTAATCTTCTTCTTTGTGATATAGTTTGATTTTTAAGTAAAGTGCCAAATTGATAATTTATTGTTCTATTATTAAGATGTAAATTGATTTGTATAGGTATATACCACTATTTCAAAAACAATTTATATTGTTTATTGAATAAATGACTATGACTATGACTAAGGCCTAACATAATATTTCCTTCTGTTCATTTCATTTAAAAAAGAAAAAAACGGTGAACATATATGAAAGATGCGCCCAATGTTACACTTGTGCCAGAAGGGCATTAATTATTTTATTTTAAAAATATCTACTACTACTACCGTGCCCCCAGATAATACGTAACTACAGACAAAAGAAAAACAGAGAAATATAGACATGGTTCAAAATATCGGACCTCACTTCATTTCTCCCATTTCCTGTATCCTCGCGATGAAATTACGGACTTTCCTGCGGGCGAGCCCGAAGCATGAGATTTCCGCCCTTGGGAATACTATGATCGTTTATCATTCTGTTTTTAACAAAAAGGAAATGGATAATCTTCACGCAAATAATACTGTTTATGTTATAAAATAATTAAATGCATTGAAGGGTTTGTTAGACCATTCGTTAATTAATCTACTGATAAAAAAGATTTTGTTAATTGTTTTTTGGTTTTTGTATTTCGGTCGGCGTAGTAACCTCTCTCCTACCACTTTTTAAGGACCTCTCAAACCTGCGGATCTAGTGTAAGTGTCTGTCTGTGTCTTTTTCATCGTGAAAAACGTCTCTTACGCGTTCGTGATAATGTTATTTATAGGGAAATCGTGTAGGCAACTAACACTTGAGGCATTGATGTTTGGTACCAAAAGCCTCTGTTTACGTCACCCTAGGCCGTAAGGCTAGGAGAAAATCTCATTTCCTGGCCAAGGCAAGACGTAAAACTGTAGACAAACCAAGGACGGTAATTCGTAAAGCCCCAGATTGCATATGAATGGCCCTCACCTTCGGTTCAGGCCACAAACACCTGCGATCTGGCACATTCAAGAATGCACCGCCCTAGGTATGTAGTGTACTATTATAACCCGCGGGCTGAGAACACAGGTTCAACTAACAAGCATTGGTGTAAACGATCATATATTATCTCAAGTTAACAAACCGCATTATATGCAGATTTTCCAACCGCGTATGCATACGGTTTAATGGACCGTTTACATAGTTCTGTTGTAGTTGTAGCCAATTACATGTTCAATGCAATTGTATTGTGTCTAATTGCCGTGAGGACAACTGCCACCTGCTCCTGGATTACTTATTATAGTATGGTATTGTAGCTATGGTTCAGATATTTACTATTAATTGTGTATTTCAAACATACATACAGGGTGTAACCGACAGCGTACCGAAAACGAAAACTGTAGTTTTAGACCATAATCACGAACTGAAAACGAGTGTTCATTTTCTTGGAAAACTCAAGGATAAGATTTTCCAAAATAAATTATAAAACTCGACGCGCAATGTATTGCGTCCAATTCTCTCGGGTGCAGACGCGCGGGGAGGGGAGCACGCGGCAAGCATCGACAGGTCCGGGCGCTCCCCATTCCACTTACGCGTCAGCGCAAAACATACCGTTACGCCAATGCGCATCGAATGACATGAATGAATGAAACCACAAAAACAACGCAACCACAGATCACAACTAGTGTACTACCTAACACCAATAACAACTGACCGATAAATTAAAACAGTCTAACAAGATTATTTTCGTTCAAGCAAGTAAAGCAAATAAAATGTGCGGGTAGGTAAACATTATTCATGCGTCCGACCGCAACGGGCTGCGCGAGCGCACTGACTGGCCTGGCGGTTCAATGACCGGCCAGTACCGTTATCTGTCCCACTCCACTCTCTGTGTTGTACCGTAAAGCTTACATAATACTGTTTGTGATACATTGCGTGTTTTGCGGAAAATGCTATTTTCATGCGATTTTTCATGAAAAATTGTTGCCGGTAGAGTTCGATTAACGGAAAAATAAAGAAAAAATGAAAACTCGCGAGGAAAATTTGTGAATTTTCTCAAAGAAATTTCCACGATTTTCCAGGCCAGAATAATGGTCTGAAGCCATGGTTTCAGTTTTCGGTACACCGTCGGTTACACCCTGTATATCTAACAGCTTTGGCCCGGGACTTCGTCTGCATGTAATGAGTAATTAAGCCGCCATTACTCACAGTGCCATCTATGTAGTACATACGTACCTACACGGGCACTGTTTTACTAACTGGTTCAGCGGATAAACTGCTTAAGTTTCCTCCCCCATTTAACCCCTTTAACTTTTAAAAGATGATTTAAAGGATTAAAAGTATCATTATGTCTTTCCCCGGGACCCAAACGATCTCCTAAACCGCTTCAGCGGTTTAAACGTGAAGAGGTAACAGACAGACAGACACACCTTCACCTTTAAAATACTAGTTTTTCTTTTATTTTTCTTCCAAAATCATCAGTTAGGTATTATATCACCTTCTTTTTTGCTTTACTGTACTTAGGTCAAAATATTGTAACCCAGTCAGAGTCAAACATTCATCAATTCATGTATCTATTGTAACCCAGTCAGAGTCAAACATTCATCAATTCATGTATCTTTCCTATCCACTCCCTAAGGCTTATTTATGTAGACGGGCAGCCTAATCACAGAAGTGAAGATGAGAAATGAGAATGGGGATCAGTCAAAAATTACGAAGTTTAATTTTTCAGAAACCAACAATATTCCTAATTTTTAAAATTCTGTAAATATGTTGAAGTTTTGTCACTTTAGAGTAGTTTTTTTAACCGACTTCATAAAAGAAGGTCGCATGCCCGTATCTATTTGAACGTTTTCTATCTTCTTCCTTTCTATCTTTGTTGAAATGAGAATGAGTGAAATATGTGATGGGTTAGGCTTATATGATATCCCAAAAAATATCTAAATATTTTATCCGAACATGGTTTTCGGATGATGCATTCGGACAAATGAAACTTCGGAGTATTGTAGTGTACCCGAGAAAATGAACCAATCAGGTTGCGTCTATGTGACGCCCGAAAGAAATGCATTTAAATCTGAGGGATGTGATTGGCCCACTTTACACATCTCAGCTCCGCTCCGTTTTTGTGAATAGGCATCCAAAAAGTAAGCAATTGGTAGCCTCGGCAACGACGGCAACAAAGTACAAAGTATGACACTATAAATTCCCGCCAGCTCCCTATTGGAAATATAAACCACGAAGAAAGGAAATTACGAAACATTCCTCCAATTTTCGAATTAAGTGTTACTTGCTTAAGGAAAATTTCCTCTTATTCTCTAGTGAATCTTTACACAAGGAAAATATAACGTATTAACGAAAAAAAAATGTTTGTCATAATTGAATGATGTGATGAAGAACTCCTCAATCCTTAAAATTTATATAAGTCCATGTAAATAAGTTTTGTCGTTTTACATATATACTTGTGTAACAAAACGCTTCCATAATACGATTAATTTTCGTTGAAGTTGTCGTTTTCTTGGTCTAAAAGTCCTCGTTTTAGTAATATAATATTGTCAGATAGATGACCCGGTCAGGGCGGTCAGTGAGTTTTTTTTTCTAAGTAAAATGCCCTAACTGGATAGGTAAAGTCACAGAGAAAATTTACTGATAGGTTTACATCGTACCTACACTATCTCGCTTATCAATTTCAAGGATGTAACACGATTTTTACAGCTGCCATAACCCGGGAACGGTCTGGAGGAAACGATCTCGCAACTATAACATTTTATTGTCATATTTTTACTCTCAGACAATTATGACACTGTCTCTTGCGAGTTGATATCGCGGCGATGTATTTCCGTGAGGATTAATTACAAAGATCGGCCATTAACGTCACTTTTATAGCACACATATCATTCGCACAATTACGCAACACTTAAAGGCCCTTCCTTATTAAAAATTTAAACAGTGTTTTTTTTTGTGGTTTCATGTCCATGGGATTACTGTCTTGAAATTTTTATATTTACTGTAACATTACTCTATCTTTGTGAAAAACGTATAATTGACCGAAAGAACGAAGCGTCTTAGTTTCAGCTTGGGTAAAAATGCTTTCGTATGTCCGTATGGCCAGTTCTACAGATGGCCATATTTTTTCTTTTTTTAATTGCAGACATAAATTTAATATCATTTAAGACACTGAACAGATTTTCGAGATTTACAGCTACTGTGATTTGTATTGATTACATCAACATCTATCGTCGGAATATCTTCACGGCCTCGTTACGCCAAAACAGTTAAATGGATGTAAAATTTTGATACACACATAATTGGACATCCAAAGATGGTTATTTCATACATTTTATTCGATTAAGGTATGGCAACCTTTAAATCTATTTCAAATTGTAGATTTTTAGGGCGAACAGTCTTTGAGCTAACCTGCGGAAAGACGGGCAGACGGACGGACGGAACCCTAAAAAATGGGATCATCAACCAGGACAAAAAAAACTAGATCGCCCGTAGGACTGACCGGGACAAAAGTACTGAAGTGGCCCAATGGACACCGGGATACCACTCGTCAAACTTCAGGCTAAAGTGCAGACGTTGTTATTTTTAAACTCTACAGGTACTATACTTTCCAAATGTATTACTACTATGAATGTTTCAATACTGTCAGTTACTGATATAGCCGTCGTCTTCTTTCGTGTTGACTTAATTGGGAGCTTCGTATTTCACGAAAAACATGTTCATTATTGGAGCGTCAGTTAAATGTCGATTCGGAATTCAATAAAATTGGTCTCTGTGTAATTTTAGCAACAAATAAAATGTTTATTACAGAATCGCCGCCAATTTCTTAGTCTGACTGAAGTCGGGACATTTTAAAGCATTTTTATTGCCACTAATTTCGGTGTTTGGTTTTTTATTACGTGTTCCGCGGAGAGCCTTTTTAAGCACACGATGACAGTTAATTTGGCTGCTACTTTAAGTTAACCGTACCGTGCTATTCAAAAAAGGTATTGAATTTAAGGTAAAAGGACATAAAAATACTATCTGAATTTTATATAATGCAAATTAACTTTGTAAGTGGCAGCTGCTGAATAAAATGCCTACTTTTATCTCCATCAACGAATATTTTGCGCTTACATTGACGAAATTGTCGCCGCTAATCTTATTTCCCTTTATTGAAAAAGGGGTGTTATTAAGTTTAATGTGTGTATCTGTGTATTGGTGTAAGTCTGTTGGTAGCATTGTAGTTCCGAAACGGATAATTGTGATTTATCTTCTTTTTTTGAAGAATGCCACGTTCTAGTGTTCTTATGCCATGGATCAAGGTAGATCTTCCATTTGAAGTTACTCTTTTTAGTTTTGATCAAATCCCCTTTATTGCACACTTCAAATACACAAGGAAACAACATATAAGAGATACATTAACGACGCGTTTGGCGCAGTTTGTAGACACCTGCCTACTGTTCCGGCGGTCCCGGGTTCGAATCCTGGCCAGGGCAAATATTTGTGTGATGGACTCGAATATTTATGCTTGGGTCATGGTTGTTCTATGTATTTAAGTATAATATATTTATCTATATAAGTACGTATATCGTCGTCTAGTACCCACAACACATGCCTTCTTGAGCTTAATTGGGACTAGATCGATTTGTGTGAGGTTTTCCGATATTTATTTATTTATATATAATGAGCAGAGGTAATTAGCAAGCGGTCTTATCGTTAAATAGTAATAAATAGGATACTTAGTATCTCTTCCAGACAACCTTTAGGTAGCTGCTTACCAGGGACACTGAACTATGCGGAGCGGACCATGTTTGACCATTTTACGGTTTGTTTTATTAAAATTGCGCGTGCGTGTTAGCTAAACAATGTGATACGTGTGAAACAGTTCTAAACCTGTCATCTCCTGTCCGTCCCATTCGTTACCCCTAACTATTTCTAATATAACGGTTCATTAGTACATTTTAATGTCCCCGTCCTAATTTGTACCCCATTCAAACGTCAACTCAATAAACTATTTAGATTAACAGTGCCATTTGACCACACATAAATGTCACTTTTCCGTGTAGGTAATATAACTCTTTTCGCGGTGTTTCACGTTGAAATGTATTTTTAGAGCACAAGCGCAGAAAGAGAACTTTTCTTTTATCTTTCCTGAAACTCTGTAACTTATGTCTTGTGTATTGGTACCTATGATTATTTATTTTTGTTTGTAGTCTACGGCAGTTTAGTATTATGAAGGCTGGCTCGATACGTGTAGTTTTATCCGAACATAATATCTGTAACGTTCATGTACGTACTTCTTCTAATTTTGTAGAGCCATTTTTTGTTGCCACACTATAATTTTTAAGTTGTAATAATATAACAATAACAATATTTTTTTTTATAAAAAATAATATAATAATTTGTGTGTAGCACACGTTACTATCGATTCTCAACATAAATTGAGACGATGGTGCCGATTACAAATTTGAATCTTTACGATAGAAGTATACGATGCCACCCTAAGCCATGTAGAAGCAAATGGTTGAAAAATTCAATGGCTCTCGCATCAGGTTCGGTGGTCCAATTGGTGCTACGCCCGAGTTGGCCCGGAAACCCGTTGAAGACGCTGGTTCGAACCCTGCCCGAACCGTTCAATATTTAAATTTTTCGCTTCATTGTAAGCATTTGGTTTACGTTAGCAGACGTTACTGCTTTAATAAAAATAATATAACAATAAAGAAAAAAAATCAATTAACTTATATTTTAAATATACTTTCATTGATCTTTTTCTACATTATCGACATTGGTATTTCCAATAAAATGTCAATAACGGAAGGTGTAATAATTACTATTGAAAATAACCGTTTATGCCGCAACCTCTCGATGTTACCTATATATAATGTTAGTTCATGACAGGACCTTTGAGTATTCATTAATAAGGAGCAACGTTAGAAAAAGACCCGAAGATTTTGGGGGCCCTCATAAGATTAGGTTTAGGGTCGATAGCAAAAAAATTGTACATAGTTAAGGGGTTTAAGGAAAACAAAACTTAATTGATTCCTTTGTGTTACGAAAGTAACCCATACATTTTGTATGACTAACTTTCGTCACACAAAGGAAGCGATCGTGATTTTATGTTAACTAAGCTTTTAACTATGTAATTTTTTTTTTGCAATCGACCGTTTAGCCATTTAGACATAAGCCATGCTCAGGGCTTCTAATCTGACTGAGGCCCTGTGGCTATGGTAAAGATGGAACTGGTCTTCATTTAAGCCAATCAGAAATAACAGCATGTCTTAACGAGTTATTAACATTAACGACTGTTTGTCCGATGTGTTATTAAGTAAACTTGGTAATACTGGAGTTGGGTTTAATGTATCTGCAATTTGCGATATCGTCCTCGTAACGGCTTTCGCAATTAGAAGTTTAGTACTCGACAGTAAACAGTCAGTTTTACAGATGGGTGCTAAAATAGCCACATTTAATTACAAGAGGTATTTGAGAAGAATCTTTAATTCAAATTCTATACATGTGCACAACTGTACCACCTTTTTTTTTACCGTGTAGAAAGCAACTGTATTGACTGGCATGCCGTAATTAAAGACTTTTTTAATGTATAAATGAATAAATCTGGACACTAGTAAATAATGTTGATTCAATGTATTTAGTATACTATCTCATGTTTTCCAAAATAATTGAGGTGTGCAATAAATATATAATTTCCTTAATACATAATATATGTTCTCAACTAACCACGGTTGTCTGAAAGAGATCGCTCTTTAGCGATAAGACCCCCTGTTGTCTATGTTTATTAAAATTATTGTATGTGTGTTTACTTTGTTAACTTTTTTTACTTCATGGCGTCAATTCTAGTCAAGACGGTTTTCAATTACTTTTGGGACCTACACGGATAGCTGAGTATCAACAGACTGATTGTCTGATTATAAAAGATTTTTCCCGAAAACGTTAAAGAGGGTTAATTATGTTTTTTTCTCCGCGCAAAAAAATCGCGGTCGTGATCTAGCCAACACATCAAAAGTGATATTAACTGACACTATAACGCAATTAAGTTCAAGCATACAATGTCATGATGGATGTTCAGCCTATATTGCTTTTGTATGGTGATTTATGGAAGTGAAAATGAAAAATTCCGACGTCAAATTGGTTGTCCTTAGGCGTGAGAAAACTGAAAAGTAGCTACAAATTGTTTGAGGAAAATCATAAATTTTCTTTACAGCGTATAGGTAGAACGATTTCTTTATTAAAAAGGCCGAGACAAAATTCGACGTCCCTAACATTTGTATGACAATAACAAAATAGCCGGTTTTCATACCCTAGTTTTGCCGTTCTTCCTTTGACACAGACGCTTCCTTGCTTATTCAAACCTGACTATTTCAGTGAAGTTTAAACATAATCTAAAATAAATAATATATATCTAATAATATTCCAGTAAGCTCTCTCCGTCTTCACGGATGTCCCAGAAAAAGATTTACGGAAATTCATTTTTCGTATTGCTAGTATTTTTAGATTGAATGCTATTAACAGGTCAGCTCATATAAAATACAGTTGATAAAAAATGTACATGAAAGCTTGAAAGCTAAATGTCATGTCTTGGTATAAAATCGGGTGTTACTCGTCATTTATTGCGAGTGATGGGACAGGACGTGCGCTAACGCATGCATCTGGGTCGACTTCGCTGCCATTAGGTCGTGAATTCAAGCATGAAATGCATTTTTAAAAACATAATCTTTTCTTGCTACATGATTGTATGTCAATACACATGATTATATGGACATTTCAAGTGTCAATTCAGTCAGTTGTGAACTACCTACATGTAAAAATATTTTTGTTCGCAGTTCGTACTACGAACCCTCCTTGACGACTTCTTCGCTACTTTAATATGAACCCTAACTAGAGACGTTATATATTCGTAATAGATCCTTGGCCTATTTTTTAAATTCAAATTAACTCTTTGTTGGATACACCAGTATGTTTTGTTGGTTGGTTTTCTTATATAAAATCGACTATTCTCTCGATGTACATATATATATCTGTGATCTAGAACACGGACCAAAGGTCTAATTATACGAGGGACGAACAGTGCGCCGCTTCTGTTCTATAGGGGCCTAATAAGATTGGCGTCGATAGCCATTTGACTCAAATGATTTGAGAGACGCATCAGCCATAATATAATGGCAATACAGATACAGGGTGTGGTCTGTAACAGGAGCAATAAATCTAAACATCGATTCTACTCTTCAAACCAAACAACATCAACATTTGTTCTGAATAAAAAAAAACAGTTCTTTACACTCAATTATTTATTGAATAATATACGCAAAACTTCTTTTTAAGATTATTATAATTTAAGTCCAAGAAGGAGAGAGAGCACGTTTAAGTTACCTACTCAATACTTATTGAATATTTAGTTTTCATATTCCTCTATTAGGCAATTTTGATATATCGAAATATAGAAAATACTTAAGTCGTAATATAAAGTAAATTTTCTAGTGCTTGACACTATTCTAATAAATAGCACCTTCAACCTCAATTCATAGTATGTACGTGTACTCTTTTACACAACAATAGTTAAAATATATCCACAGCAAATACAGGTACAAAGGCGAATATATCCCTATAATTGTGACGGAGATGATAAGCTGCATCTCAACTATTTGAATTAGAGTGTCAGACGTTGGGACTTCTACCTTACGTGTTTCTTTTTTTTGTATATTACTTAGTTTCGAAGTCACAAGCTGAATAATTTGATTGTTTATTGCGGTTTCATCATTATAAATAAAGAGTTGTTCGTAATGAGATTAGCAAAAACTCGTACAGGATTCTAACTGCCAAAATTACTTGTTTTTCTTCATTTGCGGCACAATAATGTTGATTTCAGTTATTACTACCAAGTCACCATTTTTTTACAAAACTGACAAACGACAGTGTCACCGGGAGCATTTATATGTCTACTTTAGCGATGCGCGTTATTCAAAACTACCGTTATGTTTATCTGTTAGAAAGAAGACATGTCATGCTCGGCCGTGTTATCGGATTATCATCTAGGTACCTTAATCCGTTTTACAACTATGGGGTGTCTCATAACACCCGCGGAAAAACAGTTTTTTACCCCATACCTACTTGTAAAATAGCCCAGATTACACATTTTGAACATTTACCCCAAGGTAGCATACAGGTTGCGTAAGCACTTATACAGCCTTTATTCAGCTTAAATTAGTTGTAATGGCTGTTTGCTACCTGGCACGTGCCTGTCATAGTCCCCGGATTTTTGTCGCAGTCACGTGACAATAGGGTAGTTTGGGGAGTAAATGGACCTGTGTCAAATAAGGAAAAACTAACAGTTTTGAAACCAATATTTTTTTTTTTTTTTAAAAATGATATTGACTATTATTTATTAAAAAAACACACTTTACACTCCACCACTAAAATTAAAAATCTTTAATATTTTAGATGCTTTTGTCTTTGTATATGTTTATAAATTTAAATAATTTACGACAAAAATTACATAATTAATTGATCAATATTATTTTTGGGATTATTAATGCATACCAAACATTTGATTTGTTACGGAGAGTCAGTTAACGAAATAACAACGACGATAAATAAATCAATTGACAATTGATTGAATTGGTAATATTAAGTAAAGAGTATTAATTTAATTATGTCATTTATTGTATTAATTAACACCGGTCCGTTTACTCCCCAAACTACCCTATTGTGACGTCACCGCGACAAATGTCCGGGGTCTAGCATTTAACGATGAGTACAACTGGCCATTTTCAACTTCATGCCTCTCAAAATATTCATCTCGAAGAGAAAAACAAAGTCATCAATCATTATAGTAACGAATTGACCGTATGGTTAGCAATGTTAGCATGTACTGACATATAGTTGGAAAGTCACGAACAGAGATTATTAGAAACTAGCGACCCGCCCCGGCTTCGCACGGGTGCAATTCTAATAAATTATGCATGTATGATACATGTAAACCTATCTAACCTATTAAAAAGACCGCATCAATATCCGTTGCGTAGATTTAAAGATCTAAGCATACATAGGGACAGACAGGAAGCGACTTTGTTTTAATATGTAGTGGTGTTGAATTAAATTCAGTTACCAATTACAAAGAAAATGTTTCATTCATTTTTAATTCACTTAGAAGAAAAGGGTCACAATTAAAATGTTCTGGTTAATAGAAAAAAAATCCCACCGGCTCTGAGGAACCCGGTGGAATCTCGGCCATCAATCTTAGAGCTCTTAAACGTCCAAACTTTGACGCTGCTTCATTACTCTTCGGGGTACATTAATGCTTTACTATGTAGTAACATAGTGCAAAATTAAATGCTTCGTAATTATTGTTAAGCAGTGTACTACTTAGCAATAATAACGTACACTTTGTTATCAACATGTTGGTACAAAATTAGCAGAAAATTTTAATACTGGCTTGGTACAAAATTAGCAGAAAATTTTAATACTGGCTTATATTACATTCCATATAAAAAAAAAATTAGCTAGGTACTTTTGATGTTGACTGTACAGGTGTGGCCTACAATAAGAGGAATAATTGAAAACATAGATACTACTCTTCAAATATAATAATATTTTCAAGTATCTTTTGAAAATAACTTGTATGGAATAATGTCTTGTAAAATAAAATTTATTCAAATTTATTTAAGGACGACGCGGTTGGCTTAGTTTGTAAGCACTTGCCTACTGAGCCGGTTAAATTTTACTTTTAAGATTTATTACATTTTTACAAACTTAGTAACTAACAAACAATTGAACCTAATAAAATCGCGTTAAATCGTGTAAAACCTCTTTTTGAAGTCGGTTGGATATAACTAAAGGCACTTTGTTATTATTTCGAAATTCGAATGTTCAAAAATAAACCGTTTTATCGAACCGAAGATTTTGTCAAAACGAAAGCGTCGGACACGCAATGTGTCAAGCCACATTCGGCCGCTTGTTCTTTTTGCGCGCATATTTATTTCGAGTTTATAATCTGCCAGATAAAAATGCACACACGAACAATTTATCTGCCGAGTGGCCATACTAAAACCGAGTCGTCACGCCGCAAGCATCCGAAGATCATATTTATTATGATGTTTTTGCTTCGATGTTCACAATGCGCGTATTAAAACGTTATGGGTGCTGTTTAAATAAAATATTACTTTTCATGAACATAAAGGAATGTTTTTGGTTATTTATGGGCGAGCTTTGAATTTTAAACATTTGGATGTGAGCATTTTAACGAATTCTTGAACATATAAGTGTAGGTGTGAAGGACCAAAATCTTTGAACATTGAAGATATTATACATAAAGGGTAAGTATGTTAAAGTCTGCGGCGTCACCACGTCTAAACGTAGTAGTTTTGGTCCACTGGTAGCTAGGCATTCACATAGTTATTTAGTATTGTTTTATCCTAATATTGAGAAGATAACTGGCCAGGTGCGAGTCGGACTTGCGCAAGATTTTCATTGAATGTTTGACTATGCTTTCAAGTGTTTACGTAATTATCGTTCAACCTATAGGAAAAAAATAAGTAGAAAACCCATTTTTCGTATGAGGCCCCTGTTGAATTCTTAACTTTTCTTATTTTCAGAATTTGTTGTTATAACAATCATACTAATACACACATTATCCGAAAATTTCTTGCACATATCTATATATTACGGTTTGAAAGATACATATGTGACTGACGGACAGACAGACAGCGGCGGTTGCTTGGACAGATAAGCACCCTTTGGGTACTGGAACCCTAAAAATTAGGGTTATTACATTACTTTTCTTCCATATACATATAAGAATGAAGTTACCGACATTGGATACGAAAGTACTCGGGGCAATGGAAATTCGCAAGTTTCCAATTCTTGTCAAGGTTTAATGGATCGCGCGGGTTATGGTGATAATAAATGGCATTAAATTTAATAGGTGTCGTTCGTTTTAGCGACTTCATTAATGTATCTAGTTTAAGGTCACTGGAGCCTAAATGGTCGAGAACTGTGCGATTCCAGAGGAATTTCTTATCGCGAACGCTCCGCTGGAATGTTCAAGTAAAATATTTTGAGGTTGTAGTTGTAGGGGTTGTTTAAGAGGGGCATAATTAGGTTCTGAAAGGGTAGACAATGTGATGCTCCCGGCGTTGCAACCGCCCATAGTCTTCCTCTTTTTCTAAATCTGTCCAAATTTGAGGAGCTATTATAATATTGTAATAAAAATCAGTTTTCTATGAAGTGTCGTCATTATCCCAGGAAAGATTTTTATGGATACGCGGCGGAAACCATTCAACGCCATTTGTAAGGTAAAAAGATCACGCCAAAACGGTGGGATAAATTTCAATCTATTTTGGTAAGTACATGGAAAGCTGGACACCGAAAGATGATTATAGGATACTTTTTACAGGACGAAGAAGAAAAAAGTCCTACTTAATCCATTTTTCCTTCCACGCGGACGTTCGCGGGCACCTTTTAGCACATTTATAAAACACCTCAATGTTCGAATTTGAATTGAATTGAAATTATTTTAACTCTCTATCATCGTGTTTATTCATCGAAACAGCGGCTTCAATTTACCGCGACCCGCGCGCATGAACACTTTTTCAATTTGCAACACGCAATAATTATTGCTTATAAATTTTATTTCGTTGTAATGACGACAGTTTATTTATTGTTATGCGCGTCTTTGTATCATAAAGAGCCGGGGATGAGTTATTTTTTATTACACGTCGACGGGTCGGCTGCTACTCTGAATAAAACATCACAGAAGGTTCGTTTTTTGAGCGTTGTGGGTAATTCCGAACGTCGGGATATTCCGAAAAACACTAATATCTACTAACTAAACGCAGCAAAATTTTTTCGCTAGCAACACTTCCTTTGAGGTTTTTATGACGAATCCGTGGAAGTGTTGCTAGCGAAAATAAAGTTGCTGAGAGTAGATAAGTATCTATTAGTAATTTTCTGAATATCGCAACAATCGGTATTACCCGAATATACCTTATGATATTGGTTATTCGCGACGCAGATAAGTGAAGTAATACAACGCGACCGACCAACGCGTGCACATCGTTACAACTGGCTATATAAGAGCGCTTGTCGACCAAAAAAGAAGGTAGCGCTGGTGCACTGGTGGTGGTACATTTTATGTATTTTTTTATATTTATTTTTTATGTCGAGTTTACTTTATCTTTATTGGTTACGATACGTTTTGGGAGATTGCTGCGCCTTAAATAGAAGGTACAGTATAAATATTATATCATTGGTTGTGTGGCGTGCGCCCCGCTACGACTGGCAACGAAAGCGAGTCGATGAAAAACGGATGGGCTCTGGTGCACTGGTGGTCTTTTGTTCTTCGCAAAAACAGCCTGAAAGCTGCCGCGTGCGTACCGCTATGAATGGCTACCCGCCAGTCTTGTTCGAACAAAATATCTCTTTTAACGCATAATAGGCCTGTCTCACTGCTACCATTCTCGCAGTAATGGATTCGAATGCGCGAGAGATTGTATCGACGCCTGGTATGTCCAGTTTGCTTTATCTTTATTGCTCACGATACGTTTTGGGAGATTGCTGCGCCTTAAATAGAAGGTACAGGATAGCGTTGTGTTTTAAGGTAGCCTTGTTGAGACACCCACCGTTAAATCAAGTTCTCAAAAACGATAAGTAATGTTGCCTTAACACCAGAATATTTGTTCAGTAATAATGAAATTAAGTATATTTGAATGCACTTACATAGTTACAAATAATTGTATCTGCACACGTCTACACACATTTTACAAAAGGGTGCTGTAATCAAATGAAATTTTCATAGACTTTGATACAGGCTCGCGGTGACGGAGCACCCTAATAGAATTTATAAATAAGACTAGCTGCGGCGCGCGGTGTTACCCGGTCATCCAGCGGGAACATTATTTTTTGGGATAAAAAGTAGCCTATATGTTAGGCCATGTTCACATGACAAGCGATTATTAACGCGCGTTTTGGTAACGCGCGTTTACAGCTACAATACATTTTTTTCTGGCCGTACACATGCCAACGCGCGTTTTTGTATGGAGTTATAAACGCGCGTTAGCAAAACGCGCGTTGAGCGCTTGTCATCTGAACATGGCCTTAATCCTGGGTGTCAGCTACCATCATACCAAAATTTATCAAAATTGGTCCAGCCGTTTGAGCGCGAAGAAGTAACAAACGCACACATAAACACACTCACAAAAGTTCACCTTTATAATATTAGTGTGATAGTCCAGCATTAGCTGCTAACTACCCTATGCCGGTGGTCAGCTTAAAACATGGTTGGCAGTTAATTATTATTGCCTATTATTCCAATATCGTATTCCGATCACTGCTGGAAAATCAGTCACGTACTCTAATTGCTGTCACCGTAATTACATAAGGTACTCGAGCGAGATTTAATGCCGCACGAATGTAACTAGTCATATAAATATAAATCTTTTCCAAGCGAACTAACTACGAGTATAAAGCATTCATACAAATCCAGACAATGTTGGAAACTTCCAGACAAAAACCACTCAAACTTATTCCAACTACAATAATGTTCGTGATAAGTTGCAAAATGTCATAGTTACATTATTTATCCAGTAAATAAAGCCTACAATAGCATTGAACGTATAAGTTTAGCTCTTAATTCGCTATTTCAAAAACTTTGTTTTCAATTTTTTCGCCGTTCACAAAAAAGTTACACGCAAAGAGTCGAATCAAATCAAAGTTATGTGCCTCCGTTTGGCCAAAGCCCAAAGGACAGGATGTGATCGGAAACACCCGGAATTGCCTATTCATGATTTTCCCACATATGTTCAAGTTTTCACCGAATCCCTTTAGTTCACAAAAAAGTTTTGAGTAGCCTTTGAACGCCTTTTTGTTGACAAAAGTATGTTTCCAACTAATAAGAAATTCGACAAACGTATCCAGCACTTTTCGCTTGAAGTTTTCTTTCCCACCATTTAAATATGTGCATGAAATGTTCATATCATCTTATGTAAATGCAGGTTTTAGATCTCATATGAGAAGCAGAGCTTTGCTGACTGTTTCTGATTTCGTGGATGAAATACCAAGATTTTAAATTGTATCATAGTGAGAAATTAGGAAAGCAAAGACAAAAGTCTACAGTTAAATATGTAGGTACACTTTAACTGTACACTTCTATTTCTCTTATTAGAGTCAAGACAGTATTTTGAGCGTGTGGAATTGTGAAATTACTTACAAAAATTATCTTCGCAGACTTACATTGGATTAGGGTGACTGTCAGAGCGTCAATTCTCAATTTTATTTTTCTATATTATGTCAGAAGTGCGGGCAATCGCGCCGTTCTGCTACACAGTCACCAAAAAAGAGGTCTCCATAGCATTGTATAAGTTCGTCTAAATATAACAGACGGAACGGCCTAACATCTTAGGGACCACCCATTATCGAAAAATTCCTTTTGTCGTCACTTCACTTTTGTATTTGCCCACATTAGAAGAACAAAGGACATTGCTAAGAATGTAGTTTCACGCGCAACATCCCTCCAACGAAATGCCTGAAACAGTCCAGATATTTCCGTTAAAATGAAACATTCCGGTGCCTCAACCTAATTTAGCGAGAATTCGGTCTAACAAAGCTAATTATCTCTCTTAATAGTGCATTTTTCGTCGCTTGTCGCGGAACCGTCTTTCAACTGTCGAAATAACAGTGTTTTTTTTGTAGGCCTTTATTGTTTCGAAAGGTAAGCTTTGTTGTATTTTTAACCGACAACAAACAAGGGCTGAGTGTTTGAAAATGTTGTATATTTCCGTTTTATTTTTATTTTCATTTATGTATTTCGTCGCCTAGCACCCATGGAAGATAAAACTGTCTTATCTAGCTTAGTTTTGGTCTAGGTAGACTAATGTATTCATGTTAGATTATTTTTGGATATTCGTATCGGCTTTAATAAATTTTTCACAAAAAATAACCAGTCAAATACATTTTCTTTTTGTTGATTTTCTCAAAAAGCTATAATTAAATGTTGATGAAATTTATATAAGACCACCTCTGAAATATACTGATTGAGTTTATTGATTTTCTGTGAATTCCGTAAACCCTTATAAATGTCTAAGTATTCCTCAACTTCAGGAAATCGAATCATTTGAACTATGCGAAACCATTCTCAATTAATGCAATTTTCTAAAGCTTCGAATTCCTTACAAGGCCGTTCTAATTCATTTAACACTCATAAAAATGACAGTTACCTTAAATTGATAATTAAATTGATATAATTGATACTCTTGCCTGTATTTTGTTATTAGAATTAAATATTCTAGCAGAATTGTTATTAAAACTTGCATGTTGGAAACAATTCCAATTCGCAAGGAAAGACAAAATTCGGCTTTTCTTACGATATCCGTTCGAAATCAGTAAGTATACCTATATACAGGTTGATTCCGGAGTCATGAGTGGGAGTGATAAGGACAAATGGAATGAGTTAACCTGAGCAACTTTTACTACTTACCATAAAATCACGAAAAAAAAATTGCTGCTTCATACATTTTGGAAAATTTCCGATCAATTAATTTTTAACTGGATGATTTTATTTTCGCGATATCCTGGCTGGTCCCATAGTGAAAGTTGCTCAATCTGGTTCTCCTCATCAGCCCTGTTATTCTTAAAAGACTACCTTGTCAAAATCATTTGACGCAACTTAAAGAGGAATACTTAGGGTGAACCCAGACGAGCGTAATTTTTTAAGTTGTGAGTCGCGTAATTTCGGCCGCGCCATACTTCATGTCACGTGATCACTTCACACGAGACACGACCGACGACGAAGTATGGCCCGGCCGAAATTACGAGACTCACAGCTCAAAAAATTACGCTCGCCTGGCTTCACCCTTAGAGCAACAATCTAATCTAAGAACGTTATATTTTGCTCAAATTCCCTTCAGTAAGTTTCGAGTAAATAAGATAAGGTATTTTATTTTATAGTCAAAACAATACAAGTTACTATTAGTATACTAAACAAAGTTACTCTGTGCAGATTATATCCATGATAGGCAAGAAAATTTTTTCCATAAAGGGACTGCTCTCTCGAATATAAAACCTGAGTCATTTAAACCTTTTCCATTGAACGATCAAAAGCAAAACCATCAATTCATTATTAATGTTCTATTGCGAAACTAGTTTCACTTAACTACTTTAAAACTTGAATTGTTTCCGTTGAATTTCTCATAGATTCGCCATGTATGTTATGTGGAGTAAATCATGTGTATTATAACTGTTTATGATAGTTATAATTTTCTTTCTGTTTGTCTATATTTTGTTGGAGTTGTATATGTATATGCATCCATTTTAGAGTTTTAAGTAAATTAAATAATGCTTTTCCTACGAATAAAAATACATAAATACCATTGTTTACTTTAAGATTTCTCATGTAATATTTTTCTTGTTGGTGTGCAATAAAGTAATGTTGTATTATATTGTATCAATTTCCTACAGCCGTTTTCAAGAAACATAAAGTTTTGTATGACCGTTTGTGTACATGCAATATAGAGTTGTGTACAACTTAAGCTCAATTCGATTGACATTAATATATAGCAATTTGAGGGATGCATCGTGCATATATTCGTATTATAAGTATTATATATTTATTTAAACTTTATTGCACAATACAAAAAAAAAGTACAAATGGCGGACTTAATGCCTTTAGGCATTCTCTACCATGTCAACCACTTATATATATATATATATATATATATATATATATATATATATATATATATAAGTGGTTGACTGGTATATATATATATATATCGTTTATATGCTGTTCGAGCTGTATTAGCGACATGAAAAAGTTGTCCAGTGTCCAGGCACGTCTCTAAAGTGGACACATAATGGCGATATCGTGGACAGGGGTAACGAGTAACGTTGAATTTAGCCGCTGTACTGCTCAAGTAGTAAGATGAGTATATTATAGTAGGTATGTTAGATATATACAGAAGACAAGTTGGACGTGGATAAATCCTTGGCTAACCATTTAAATGTTATAGGCAATAAATTTACCTATTTACCGTTCGGTTGGGCTTGCCTGTGATTGCGATATGTGAATGTGTATCCTCGCATTGATGATTATAAGTCGATGTTAGGACCCGTATAGGTTCTATATGTATATTGATTGTATGAATAATTTTGTGTTGGTGTTTCATTGACATTATTATATAGCTCTCGAGTTAGTAAAATAGCGTCATTGTAAAATTAAGTTTGATCAGAAAATTAGGCCCTTATATACTTAACTGAGCTGACAAGCCCATCATATTTAACTCCTTATTTATAAGATAAAAAACAAAAAAAAATACATCCTTAACTTTGTGCGCATGTGCACAGAATAGACGTGATCCTAAATCAGTTGGGTTTTATGACCCAGCATGCCTACTCAAGTAGATACCAAAAATTTGTTATACTTAACTAATCACCTACCAAAGTTAAAACATCTACCATTTTTTTTAGCTCAAATATAGGATCAAAGGCTATTAAACATTATGATTGATTGATTGATGAATCGTGTTGCGCTGTGTTTTTTTGAACAGTTTTTTGAAATCTCGAAACGATCATTTTCCGATAAAAGGTGTAGGTAATAAAGATATGTTCTAATAAAGGTACCTATATGTTGCGTTGCGTAAACGCACGTCCTATAGAAATACATATTTTCTTCGGTTTCCGCGACGGTCACACATTTAAATAAAACAATTTAAACGAATGACAACGGTAACTGAAAAGGTGCTGAAACGTCAGTGAGGCTCAAATAATTAATATACGCGATATGATCCGTATAAATTGTTTTTTTAAATGAGCACAATGAGAACGCGCTTGGTGCAGAGGGCGTTTTGTGAAATATAATACTTAATTTACACGTTGTGCAACGTAGCCGTAGCTTAGGGGTTAGAGCACTACTCCAAATTTATATAGTGTAGGTCGTGGGTTGGATCTCCACTTGCAATGTAGTGGATCGCGTAATGAAACTTCATAAAAATAATACTTTAATAAAGATATCTTAATAATTATCTGAATTCCTTTCAGAGCCTCGCATTGTTTATTCAGCAAATTGTTCACGACATAATTGATAAACCTCTTAATTTAATTGTATATAATTATAAGTAAAGTTCAACATGTCAACCTCCTACACTAACATATGGCTAATTTGTACTGGAAAGGTACTGAGTTGTAGAAATACTAGTGACCTTTACCTACAATTAAGTTTGGTAAGCGGCCGAAATGTTTTCCGTGACTCAATTTCTCTACTTTAATAAGGTGCACTGGTTTTATCGGTCTTGTTATTATAAATTATTATACATCGATATAGCATTTTGCCGACACTACATGGATAGGTCGGGTTTTGATACTTTTATTTACTGTTTTAACTAGCGTTGAACATTTGAGGTAACCCATTTACCTACGTTTGGCACGTAGCGTAGGGCTAGACCGCTAGATTTCCTTGAAACCGATTTCTGGATTCTCTAACCTAAAATGTGTTGGGTAGTATAGGTATCTATTTTGCAATAAAATACGTTTAACCTTAAAAGTTTTCACAAAAACCTAAGATATTAATTGTTATGCCAAATTTGCTTTGACTCTTCCTTGTAGGTACTTAAAGTATGAGACAGTCAAGATTTTAATGTTACCTTTATCATCATGAATAAAATAAATGACGCTTTTGCGATATCATTAACAAACTTACGGCTTTTATTGTAAGACATACAATTAACATATACATTTCAGTGCTATCTTCGATAACATTTAATTTAAGCACACAAATTAAGTGCTCCGAAAACATTATCGCACTGCCCACTAATCACTGATAATAGGAAAGTTTAGTTGTAGGCGGATACTGAACTAATCAACTATATAAAGTAAAAACTAAGGGCTTAGGGCTGGTGACTAATACTCAGCAATGACGACAAAATAGGTGAAGTGAACGGCGAGCCTCCAGCTAACACACGTGTTTAGTCGTGATACTATCGACACGACGACCATGCTGGACCCTGGGCCATATGTTGCCAACTTACACAATATGACACTGTTCACTAAAACTAACACAGATTAAATATCCAATTTTATTCTACAGTTCTTGGATTGTGAGAATAGTTGAAAGTTAGTTCGGAAAGTTCGACCGCTCCCGCCCGTGAGCGGTTTCAAGTGGGATCGAGCGCGCGACCGTTTTAGCGTCGCGTGGAACCTACACTGATTTTTTGTAGGAGGCATCGCCGCCTGCCGCCTGCTCCACATTCGACCGGTGTAGGTACACCGAACGACTATTATCCGACCCGACATATCACGTATTAACTTATATGAAACACTTGATGGCTAGGTAACCACTTCAATCAACTGGATTGCCTCACTCGGCTACGTGTCTGCCACAATTACGTACTATTGCAATTTCGCAATGTACTTCGCCAATATTCGAACTTATTAGTTCTGATATAGGTATTTTTTTCGTAAATTAGCGATGCTTTGCAGCTGAGCTTTCGTGATTGCTTTGATTAAAAAAAGTTCAATGAATTTGCAGTTTCGACGCATCATCTATATTTACATCAATCACTTGTTATAAAATAATAAGTACCTACCTAAATACACCTACCATATTCGGCTATTTGGACGAGTTTTTCCCAAGCAATAGGAAATAAAAGTTACTTATTCACAAAAAATAACCAATTTTAACGAGCAAAAGGGTTTATATATTTTTTTTGTTGATTTTCTCGATCTCGATTAAAATTATATGGGACCACCTCTGAAGTATGAACTACCAAACATAAAAAGAATCATCAAAATCGATTCATAACTAATTGGCGGAATAATCGGGTAACATTAATAAAAACAAAAAATATGCAGGTGAATTGAGAACCTCCACCTTTTTTGAAGTCGATTGAAAAAAGAGTGAAAATTTTATTTTGTGCGAAAATTTTATTTACAGTAAGTACGTAGTTTACGCAACAAAGGCAAAGTAAAACATAGGGTTATGGTTTTTGTATACTGGATTAGTGTGGACAAAGCTGCCGCTTACGACTGTATCGTTAAGTATAAAGACAAGTAAAATAAAGTATTACTGACAACTTTCATATATTTATTAATAGAAAAAAAAAACTTCTACGTTTTAGACGTTAAATAATACAAAAACGTCTTTAAACCCAATGAAATCATTCATATTTAGCTAATTTTTTGATTTTCTGTCTGTACGTAGAAATCAGAGTTCGGACAGCGCCTTGGTAAATTTTTTTTGTCATCCTGTTTTAGTCTCGACGAAATTGCTCTTCGGAATCTGTAGACCGGACATTTTTCCGCAGTTTAGCTTTAGTTATAGCCCAAAAACGTTCGATAGGCCTAAGATTTGGGCAATCCGGGGGTTCATAGCTTTAGGTACAAAATTGATATTTTTCTCTTCATACCACTACAAAGTCTTGGACCCATAGTGGCAAGATACCAAATCGGGCCAAAATATAGTCTCAACACTTGTTTTCTAACCATATAGGAAAAAATCGTTTATTAAGACATTCCTTTATATAAATATCCTGTCATTGTAGACGTAGTGATAAATGGAGTCGATTTGAGGCCACACTCGCAGATCGCCTGCCATACCATAATATTTTTGCCATTTTTTTCTGTAAAAATTGACTTATCAGATTCACTAATAACAGATCGATCTTGAACTGTGTAATACAACAGAATAGATAATAGTACAAGTACAGAAGGCACACTACTTTGATCTTTACAAAAGCCGCTTTTTTTAGCCGAAAAAATATGATTTATGGCCCTTCTAAAGTCGTCGTCCCCAGCGCAAGCCAAACGGAACGTTAAAGCTGCGTGCCAACGGTAAAAATGAATTGGCTCGCTTGCCGCGTCGCCGAGAGCGAGGGCTGTCAACGACTAAAAATAAAAATGTATTTCCCATTTATTTCATTATTTAACTATAAAATAATCAATCACAGAATTTCGACGAATTGAATCCACCACCAGGCCGCAAAACATTTTAGCTTTATTTTTAAACACTTTAATACGTATAATATAATAAAATAATGCAACGAATGCGTTCCCTTAACATGCAATTAAATTCTTGAGCTTCATTTTGTTTTTGCTTAGTTGTCCGATATTTATTTATTTGTTCATATATATTCATCACTATACACCTAGTATAAAACAAAGTCGTTTCCTGCTGTCTGTCTGTCTGCCCCTATGTAGGTATGCTTAGATCTTTAAAAATACGCACGGACGCACCGTGCGAAGCCGGGACGGGTCGCTAGTTACAAATAAAACATGTATAAAGGCGAACTTATCCCTATTAGGGATCTCTTCCAATACATTTCTTTTAACTCTTTATTTATATATTTTATATACTCACCTATCAAACTATCACTCAATCGTTTATTCATTACTTACAAGTAATTTTACAAACTTGATATCAAATATTATTATAAAAACCTCTATGATTGTTGATTTAGTAGTAGACATACTTATATATTTTACTAGAATTTAAATTGACAAATATCAGCAAATAATCAATTCAAAGTTACACAAGTACTTAACAATTAAAATTGATCTGAGTAACCAGTGTTAAATATGGAAGTAGATACACCTGCAATATGTTTTTTATTATTATTCAGTAACTACTTATTATATATTATGTTAATTTTCTTACCTATCGGCATCCTTCGGACGTGTTGGGAGAACGAAAAACGCGTGATTCCAATTTCGATCATTGTTCCTACAACCCGCTGCGATACAATATCTTTTCGCTGTCTTTTTACTCATTTAAACACTTTATATTATAATATAACACTGGTATCAACAGATGAATGAGGAACGTTCACTTGCGACGTACATAAATCGGAAGAGCGTGCGCGCGAATTTCGTGTACGTGCGTTCCGAGACAGTGCGTGGCAGCCACTGAATAGGCACCATGCATGAGGCCACCGGCATGTACTTGTAGCGGGAAACTTTAATCGCGGAGTGCGCCCCGCCTGGTAATACTGCGGTCCCGGCAGAGATTTATAATCGAATTTCACTTATGTCTCATCGTCCATTATACGACACAGATTTTCCTTGAAAGAATAGAGTCATAAATTTTTTGAAACTCTTTATTTTACTGAGCTTTGCTGTTTTTTGCTTTGTTTAGGCTGCCTTTGCTTCTTGAAGGTCTTTAAATTGTATCTCTGCTTTGGACGTTGGACCATACCAATAGATGTACCTAACTTTTTAGCCAAATCCCGAACAGACACCTCCTTGTTGGTTGTGTATGCCTTTACTATCTTTTTATCCAAATTGGGGTTTGAAGGACCTGATTTTCGGCCGGATTTCGGTTTGTCAACGAAAGTATACTCTTGGCCGTACTGTTTAATCGCATTTTGGACTCCACCAATACTTAACGTTTTCGAGTTTAGCTAGCTTCCTGAGAGTGATTCCTTTTATACTACACCATTTGTCCAGAATCGATTTCCGTTTTTCTGGTGTAAGTCCATACAGTTTTAGTTTACAATAACTAACGAGGAAACGAAACGATCCTAGTCAAATCCAACATTTAATATTTAGATTGACATCAGTTTGAATGAAAAAAAAACTGTGTTTTAATCGAATGAAACCACTGTCAAGTTGTCTTTATACTTAACGATACAGTCTTTAGTTTTAATAAAATGCTCCTCTCAGACAGATACTCTACTAAAGTATTGTCTCTAGTATACCTATATATTTTTTAATTTTAATGGGTTTATTTTTACATATCTCCTGTACTTCATTTATTTTAATTTGTCTCTCTAATCATATGATAAACACCGCGTCGCGCGCCGCGTCAAAGATAAATTAAGGTATTGATGCATCCATTAATCAGTAGACAGAGTTATAATTAGTCGGTTCTATAAAAATATATTTCCCCGAAGCGTAAGAGAAAGAAACATGCGATTTGTAACTCTTTTCGACTGAAAGTAAACTGTTGAGGAATTCAGTCTTTGGAATATTTACTACTGTTTAATCATCAGATCGCCCACAGCCCGCAGGATTTGGAAAAAAAGCGAGTTGACATGCGAAAGCCAAAAAGTGGGATTATCTATCAACACTTCAAAAACCCAAATTATAACAAATGGACCAAGACAGGACATTATGATACAGGGTGAAAAAATAAGCTACGTGGATGAATACCCGTACTTGGGACAGCTGGTGTCATTTGATGATTGCACTGGAAGAGAAATTAGAAGAAGGATCGCGTTAGGTTGGAAAAAATACTGGAATTACAAAGAGATAATGAAGAATAAGGAAATTAATATAAGTTTAAAGAAGAAGCTCTATGAAGTTGCTATTCTCCCATGTGTCACATACGGTTGCCAAACCTGGGCTCTCAAAAAAGAGGAGGAAAACAAACTAGCAGTTTTTCAATGAAGGATGGCGAGAAGCATGCTCGGTATTTGAATTTCTGACAGGCAAACTAATAAAAGCATAAGAACCAGAACTAAATTAACCGACATCTTGGACAGAGTGAGAATACTGAGATGGAGCTGGGCTGGGCACGTATGCAGAATGGATCCAACCAGATGGACCAGAAAAGTCACCGAATGGACACCAAGAGGACGGAAAAGGAAATGCGGACGCCAAAGGAAAAGGTGGCGCGATGTCTTCTCAAAAAAGGTTGGGCCAGACTGGATGCAAAAAGCACGAGATAGACGGCTGTGGAGGGAAATGGGGGAGGCCTACGCCGCAGAGGCGACTTTTACCTAGTAAATTAAGGACAAGTAGTTTATTATGTAATGTAATGTTAAGGTAATAGAATAAAGGCTTTTTTGTTTATTTTATTTTATAATCATCAGATAGGTATAAAACAACTGTCATTTCCTTATAAAAATTACCAAGAAGCAATAAGAAAGGCAACATCACAGTTTTTCTTAGCAAAAGCTGATTGTCAATTGAAAGACAAATTTTCTGCCCTTAAGAGCTGTTTAATATTTGTGATAAGATAGGAGCCACACACATCACATGAAGGAGGCGAGCTACGGAATTGATGTAGTCGCCGCGATTGAAAATGGTCTGGAGAATATAATTATACACACTCTTTTTCATTTTAAGTGCTGCAGTTTGATATGTATTGTATGTGTCAAACAGCTCTCGGAAGTATATCAACATTTTTGTAATAAATACCAACTAAAAATATTTATCTCGTGATGTACTAAGGCTTATATAGACGCTTTCGTAGTGTCTTAAAACTGACAGTTCGACAAACAAGCAACGCTACTTAAAAATTCACAAACTTTTACCTTCAACACACACCAAGCTATTTTCATCATTTCATCCTTATAAATAATAAAGTTTTTGTCGATACACAGACCAGTTGGTCAACTAATTTGTGATGTCTTATAGCTGTCTAGAGATGTACTAATAAATCGTCCGTGAATCTGATTTCAAAATAACAAATTACAACAAGTTCGTTAAAATGCTGATGAAAAATTAAGCGTGCGATTATAAATACTCATTTCTACCTCGTAAGAGCAAATCCAGTCTTAATATGAATCCGATTTCAATGTGTTTACGTAAATTGAAATAAACTTGATATTGCTATAAGTAAGAGGGGGGCGGCCTTTGCCACTTAAGTAGTCTTTTAAAATAATTACGATTATTAAGTATAACATGATATTTAAAAGTTTAGTAATCACACTTAGAAACAACCAATTTTATTTTTATGTAAGTAAATATTTTCACGTTAGAGGTGCTTTCACATTAACACATTCACTGCCAGCGACGCATTTATGCGTTCACCTTCATACGAGTTTGTTTCTGGTATTGAATGCGTCAAGATTAGTTTTATTCAAGCCATATTAAAAAACCGGCCAAGAGCATGTCGGGCCAGGTTCAGTGTAGGGTTCCGTAGTTGCCCGTCCTTCACAAATAGAAGAAAATTACGAGAAAGATTTCAAGCTCTATAAAAAGGTCGTAAACGCCAAGAAACAGTAATTACCTATTACCTTTAGGAGGTTATCGATTATACGCACCAGATTGAGCGAAATGTTTTAATATAGTAAGGCACTTAACCAATACGTGTAACGTTCGAAGTGTAGTGTAGGGACACCGCGCGGCAAATACGTCATTTTAAAGAAAATTATGAAATTTTGCGATAACTCAAAAACGGCTCAACCAATTTTATTCAATATACCTAGTTTTCATGAATTTTTCCATAATTTTTTGACACGTGGTTGAAAGTTAGAAAGGGGGACACTATTTTTTTTATTTTCGGAGCGAATATTTACAAAACTGCTAACTTTATCGAAAAATAATGTTTGGAGACCCTATTATTTTTAAAAGACCTGTTCAATGACACCCCACACACTAGTGTTGGAACGAAAAAATAATATCGCCCCCACTTTAGGTACCTATAAGTACGGGAGGTAACCGAAACGAAATTTTTATTTTTTATTTTACCGTTTTGTCGGCGTGATACATCCACATACTCATACCAAATTACTACTAGTACTTAATATTTAATCACGGACTAAAAGGGTTCCTAGTTGACTACGGAACCCAAAAATGATAAGGCTATTTAGTTTGTCCTTTATTTCACTCACAAATATAATACTCATATACATACACATAATAACTAAATACAAGAGTGTGGCAAAACAAACATCTAACTAGGAAGACCAAAATGATCGTGTATCAAACGTGCATTCTGAGCATACTCTTGTATGGTGCTGAAACCTGGACGTCTTACGCCAGACATGAACGTCGCCTTAACTCCTTCCATATGCGTTGCATCCGTAGCATTTTGGGTATACACTGGAAAGACAGAGTCACAAACGAAAGGGTGCTTGAAATCGCACAGCTTCCCAGTCTCTTTGCACTGCTGAAACAGAGAAGATTGCGTTGGTTGGGGCATGTGTTTCACATGCATCCATCCCGTTTGCCGCGGCGTGTTATGCTCGGCGCTGTAGCGGACGCCAAAAGAAGCATCGGTCTCCCGATGCTGCGTTATAAAGACTGCGCCAAGCGAGACATGCACGCTTTTAAAATCCATGTCCACAACTGGGAGGAGTCCGCAGCGGATAGGGACAAATGGCGGAAACTGGTGTTGGATGGGCGTAAGATCTTGGATGACGCATGGTTTAGTACTCTCGCAACCAAGCGTGCCAAAAGACATCAGCTCGACCCTTGCTCACCGCGCGCAGGCCAGTCTTACATCTGCCAAGCCTGTGGTCGCGTGTGTCGTTCTCGTATTGGCTTGCATAGCCATGAAAAGCGTTGTCCTTCATGACACTGTTTGTGTAGTCTGTAAAAGACTGAAAGGCCATTTGACACATAATATAATATATTATATACACTCACTTTATTCGTCTTTAGCATAAGTCGCACAGTATCTATCCCGTGAATCCGTCCCAAACAGTAATGCTGAATGGAGACCATTTTCGAGTGCACATCTATGCTATTATAAAATTTTATTGGAGCGAAGCTCCCATGGATCGACTCGAATGGACTTTGTAACAATGCGCAGATCTCAGCGAGTTCTCAACCGACTTTAGAAATTTTTGTTTTAAAATGCACAAATTAAATTTCGCTAGGTCGTGATGAAGAGAAAATTTCAAAAAAAAAAAAACTCCGCTCCAATCTATGGTGCAAGCTTAGCCGGTGGCTGACTCTGCATCGACCTAGTATTTGTATTCAAAATCAGTTTTCTATGAGGAGGGGTCATAATTTTCAAAAAAAAATCGTAATAGTACGATGCAAGATCGTGTTTTCTTTTGTATGGGTGCCGGGCGCCATGTCAGTCTGACGCTATCTGGTGGTTATACTCGTAATTACTTTGTCCACTAATCACGCCGAAACTGCTGGAAGACGTATGATAAATTTTAGTACAGCGGTAGCTTGCCATCCAAAGATGGTTATAGAAAATTGTTTACACGACTATGTTTAAATAAAATACGCACGTATCTCATTCGCATACTCATACTCATTTATTTATTCATAATGCATAAATACGTTATGTATAATTTTTTCAAAATGGTATAATTTTACAAATGTCAGTTTTCACAGTTATAGAGTATTTTTTTACAATATGATCATAGTTTTAAATAGCATCGACTATTATGTAATGTTATTGGATCAAAATTGCGATTATGTGTTTTCCTGAATAAAGTTTTTCTATTACTATTTTATCCTATTCAAGTAAAAAATTGAGGAAAGAATGGATATTTTTGATCGATGCTTCTTACATGCTCCCCGCTTTAAATCCGCGAAAAAGATCTAGCGAAATGTACCTTCATCCTACACTTACCTATTCCCAGTACTAAGAAAATTGAGAAGAAAAAACAGTAAAGTAGCCCTTGATTTATTGCACAGTCCTTCAACTGGCCTGATCTTGATATCCATTATTACATTATTTTATCCGTGATTAATGTTAGAGATTGGCTTTATCAGCAGTGTTCCGGCTTTTATTTAAGGAAGTCGTTATTAGAGCAAATGTGATTTAGATAAAAGTAATAGAGGAGAGCTAATAATCAGAATTAAGATGATTTTATAAGTCATGACATAAATGTGAGACTTCAATCCTCTAGAACTGTCATACGCGACTATTTCTCGCGCAAGATAATTACCCGTTTCTTTCTGTGCAGTAATGAGAGACGGGTGGCGCTATGTCGCGCGACAAGAACCGCGCTAGACCAGCTGATACTAAAGGAACGTGGATCCCATGTGTTTCTGTAATTTTAGGCAGAAATTGATGTTGCTTTGAAGTGGTATTTGATCATTGTTAAAGCTTGATGGAAAATGAAAACAATGATAGACATCATTCAGTCGGTTGTCTATTTTAAATGCTCCTAATTTAAAATGTAATTTGTTAATTGGCTGCTCCTCTAATTGTAACCAAATAACGCAAACAACTTTAACGTCATTCATTCCGTAAATAGACGACACCTGACAAACGTGCTTCCTATTTCAAAGCTTTTACAATTAATTTTTGAACATTGTTGCCAAATTCACTTGTTTACTTATTTAAACAGTTGGCATGTTATGAAGTGACAATGTGATAATTATATTTTGGTGACGTCATACGCCGGCTGACAATCTGATAAAGCGGTGAATCAACATGAAGGTGAAAGACCCATGCTATTTTGCCAGGTAACGATGATACGATCATTATTGGACCGACCACCGAGCGAAGAATCTCTGTTTCAGCTTCACCAAAGTTTCTTTCGCATGTCTGGATCCGGATGTTCGGATTTGACGACGCGTTTGGCTCGGTTGGTAGACACCTGCCTACTGAGTCGACGGTCCCGGGTTCGAATCCCGGCCGGGGCAAATATTTGTGCAAAATATTTGTTCTTGGGTCATGGATGTTATCTATATATGTATTTATATATTATGTATATCGTCGTCTAGTACCCATAGTACAAGCTTTGCTTAGTTTGGGACTAGGTCGATTTGTGTATGATTGTCCCTTAATATTTATTATTTATTATTTATTTATTATTTCCGGATGGTCTCGTATAAATTTCTCAACTGATTCTCATGAGATTTATTGAGTAGGTTCCATAATATACCTATAAAAAAAACTGAATCAGTTTTGAATCGAAATGGTGGGAGATATCGAATATATGGATGATAATTGGCATACAAAACAGTTAAGATTTACATCCTACCTATTTCCTGTTGGTAAAATGTTGAGTATAGCCCTCTACGGCTGCGGAACGTGGACCATGAGTCAAAGAGACAGAGAGATGGTAGCATTTAAAATGTGTTGGAGGAGGATGGAAAAAAAACAGTTGGACAGAAAAGCAACGAAAAAGTTTTAAATATATACATAATAAACTAAAAAATGAAATTTTGTTTTAAGATGATAGAAAATAGGAGAGGAAAAATGTTAGGTCATATTATTTGTAATACAATATCTACATTAAGGTGATAAACAGATTGAATATTAGAAAATTAAAAGGAAAAGAGGAAACTAAGAATGAAAGAAAAAATAAATGCTCTATCATTTATAAAGAAGTCAAAAATAAAATTTTGTTTAAGATGATAGAAAATAGGAGAGGAAAAATGTTAGGTCATATTATTTGTAGTACAATATCTACATTAAGGTGATAAACAGATTGAATATTAGAAATTAAAAGGAAAAGAGGAAACTAAGAATGAAAGAAAAAATAAATAGAAGTAAAAAATAAAATTTTGTTTAAGATGATAGAAAATAGGAGAGGAAAAATGATAGGTACAATATCTATGTACATTAAAGTGATAAACAGATTAAATATTAGAAATGAAAAAGAAAAGAGGAAACTAAGAATGAAAGAAAAATAAATGCTCTATCATTTATAAAGAAGTAAAGAAATGCAGAATGAGCTAGAAATTACTCCACCGGCAAGAGTCTAAGGTTTTAAATGTACATTGATGAGCTACCTACTGTCTACTATTTCAAGGGCTATGTTAGTGTAAATATACGCACGATCCAAACAATTGTGTAAATAAAATTATTACTGATCAGATTGAATATTGTTAAAGTTACGAATTTTGCACGAAACTAGCATGCGTTGGTGGTGTAATGGTCAGCATAGTTGCCTTCCAAGCAGTTGATCCGAGTTCGATTCTCGGCCAACGCATACTTTTAATAACCAAAGGTTCCAATTATTTTCTAACAGCGAAGTTTTAATTAGCCGGGGTAAATGATGTGTAACTACTCACACAGTTACTACATGTGATAATAATTACGTGATTGTGGACGCTACCTCATCATTTGTAAATAATAAATAATAATCTATACATCTTTGAAAAAATAAGTGTAGTCCGCTACACTCTACCCATAAATATTTGGACTACAACACGTGACTGGATTATATTGACATATTCATACCATGTACTAAAATTGCAATAAAATCCGTTGTACAAATAATAAAACATCGACATACGGATTTGAAATAAATGTTATCATGCGTTGGTGGTGTAATGGTCAGCATAGTGCCTTCCAAGCAGTTCTTATTGCCACAATCGACTAAGGCGCTATTTCGCGGAATGCCAGAGGGACAGTCACCCAGTAAACCAATTCAAAAGGATATTTTTTGACGAAGCAATCGAAATCCGTTACAGCTTGGCTGAAATTACTTTTGTATGTCCGGATGTCCACTTTTCTCGATTTTCTCGCCTGCTGGTCACATTTCTCAACTGATTCATGTGAAATATAGTGAATAGGTTCGATAATCATTTAGAAATTTTTGTCGAATCAGTTTCAAAATGGCGAAGATTGATACTTTTTTCTTTTCTAAATGTTAATAAAATACATATTTCAGCCATTTAGAAACAGACTCGCAAGGTCCTCCGCTTTGTTAACAAGCTAGAAGCTTAGCACTTACATCGAGAATGTCAAGCAAGATTCTCTGAAAGCTTTAGCCGTACATACCTGAAATAAAAGAGAAAACATATATTAAGAGGCCTTATTCCTTTTAAAATGCTGATTGTTTAGACATTTTTCTCTATGATTAAACATGTTTCTTAACATATTATTGATGTTACTACCTAGAACAGGGCTATTGGGATTTATTGGTATATATTTGAAACCTACAGTTTGAATTTTTCATTGATAATTTTTGTTCGAAAAACTACTCGAAATTGACAAAATTCACGTGGAAAATTCGTTTTTTCAACTTATTTTCGATTGCACGTAATAAAAGCATGAAATAGCTACGTTACTACCTAGAACTCGGGAAAAAGTATTATTCACTTCAAAAAGTTGGTTGAAATTATCAATATATTCGTCATAATATGAAAAAAATAAATTTTAAAAGGAATAAAGGCCTCTTAAATAAAACTTTTTTGTTAAATATGCAAAAAAAAATAAACTTATTAAAAAAATTAATTAATTTTCTATTTGTAATCAACTGTTGCAGAATCAATTTGATTCACACCGCGGTTTCCGATTGAGTTAAAATATTGCATATATAATTATGCAATTAGAATGAAAATGTAATATTATTATGACCTGGAACTAATCTGCCGGTGGTGCCAGAAGGAGGCAAGTTTAACTTTATAATAAAACGATGCAAAACTCATCAAGTTTAAGTATTTCAATAAGTTTAAGCTCGTTTGATTCGTTTTGACGAACAATTGACGTTCGTGCTAAAAGGTGCACGTAATTGTCAAAAAAAAGTTTGGCTCTGAAATAGGTTTCTTGATAAAAACTTGTCTAATTATGTGCTTATTATGTACAGTCTGACACAAAAGAGTAGAAATTAAAAAGTGGCAATACTGTCGTGTCGTCCCTTTCTAATCAATCTAAGAAAACGGGGACGACACGTTAGTATTGCCACTTTTTAATTTCTACTCTTTTGTGTCAGACTGTAATGTAAGCACTTTATCGCTCACGACAGTTAAAAATTCAACCGTAACAAATAACATAGGTATTTATTAACCCTATAATATTTCAAGGGCTGCTTCCACGTGAACAAACAATATATCGAAACAGTTGTGTATTTTTCTTACTACTCCAACGTATTTTTGTTTCCTAAGTTAGTTATATATTTTGTACAGCGGTAACATGCGTTGGTGGTGTAATGGTCAGCATAGTTGCCTTCCAAGCAGTTGATCCGAGTTCGATTCTCGGCCAACGCATACATTTTGCGGTCTAGATTGTAAGCTTTAATGATTCCATAAACGTGACAAGTATTTTGGTTTTTTTATTATTTGATATTTGAAAACTACTTAGGTATTCATGTTATTTGATGGTTGAACAGTTAAAGATCGTTACTAACAGGTTACGGTAATAAAAAAATGTTAACACGAAAGAAGTGGTGAGCACTGTCTAGTTGGCTGTAAAGTTCATTTAATGACATTAGTTTCCTCTCGTTGGCGGAAAGATACAGTAAAAAAATCAATAGAGGTAATGAAATTCACTTCGCAAACACGGAATAACAATTCGGGAACCACCAGCTCCGGAAGGTGGAGCAAATAAAAAGTTAATCTACAAAACTGTCGCAGTCGACTATTTGTAATCAAGTTATCGCCCCCGAAGCACAGTAGAAGTATCACAACAGTATGACACCAAACCACCACCAATGTCGCAAATAAGCAGTATCTTGCATATTTGTCCATTATATTGCACTTTGTTATCATGAAATCGTGATGTTTATTATTTGAGCTGATGACATTTAAAGGATATATCGTAAAAGTTGAAATATTGCTCGTCCCTGTCATTTGTGTCATATAAAAATAAAGAATAATAATGAAAAAGAAAACATTACATATAACAGTTAAGGTCGTATAGCATTTATTGCCAATTATAAGGGGTTGATTTTGTCAAAGGTCGAGTTGAGACCTTGATTTTACAAAGAAATATCTTCGTTTTTAATTCAATCGCTTCCCTAACACCAAAATTATCTTCCTTGCCAACCATTTTATTAAACAACTAGCTTTTGCCCGCGACTACGTACGCGTGGAACTTGATAAAATGGATTATTAAAAGCGCCTAAGCAAATATAAGAGCAATTGTGCTTTTGGTCTAATAATTACATTTCCTACAGGGTCACCGCACCCCAACAGAAATGTTCACTCACTTTTCAATCTTTTTAGGTATAATTTCCAGGATGAAAACTATCCTATGTCCTTCCTCGTATCTTACACTATCTCTATGCCAAATTTCATCAAAATCGATTAAGCGGTTTAAGCGTGAAGAGGTAACAGACAGACAGACACACTTTCGCATTTATAATATTAGTATGGATTCGTCGGGTAGTGATAAATTTGGCCAACATCTCCAGTAATAACTTGCTGATTCACCAGAACATCAAAAATCACGATGTATGCAACTACGCCGAACCATTATAAAAGGAAGGTAAATAAGTAATATCGTGATTTATCATGATTTTGTGTTAATTATGTGTATAAACCACGAGAGTATAAAATACTTTTTTAATGGTATGTATTCAAATTGTTGCCGTACTGATTATGACTCGTCTTCTGTGCCCCAGGGGTGTAAGGTGAATTACGCGGAAAAGTTGGCGTCGTGACGTTTGTCGACCCGAGTGACGCAGGAATTCCCTTATTGACCTGATTTCGGTAATCTGCGGGTTGGAGGTACAATCAAAGTTCAAATTCTAGATTACGCTTCTTTTATTGACCATTTCGCTTGACGGCTATTTTAAACATCAACATTAGCCATATCGCATCGTAACTGACATTTCACAAGTAGTGTACATTAGTTATGTTAGTAGTTGTAACTAATTCTCGTGAAATTTTGTGAGCAGGTTAGTTTATTATATATTATTTTTCAAAATAGTAGAATTTGGGGAGTTAAACATGTAAAAAAGTCATACTTCACACATCAATTCGAAAAATTATCGCGAGGTTTACAGCTCGCAGATTCACTCTGTAAGTAGACCACTGTAAAAATAATAATTAAGTGCAAAAAAACTAATAATAATAGGTATGTGAACATTTTGAAGTGACTTAATTAATGATTAATGAGGGACTCAATATTTTCCCATGAAAATTAAATTCAAAGTGCTCTATTCTATCTACGAGTATGTGGTAAATTTTAATCAATGAAGCGATACTGATAGTAAGTAAAGTAGTGATAAACATAAACCGAACGCCCAATGCGATGATCGCGGTTCAACTCCCGAAAATAAGGTTGCATTTTTGTTCTCTAGTCAAACAGAACTTACGCAAGCGAGATGGAACGACGAAAAAATGCACGCACTACAAACAAAGAGTTTCGAAGTACCAGTTCTGTGGAGCTGATTTTTAAACGGTTTTTTTCATTTAAATTAATAATTCGTAACATTATATAATTACAATAACGGTGTTATTGTTCGTGTAACGTAAGCCGTATATTAAAATTTTTGAATGATGTATCGATATTTAAGTGCCATAAGCTAAATGCCGAAATACGAAGAAGCGGTTATAAATTTTGATTCAAACAAAATTTACGACATATGAATCAGCATGATTCCATCATTGCTTGGCAATTACAAAAGTAGATATCTTTCAGAAGCTCGGAACGTATTTCGAATTCCCTCAAAATTACACTGTGTTACTATAGAACACGGTTCCACAGGTGATAAGGATTCGAGTTTTCGACGGCTGAACGAAGCAATTATGTTGTCAAGTGAAAATCAAGAGACCCATCGTTAAGGCGCGCGGATGATATTTGAGACATCTTGTTATGGTACGACAGTGATGGCGGCAACCTTAATGCGGTCCTTAAGATGCCTTATTAGTTATTCCTTATAAATATTTTTTTCTTCATATTATGACAAATATATTGATAATTTCAACCAACTTTTTAAAGTGCATATTCCTGTTTCTTGAGTTCTAGAAAGTAACATAGCTATTTCATGCTTTCAATGCGTGCAGTCGAAAAAAAGTTGAAAAAAAAAACGTTTTCTGCGTGAATTTTGTCAATTTCGTTTTTTTTTTTTTTTCATAAACACGTTATCAATAAAAAAATCAAACTGTAGGTTTCAAATATGTACCAATAAATCTCAAAATCCCTGTTCTAAATAGATTGATAATAAGTTCAGAAACATGTTTGATCATAGAGAAAAATGTCTAAAACAATCAGCATTTTTGAACGGATAAGGAGCCTTAAGCAATTCCTCTTTTCTTCGCGAATCCTATTTTGATCCATCAATTTTGAAATTAAGTATATTTAGAAAGTTCGTTGGTCTATTTTTCGAGGTACTTACACCAAGCTCCCAAACACCTAAAAACAAAAAATAATGGTACCTTTATAACTTGATTAGAGTGCATATATATTATCTACTTTTGTTATTGCTCATAATGAAATAATGAACTTTATTCTGCAAGTAGGCCACAAGGGCACTTTTACATGTCTGAGTCTACCGGCATTTCACAAGAGGAGACCACTGTTGAGAAGAAAAGCCGAAAGAAACTCAACAGTCAGTAATTTTTTCATAAAGGATAAGTACTTAACTATTACAGTAATATTAACTTAACTATACGTAGTTCTCGAAGAAAACATATTAAAAGTGTATTCTAAGATATAAATGAGGACTAGATAGTGTAAGAATAAAATATAGAAACTACAAGAAAGTATGACGGTTTAACACAATTTATGTACGTTTGATATGCATTCTTATTAGAACTGTATCCCTTAAACTAGTCAGGTACAATCTAAGGAGTCAGTTACTCGGTTTCTGGTTCAGCCCATGCATTTTTGTCTGTCAGATAGTCCTCTACTGTATAATATTTATGCTTTTGACATTAGAGATTTAAATAGATAATAATATTTGAGAGTTGTCCTCGATTGCCCTGGGAACCCACCATCGGATCCTGATTTAGTGACAATGGACCTCAAGAGTATAACTCTTTCAAATAAAATAATAATAATAATGAGAATCGGTTCACAACTGGCGGAATAATCACGTAACATACATACAAAAGACATAAAGTCGTATTCAGCACCTCCTCCTTTTTTTACGTCGGTTGAAAGTTAAAGGCGAATCCTCGCGGCTAGGACATTCCCTATAAGTTACTAGGTATTATCGTAACGAGCCTGTGTAAATCTTGTAAAGTATCGCTGAAAAACTGTAAAATTTAGCCACTAATAAAACTCACTAACCTACACGAAAATCTCGAAATGATAACGATATTAGACACGATTTTTTAAACCTTCATCTAAGCATTTAAGTAGCTTTTCAATACCTATAATAATACCGTAAAAGAAATTGTGTGTTTTATAAGCGAAATCGCATCGCATCGCATTGCAATAATAATAAAGCTATACTTTGCGAAGTGTGCACAGAATTTAAACTGGTTTTGGCTGCGGCACGCGTCTCTCAACTTTTTGATTGTTTACTTTCTAAATCTCATATCTTGCACTTAGAGTGATTGCAAATATAACCTTGTCCTTTGCTTTGTAAGATTAATAATTCAATTGCGAAAAAATAAACGCGTGCGATCCAGAAAATAGATGGTATTTTTATTAAACTGACGAGACACGAATCTCGCAAATCTCTTTCAAATGTTTGTGTCATTTGGGATGATGATCGCTTGAAGGCTTTTTGAGAGGTTGTAATATTATCCTAGCTGTAATATTAAAACTAATGTCTTGTTTGACTCTAGTAACACGTACATGAGTGCAGACGTTATGTTAAATGTCTTGTAGGATTATTTAAAAAAAATTGATTATCTTTGGTAGGATAACTATGACTAGGTCTAGAAGCCCGTGGCTAAGAAGTATTTTGGTATACTCGTATATATATTCTTTCCAGACTCCTGTATATTTCTATAACTTGAAGAAAATACTCGATTGTTTTACCTTTATTTTTTTTTATATTTCTATGAACCAGTACTGAGTAGGTAAATATTCAGCGGTTTTAGACAAATACTCGATCATACACCGTCTTTGCTTCTTTGATTAAAAATAGCTGATGTCATTTTTTTTGCCGATATTTGCTTACATCAATCTAACAAAGTTATTCGTTGCGTTGCAGATTGCTGCGTAAAAAGATACAAAATGAAACGTTTTTAAGAGAAAATACCACTCCATGCCTAATATAAGGTACAAACATTACTGAGACTTGACTAATGTGATCCATCTGTATACATTTACGTATTGTTTAGCAAATAAAATATTTCATTTCATTTCATTTAAATACTACTACGCATACTAAGCGTCCGTTTGCGGCGGAATTTTGTCCACAAACAGACGCCGAGTACACAGATTCTAAGTAATAATATTCGCAAAAATTAAAACGGTCCGACAGCTAAATAACTAATGCCAAATAACTAAACCAGTTTTAACACAATGTCCATGATTTATAAAGTAAATATTATAGAATTATATTATACTTTGTTCTGTTAAAAGAAGCGGTGGTAGCCTAGTGGTTAAGGCATGCGACTTTCAATCTGGAGGTCGCGGGTTCGAACTCGGCCCGTACCAATGAGTTTTTCGGAACTTATGTACGGAATGTCATTTGATATTTACCACTCGCTTTTCGGTGAAGGAAAACATCGTGAGGAAACCACCTAAGCCAAGCCCAATAAGGCCTAGTTTCCCCTCTGGGTTGGAAGGTCAGATGGCAGTCGCTTTCGTAAAAACTAGTGCCTACGCCACATCTTGGGATTTAGGTAGCCGACCCCGATTGAGAATTCATTCTCTAAAAATGGGACAAAGGCTAGGAGGATGATGACTTTGTTCTGTTAAATGTAAGCATAATACAAAATAGCGTATTTGTTAAAGCAATCAGCAGCATGCCACATTATCCCGACACACATTACCAGCAGCACAAAGGCATTTCACCGCAATTAATTCCGTTTTTTGTCATCACTTTGTTGCTGAGATAAACGATTTAATTCCGGCTAAGCGGCGTCTGCAGGCGAATGTCTACTTAAACCGACTTTTATTAATGAGGTTGGTTTTAAAATTCTACTCGGAGTGCGGGAAGAGTGCGATTAATACTCTCGGGAGTTACAGGGCAATTCCGTTGCGCAGATTCACGAACAGTTCTGTTCTGTCCATTGTTTGCACACGTCTGAAGAAAATAAGCGTAAGGTCCAGATAACTAATAGTTCCACTTTTAGTAAAATCGTCAAAAAAGGTTCAAGGAAAGAACATAATATACCATGGACCGCGAGTGTCGCAAATCGTACACGAACGAATTTTTACACTTTTTTTTAAACGGTTTTAAGCTTAATTTAGCGGAAATAAAAACCCGTACGTTTTTTAACTGCTCATGACTCGTCATCTACTACAATATAATACAAATATGCTTATGCACACCAAAGTAAAAAAAATAAACACAAATACACAATAAACAGAAAACAGGCCGTCTTATCGCCAAAACAGCGATCTTCTGCAGACATCCTTTGGGTAGTGATCTTGGGATTAGTGTTACTAGAGTCAGACCACGCTTACTCTTCCGAGCAAATGAACTGTCAAACCACACTAACTGTGTATGGTTTGACAGTTCACTTTGTATGGTTTGACAGTTCATTTGCTTGGAAGAGTTAGTGTGGTCATATACATTACACTCTTTTGATTAAAGTAACATCAACGAAGTATTCTCTGTATCTATGTCCCCGTTTAGTAGGACCGTGAGATATAAACCAACGAGGCGTTTCTCTTCGCCCCGTGAGATGTGGGGGTTAGTTTGCACTTTTATACTTACAATCCCATTTGCTTTGTGGATGGAATTTTAAGTCGGCAGTTCGTACAAATGGCATTAACCACAGATAAAAGGAATAAAAACTTCATTTATTAGTAGGTACCTATAAACTTCTATGTGTGACAACGGTCAAACATACTTTTTATGAACATAGTTGGTATAATTATTTATTAATTTAAATTTTCAAGCAGTGCCATGTGTTAGGTTAGGCTAGTGGTAGACACTGACCATAAGAATACTACAGTGGTAGGGTTTTCTAAGAAAGTAATTTGATAAGTCATATATATATTTGGAGTGTTTTCATGAATTAACCTTAGATAAAATAATTGTTAATTTATTTCCAAAAAATACCGTCTCTTGCATTGAAAACGAAATTTGGTATGTCGTCGCAACCGAATATCCATAGCAAATAAATAACTTTAGTAGGTATGTAGCAAGCAACTCAAGAAATGTCCAAAAGTTTAATAAGCTGATTCTAATCCAGTGATTTTGTTGATATTGTGACTGCAAACCTTTGTTCTTCACATTGTTTTTCTTTCAAAACAAATTCTGGTCGCTGGGGAAAAATAGTTCTTACTTTTCTGCGCACAAGTTTTGTTAATTGGCTTTGATTACAGGTCTTGGAAGAATATTAGAAATGAGACGATGCTATAAAAGTAATTTAATGTTAGACGTATACATAGCTAACAAGTCGAAAAATAGTACAGCCAGACTATTTTAGCATGCAATATGACATTAAGCCAGTATTAAAATTGACAGCCATTTTTGAAGCAAACCGTACATAGCATAACCATGAGTATATTATGAGGTTCGAAAATGTTCTGAATGGCCCCGAGAACATGGCGGCGCGCGCGTTTGCTCGACTTGACGGAGGCACTATCGTGCCTCCAGATAACTGAAACGTTGTTTTATTCGGGTTCCGTAAATATTAGTCGTTTAAGTTTCGTGATAACAATCTAGAATCCGGATAATACACCTATATTAGCACAAGTGCTGCATCTACGGACCAAATGCGGTGAATTCCAAAATTACAGTTTATGTGTTTGTATGCATATAGAACATTCTGTCAAGTAAATTAAGTTTCAGTAGGGTTGATTTTTAAATCTTATGTCATTTATTTATTTATTTATTTATTTACAATTACATATCCGTAACTTACAGCTAATTGCCATTTGCCAAAGCGTTACAGATCTTAACCTATCGTAAGTTATATACTACTGGTTTAGATTAGAATATATCAATTACTATTATTAAGCTCAAAAATTGTACTTATTTTGAGTGGAACATTCAGGAAAAATCATATCAGTACGATGCAGCAGCGGGCCGCCAGTCGTAAAGTGTCATCTGTTGGTGAAAATTTCTTTGTCTTCTCATCATGCCGAAACGGCTGGACGGATTTTAACCAATTTTAGTACAGGTATAGCTGTTATAAGACGGTTATAGGACACTTTTTACCCGACTTAAAAAAACATACGCGGAGGAAGTTTGGCATCTTCTACGTAGATACAAAATAAAAGGGTTCAAATCACCCCATTAACCTCGTAATAAATAAAGTCATCGAACGCAACGATTTATCATTTCGAATGCGTTTACCTTCTGTTCGGCCAGTTATTTAGGTAGGCAGGGAATACATCGAAATATTGCTTATGCAGGCTACCATAATTCTTGGGGCCATCGGAAACGTATATGGACGGGAACAATTAATCATGTTGCGAAACAGCCGTGAGTTTGGCGGTAAACATTCTCGACACACTGTACGCGCGTATCGAGAACAATAAACACGTAATGAAGTATCAGATACAAATATGTGATAACCCAGCTGGTTTTATTAGAACTAGTTGATAGCATAAAATGTATCATCTGTCTCATGAGCCCTTGTACATCTAATACCTACATAATACCGAGTAAGCTAGCGTTTAAAAAGTCCGTGTGCAGCTTCTTTGCTGGCAGAAATGAAGTCTCGTAGTCTATCTGCTTAGTATGTTTCATCGCTGTATATATTTATTTATATTATATATGTATATATTATATTACACGTATGTATATATTTACATGAATAGCAAAAATTATGTATAAGTATTATAATTATGTTTTGTTACTTATGTGTAAGTTAGTTGCACCGCCTACAATTTTTCCGCTTTGCCCTAAGGTTGACTGGTAGAGAAATGCCTTATGGCATTAAGTCCGCCTATTGTAAGATAAGTTTTCTTTTGTGCAATAAAGATTAAATAAATAAATAATGCCATAAAAACGTAGTAAAAAGCTTAGGCTTAACTCTGGATAGAGATGGGCGCTTATGGGTAAATATCCGATAAATACCCAATCTACTACTACTACTGCCCGGTAGATTGGGTATTTACCCGGTATTTATCAGGTATTTACCCATGAGCGCCCATCTATACTCTGGACGCAGAGCGGGCTACGTTTCTTAGGCTGAAGCCAAACGAGCGTAATTTGAGTCGCGTAATTTCGGTCGCGCCATACTTAGTGCGACGTGATAACGTGACATGATGTATGGTGCGACCGAAATTACTCTCGTCTGGTTTGAAGTGGTCGCGTGTGAATGTGTTTATGTCTATTTATGGGAAAATGCGCATTTTCCCCATATATTTCAATATACAGATTATTAAAAATGATTATCTAATATTATATTAAATATAGAACAAATATAGAATAGATGTTGTGTCGTTGCCTATCCTATCCTCTCTATTAAACGGGCGAATAACTTTCTTACTCTCAGGATTATAATGAAGGGATACAGATTATTAATTACGACTCTTTATCAGATGATATATACTGTCTATCGCTTTCTATGTTGATGTTGTGTAACGCAATAATAATCAAATCAGTTCGTGAGAAGCAAAAACTGTAAGTTCATGTATTTAACATATAGCACTTGACGGAGAACTGTAGTTCTACCAAGAAATTGCTAGGGGCGCTCTATTTTTCTCCATACAAATCGTTTACGCTGTCGCTAAGTTCGGTAACGTTAACTGATTGTAAGGGTGCTGAATGCGATTCAATTTGTATACCCATCCCGTTTTGCTCTTACTCGATCCAGATAAAACCTCTCAGTTTTCACCCAAATTGTGAATCGCAATCTGAGGGCTGACGGACTGTATTATGCTTCGTCGTCAAAATATCTGTCACGTCCCACAACACTGTATTTCATCCACATGGACCATGGGTATCAAGTGCGTATACAATTACGTGTATCCGATACTTTTACACCAAGGGCTCTGTTTGCTTAAGACATAAATCACCGTGAGGCGAAGAAAGTCATTTGCCTGCTTAGCGTGCAAAATGCGAATTACTCACTTTACAAAGTACTTTTTTTGCTCAAAACAAAGTAGGAGACAAAGTTAATAAATAAAAGCCATAAATATTTTATACAAATTGGGCAGTGATTAAATGAATATATGCTGTGTTTGTAAAGATATGGTTTTTAGGGTTCCGTACCTAAAGGGTAAAACATCATCAAAGTTATTTTTTAAGATAAGAGAAGTAACGCGACCATAAAGCGCCATCAAAATCAAGATTGAGAGACAGGCGTTTGAGGCAGTTTAGTAATCGTGGAGATTAAAATCGTGTTACAACAATTTCGAGGTTATGGCGTCCAGTAGCTGCCACCCATTTAGATTCTATCACATTCTCTCTTCGGGCACGTTTTACGGTGGCGCTATGAAGTCGACTATTGTTATCATAATAAACTACTTAGTTTCTGCCTGTGGATCCTGTGGGAATAAAATAATTAAATAAAACCCACTACACTCAGATTGCCTGGAAGAGACCGCGTTTTAGCGATAGACCGCCTGTTGTTATTGTTACCACTTTGATTCCAATCAATTATTTGCTTCGATATATAATATTTATTATCATTACTATTAAAAATAATCGAACCCGGTACCTGTCTCTGTATTTAAAGGTGCAACATAAACGGTAAATATGATTTTTAAGATACAAAAGCTAGAATTTTATTGAGAAACTAGTTTAGCACCTGTGGTTTCAGAACGTTCCGCACGCAAACAAAACGGAGCTCGTATTCGAACAGAGCTCGTAAATTAAACAATTTATTTGTGGGTCAAAGAAATTCAAATAAAAAGTACAACCAATGGACCTGTCGTTGTCATTTGTTTTAGTGAGTGTTAGCGATAAGAAAATAACAAATCTTAATATACATTCTGACTAAGTATTGTGATCACTTGATCAGCAAAGCAACTGAAACAGGTAAAGATGAAATACGACAGTTCCGTACTATTTGTTGCCCCATCATATTGGAAAATATTTATTTACTTACAAATTTTAACTGGCTCCCTTAAAATTACCAAATATCGCAATGTCTCAACTCAAGTCAGAAAGATGATTTTTAACAACTAGTGTGTTGCTGCCACTGATGAGTATGGTGCTATTTACTATAGAATCAAGAAATGAGGAGATCGAATTCAGAAGGGCGTTAGATACAATTGAAACAGTTGCTAAACTTAAGTGGCAGTGGGCGGGGGACGTTGCTCGTGGAACCGATGGGCGTTGGGGCAGAAAGGATCTTGAGTGGCGACCGCGTAACGGAAGACGCAGCCCCAACAAGATGGACAGACGACCTGATTAGGGGTGCGGGAAGGTAAACTGTCTGAAACACAATTTTTTGTTTCCCATTTGTAACGTTTCGCCAAATTTTCAATTTTGTCCGAAAGTGTTTTTTTCCTGAAACCCGTAATATTTTCAGGATTTTATAAACATCTTTATAAAGAACCCATTAGGTTTAGGTTAGGTTTGTTTTATAATTATTCTGAAAAATTAACAGTTTTTGAAAAAAATTGCCGTCGGAAAAATGAGAATTTGGCGAAACGTTACGAATGGGAAAGAAAACATAGAAAAATAGCGTCTCAGATAGGTAACCGTGCGGGAAACAGTCGTATGAGGGCGGCGCACGACAAATAGTTGTGAAGAACTTTGAGAGGTCTTTGTTGACGTCTGGCCGGTTTTCGGCTGATACCTACTGATAATAAATCAAGGTATAATCTACACCTTAAAAGATCCAGTAATTTTAAGGGTTGAAGATTTATGATAATCGGTAAGATATTTCACTTATAATTAGTTCAGTACCCGAAAGGTAAAGGAACCCCAAATATTTTCAGTATCATTTCTTATAAATAGACTGTGATCATAATCAGAGTTCTCCATAACCTTGATTATATTATTATTTACTCTTTCAAATCCAATTCCATTCCGTGTAACTGGCTGTCTCAATCCCAGTATACAATGGAACAAAGCACCAACGGGGTAATGAGCAGGGCTGAAAACACTCATAATCTTGCTTTCCCAACTTTCCCTATTAGTAGTTTGTTTAAAATCAGAGTCGGGTGCAATCTCTGGTCTTACTGTCGATTGCGCTCTTTGCTTCGGAATTTTATTCTCTAAAACTTCCGCACAGTTGCAGCGATCAGTTTAGAAAGTTTGCAGTGTTGATTTTTATTTAGGAACTAGAGGTTAACCGCACCTCTTCCGCGTAAAACCTTTTTTTTCACCGTAGTCGGGTTAAAAGTATCCTATAACCATATTTTGCTGTCTAGTTATCCGTGTACCGAAATTGGTAAAAATCAGTCCAGCTATTATTTTCATTCAAATCCGGTATTCGACCAATTTTAGAGATATAATGGAGATCTCTCCTTTTCATCGCTATCCGTCACTTTTGACGTGTGCCTACTTGACAAGTGGCGATATCCCTAGAACATCGCAACTTCGTCAATTCGGACGCGAAAAATTTTAGCTTCCTTTGTATGTGACTTTAAATTGACCGCGTAGTACGTGAAATTAGTCCGTTACGTTTCGTTCAAAACAGAAATTTATATAAATGAATAACATTTTTGACAATCATTATCGCCTTCGTATTTCCAAAATTGAGATGAGATATGTCACTTTTAAGCTCATCGCATTTAAATGACAGTTCAATGGCGATATGACTGTTATCTAATAGAGATTTGACGTTTGGCGATCACTCAAATGTCAATCTCGAATTGGGCCCCTGCATAGTGTTGTTAAGATTTATTTTGAAATGATAACTCTACAGAATACTCCATTGTGGGGTATTATGGAGTTTATCTTTATTAGAAAACGATCTCCAAATATCTGAAAATGTCTTATAAGAAAAATTGCGATATTTTAGATGTTAGAGAATAAAAAATATGCGTTGGCCGAGAATCGAACTCGGATCAACTGCTTGGAAGGCAACTATGCTGACCATTACACCACCAACGCATGTTGTTATCTCGCATATTTCATACTAGCTTTTGCCCGCGGCTTCGCTCGCACAGGGTCCGTAAATATTATATCTGTGTAACTTTCTACCCGCTTTATTGTTTCTTAAAATAATACAACTAATATAAATCTGCGCGCATACATAAATTTTTGGGTAGTAGATGTATATATTTCTAGATCACGACGTGGTATAATATACACATGGGGCAATTCATTTTCCAATGAACCAAACAAGATCATAGTCAAAAGTTTAATCTCCTTAAGGATAGGAATTTCCTCAAACGTTTAAATCAGTATTCTCGGTATCAGTATTCTACAAATAGCCGGTCAAGTGCGAGTCGGACTCGCGCACAGAGGGTTCCTTGCGAACTATGAAATCACTGCACATTAACATTACTAAGGAAAAGATAAAATATACTAAGTGGCAAACTTAACATTACCGTTGGGAAACTGTTTTACGTACTTTAAATACAGACTACTTTTTTAATTAATTAGTAATGTATAGTTTCAGATTACTCCCTATAAGTACTCGTAGTAAGAGAGTAAGACTACTTGCTACGATTATTTGCCATATTCATAGTTTTAGTTCAACTGAAAATACCTAAGTACCTTATAAAATTTGATTCCCTTGAGAGTATCGACGTTTGTTGTGGCACAGGTAAACAATCGAATCTTTTTTTACGTTATAACTTAGAAGTTTGGTTTTTTAACAACTTCAAAGGATTATAATAATATAGTCCTGAGTATTTATAATAATATGGTTTTAATTTCCATTTTATTCCATAGACGGACAGACAACTAAGTGATCCTTTTAGGGTTGCGTTTTCCTTTTGAGGTACGGAACCCTAACAATGCATTTTTTTACACGAAGTTTTGTCACTCAATCCTATGTTTTGCATAATTATAAAGTTTTTAACCTCTTCAGGGGATAACTTTCCAAAAATGAATGCAGTTTATACACGAATATTCCTCACATGAACTTTCTTCTTCCCCCTTTACTCAGACAATACTCGTACATTTCAAAAAAAAACAGAAAGTAGTATTTTGACACACGGAATATGACCAGGCTTACGAAAACATTCTCATCTTTTCTCATCCAAAATTTTCGCCTCCCATTAGAGATGAATTTCCAAAAAAACTTAAGCTTATTTACTCAATTTTTTGTGAATATTCTACAAAAAAATGCATCTTACTTTGTAACTTCATTTACGGTGAAAAGTTGTTTGTAATGATTAACCTATGCCCGAAATATTATCACTCTTACTCAAAAAATTCCAAGCTCTTTATACAAACTGACAACTCCATTAGGGGTTGAATTTTCAAAAACGCTGAAATCAATATTTTCAGTTTTTGATGAAAAGTCTACCCGCAAAATAGTGCACCTCTTACTCAAAAAAGGCCCGATTCTCATACAAAGTTCCATTTCCATTTAACCCCTTTCAGGGATGAATTTTCAAAAATGCTGACACTTGTTTTCTTACTTTGTATAGAAGAATCTATACACGTAATGTTACTCAAAGAACCTCAAGGTCTTCATTGAAAATTGAATTGGTTGAATTTTCAAAAACGCTGATTTACATGTTCTTAGCTTTTGATGATCAGTGTACACACAAGATAATGCACCTCTTCGTCAAAAAGGCTCGATTTTCAAATAAAGTTTCACTGTCCATTTAACCCCTTTCGGGGATGAATTTCCAAAAATCCTGAAACTCGTCTTATTACTTTGTATAGAAGAACCTATACACGAAATATTACCACTCCTACTCAAAGAATCTCAAGCTCTTCATACAAATATTCACCTCCCTCTTTACCCCATTAGGGGTTGAACTTTCAAAAACGCTGAAATCAATATTCACAGTTTTTAATGAAGGGTCTACACGCAAAAGAACGCCTCTTACTCAAAAAAGCCCCGTTTCTCAAGAAAGTTCCTGACTGTCCATTTAACCCCTTTCGGAGATGAATTTCCAAAAATGCTGAAATTGTTTTCTTACTTTGCAAATAAGAACCTGTCCGCGAAATATTACCGCTCCTACTCAAAGAATCCCAAGCTCTTCATAGATTTTTTCAACTCCCTCTTTGCCACATTAGGGGTTGAAATTTCAAAAACGCTGAAATGCATGTTTTCAGTTTTTGATGATCAGTCTACACGCAAAAAAATGCACCCCTTACTCAAACAGACCACGTTTTCCTTACAAAGTTTCACTGTGCATTTAACCCCTTTCGGGGATGAATTTCCAGAAATGCTGAAACTTATTTTCTTACTTTGTATAGAAAGAGCTGTACACGAAATATTACCACTCTTACTCAATGAATTCCAAGTTCCTCATACAAACTTTCACCCCCTATTTAAACCCTTTAAATAATGAATTTTCTAAAATTCTGAAATTAGTTTTCTTGTTTTTAGATCGAGAATCTATATACAAAGTTTTATTACTCTAACTCAAAAATTACGTAAGTTCCATACAAACTTTCAACCCCGATTTTTCACCCTTAAGGGATAAGTTTTGAAAAATGCCTTCTTAGTGCTTGTTTGTATCGTATACTTGATCTATTCTAGAAATTTGAAGTTCCTAGGTTCAGTAGTTTCGGCTCTACGTTGATGAGTGAGTCAGTCAGTCAGGACTTGTCCGTTTATATGTATAGATTAATAATTGCAGAATTCCTAATAATATTAGTATTTACTATTTACACAGATGCTTTAAAGGCAGCATGAAAATCAAATAAAATATGTTATAATTATAATACTTAGATCATACTTACACAAGGATTTTAAATCAACACTTAAACTCTAGTTACCGGTTTATATTTTAGTACACTCGGGAGTGCATGTTATTTACATTATCACACTAATATTATAAAGGCGAAAGATTGTGAGTGTGTTTATGTGTATGATTGTTACTTCTTCACGCTTAAACGGCTGGACCAATTTTGATACACTTTGGTATGAAGGTAGCTGACTCCCTGGATTAAGACATAGGCTACTTTTTATCCCGAATAATTTGGTGTTCCCGTGGGATGAGCGGGTAACACCGCGCGGCACAGCTAGTAAATTATATAAAGACCAGCTTTTGCCCGCGACTACGTACGCGTGGAACTTGATAATAGAGATTATTAAAAGCGCCTAACCAAATGTAAGAGCAATTGTGCTTTTGGTCTAATAATTACATTTCCTACAGGGTCACCGCACCCCAACAGAAATGTTCACTCACTTTTCAATCTTTTTAAGTATAATTGCCAGGATGAAAACTATCCTATGTCCTTCGTCGGATCTTAAACTATCTCTATGCCAAATTTCATCAAAATCGATTCAGCGGTTTAAGCGTGAAGAGGTAACAGACAGACAGACACACTTTCGCATTTATAATATTAGTATGGATAGTCGCTGACGAAAACACACTCGAACTCGCATGTCCAAAAGGTCTCAGCCCGTCTTGCACAACTATGCTTCGCGACTCTTGTCGCGCGACAAAGCATCGTCCGTCACTCTGTCACAGTACAGCGAAGAAAGAGAGAGGTTATATTTCTCGCACGAGAATGAGTCGTGTGTCACAGTTGTGCTAAATTACATTAGATTTCTTTGTTTCTCTCTTTATTTATTTGCACCTATAAATGAATTGAATTGAATTTAAAGTATTCAAACTACACCTCATTTGAGGCGTGACTAATGTATTTAATGGCATGCATTAAAATCACTTGAACAAATAAAATTGTATCGAAATATGGATTTTCAAGTATAAGTTATCATGCGTTGGTGGTGTAATGGTCAGCATAGTTGCCTTCCAAGCAGTTGATCCGAGTTCGATTCTCGGCCAACGCATACTTTTATGACTCACAGATTTTTAATTAGTTTACTAATTTTTGCCCAATTCAATATATGAGTAGGGTGGCGTAGATTAGTATCGGAGGCCAAGATCTGCTGTGGGTCACTAAGCTATTCTGCCATGTTAAGGCAAAGGGCGACCTTTTACTATAGAGATCCATACAAAAAAGTCGCATTTAGCAGCACGGCAAGTATGGTAGTAATTATTGTCCTCCCTCCCACTTAAGTTTTTAGCAACGAACGCCGTCGTAGTGATGTATTAAATTACTGACAAGACAACAAGACGCTTCTTGTGTTTATGCAAAGTTGAATTTACGACTAGAAGATACATAAGAAAATTATTTAAAAGATGAATAGATTTTGCAGCTGTCGGGAAGTCATATGGCACAACAATTGACAGCAACGGAACACAAGCGTTGAGAGAGAAGTGGTGGCAGAACAAAACTCGTCGTCGCTGGCAGACCGGTGGCTATTCTGTGTGAGTAGGTCGTACGTAGAGCCTACGGTGCCGAATTCCAAGCTAGGATCAGTATTTTATGTTTCGTTGTTTGAGAAATATTATAATAGTGGGGTGTTCTTGCCCGTTAACATGTCTTCACCCACAATAATGTCCGATAAGATAATGCGTCTATTATGCCAAACCACCCGCCTGTCTGCCACAGCAATATTTTTTCTACGTCCCTAACGCGAATGCAAAGTTTTTGGTTTTAGTTGATGTTCATGGCATTTGCTGCCTGTGAAGCACTTGTGCAAATACTTATTTTATTAGCGATGCTTCAGTTGTAAAAATGAAATTTATAGCAAAACACCATGCGTTGGTGGTGTAATGGTCAGCATAGTTGCCTTCCAAGCAGTTGATCCGAGTTCGATTCTCGGCCAACGCATACTTTTTGTTACATCTAGTTCCAATTATGGTCACATTTTTCTGACCACTTGTTTACCTTGAATTGTCTTCTCTTATTCTTAAGCTAAACATAACATTTTTAATAACGATGCATTTTGTTTGATCGGTTGAAGTCAGTTACGTCAATAATAATAATAAGGTCATAATAGTCTTATTGTTAGATACGAATTATAAACAACCATCAACCATCCGTTTAATGGATGAAAAATGTTTAATATCGAATTTAATACGTTAAATAACATGTTGCGAAGGGGTTGCCTAAGAATCCTTACAAGGCTATGATTAATTAGTACTTATACAAAAAGTATGCGTTGGCCGAGAATCGAACTCGGATCAACTGCTTGGAAGGCAACTATGCTGACCATTACACCACCAACGCATGTTATTATGTCTTTAAATCCTTATAATTATATTTTTATCTAAACAAGTGATTTTATTGTTATTTTAGTGCACGATCTGAATAACTTTAAGGTGTCACAAAATAAGTTTACTTTTTAAACCCCAAAGATAAAAAAACGGGCGTAAATTATTCATGTTTACGTCTTTTTACGGCGCTCTCTGTAGAAAGATGGAGTGATGATATTTGCAAGGCAGTGGTAGAGAGGCTGGAGAACGAGAGTTGTAAGAACGAGAGTTGTAAATCAAACTCAGTGACGTTCCATCGGAATGGGAGAGTCTTAATGTCCAGCAGGTGACTGATACAGGCTGATAATGATGATGTAGCAACATTAACAAATGGCAGTCGTCAATTTTACACTAGCTAATTAAATCTTTGCAGGTAGAGATTCATTAATTTCCTGAGTTATTAAAAGTATGCGTTGGCCGAGAATCGAACTCGGATCAACTGCTTGGAAGGCAACTATGCTGACCATTACACCACCAACGCATGCCTATCGTTTTCTAAAATGCATGCGTATAATATTTTGATAAAATGCGTGTTTCAATATTGTTTGCGCAAGTGTACCTCTCTGGTGACTTATTTACTTTTTTAATGTATATCATATAAGTACTGTTATTTTTTTTCTAAATTCTCTCAAAAATCTATGTATAGCTCGCTCCATTGCGTTTCAAAGTAATTTTGACTTTTTTTCTGATGTCTAATTGTATATGGAATTTAGTACAACGTTCGTGATTTAGTACAACGTATTGATGGCTTGAAACTTGATTGTCTAAATAGCTATTGAGCTGAATTTTGATCATAAAGGTGCGGCTCACCGCGAGCGACCCGAGAATTCGCCTGTAATGTAACATTTATGATTCGATTTCGAGCATTATATTACAATACTGCCTCTTTTGCTTTGCTTCGTTGCTTACGTTGGTTTTCCTCCCTCGCTGATGTAGGTAAATTCACGAATCTGTACCTACATCAAAGGCAAATGCTCGCTGTGAGTGAGCACCTTAAGATCAGCAAAACATCATTGCATGTGTGCAATACTATACATTTGTATAAGTAGAATATCCGTATCTACGGTAACCATCTTAGGATTTATTGGATATTTAGACAATTGGACATCCAAGCATTGGACTATCGAAGCCGACTAACGTAAAACTAAATTAAAGTTGCGGCCCAATTCTAATACAATTTTTGAGTATGTAGTATGTACCATAATATGGCGATGCTAAATACGAGTGAACCCCTCTGTCAAAGTACAATTGGTCAACTTGGTCATAAGGCATTTTAATGTGAGTTTATATTTTGTAGGGTGCGTTTATCGCAACAGCTGACATTGTGTCTGAGAATGATGTATGTGGAGTATGCGCATTCACATTTTGGTGGAGTGCTGTTCGTGATTTACCTTGGTATCCGGTAAAATTGGCGAAAAAATATACTTAAGTATTCAGTAAGCTTACCCTTGGGCTAAACATTCAAAGAATACAATTATAAATATATACAATACTAAGAACCTTGTGGGATGCCGAGACAAATCTCAATAACTGTCGCACGATTTGTTATGAAATGTGTTTTCCAAATTACATTACAAGACAAACTTGAAATAGATTTATGAATAGATCTTAATCAGCGACAGCTGTCTTAGTAAATGTTGAGTTCCTACACCGGAGGATACGACATCTGTTGATGGTCTTGTACCTTAAGGAATAAAGTCCAATTTCTGCAGAACCAGGTGTGTTTAGAATGTTGGTTTCAATCGTGTTATTACAAGGCAAAACAGCTGCATCACTTAATAATGTGTTTAATACTATATCTACTTTTTTATATAGCCTATTTACAAGTGGTGTGACGTCCATAGAACATTCACGACAAATTCCGACAGGTTTGTTCGTTTTAGAATATGTTGCCTATTTGTTTTTGGAAAAGTGAAGTATCCCATTACAATTCCAAAACATTGTTTCAAATCTGTAACGTTTCACCAAATTTTCATTTGTCCGATAGTAATTTTTTGCGGTAACCCGTAATATTTTCAGGATTTTATAAACATTACCTTTATACTACTTCTTTCTAGGTTACCTTTCTTTCGCTTTCGAACAAATGAAAATTTGACGAAACCTTACAAACTGTTAACAAAAATTAGTGTTTCAGATAGGTAACCAAAATGTACCTATGCTAAATCGGTCCCGGCTTGACCAGAGATTTTGTTTGACGCCACGCCACTGCTATTCAGTTCAGTGTCCCAATCTCTCTCTTTCCAGACAACCTGAGGCCTCTTATCAGAAAATTACGGATATACCATTTAACAATCACCGTCAAATTCACCTATGAAAAAAGCGGAAGGCGGAGCCGAGCGTGTAGGCTATTAGCGTGGTCCACGGCGCGTTGTGAGCCCGTCTTGTCTGCAGTTGCCGGGCTGCCGCGACTTGGTTTGTCGAGCCACTCTTGTTGCTCGCACGATATAAAGAAAGAGATGCCAACAATTGTCGCGCGACTCGCGACAAAGAGTCGAGTGTGACACTGTTACAGTAGGTGCCAGAGGTACTTAGAGTACAATGAGCAATCGTTTCTTCAATGCGGTGAAATCTGTTGAATGTGGCAGCTGTACGAGTATCATGACATGGGTCGGAAGGGTTATGCACATAAAATGAGATATAGCACAATCATTTGAGTGATGTAGTCGTTAAGACCGAATGCAACATAACTCTTCGCGGTATTAAGGAAATCTAACGCTTAAACCGCTGAGATAAAAATTGCTATGGAAATAATTTGAATCCCGAGAAAGGTGATAGTAAAGTTTTTATCCTGAAAATCATTCCTTTAGAGTTTAGATGGTGAAAAGGGGGGTGTCAATGACCGCTGGACCAATTTCAAATTCATTTGGTATGGAGATATTTTCAGTGCCGAGGAAGGACATAATAGCTTATGTCTCAAAATAATGTGTTGGAAGTAGGTATGGGGAAGTACTAATTTTACACAGACGGAGCCGCGGCCATAAGCTAATACTACAAATGTATCTTCATCACAAGGATGTGAAACGTCGCGTAGAAATGGGTTCTGTGGAATATATCCTCGTATTTTGAAATTACGTCACGTACGTACGTAGGTAAGAGCTAAGTAGCTATTAGTAATCCCACCAAAAACATTTCATGTAAAATTGACGGCCAAGACTCACATTCTCATAACGCTTTCGCTGTAAAAAAGTTATCAGATCCCAGGAAAAGCCAAGACCCTAAGCCCCGACTTTACTAACCCCACCACCTTGGTTTAAAAAGTATGGCATCAACTGGCTTCAAGCCCCTAAACCCGGAGTTTACTAAACCTTTGTTTCAAAAGTATGGCTTGGCCGTTTCATAGAGTACCGTAAATAAGTCCAACGGACCGTCTGGCCCATATGGTATCAAGAAACTAAGTTTATGTCTTTGATAATATATACTTATAAACTTAATTCCTTACGATATGGGCCGGACAGTCAGCTAGACTTATTTACGGTAGTCTATGAAACGGCCAAGCCATACTTTTGAAACAAAGGTGTAGGGTTAGTAAACTCCGGGTTTAGGGGCTTGAAGCCAGTTGATGCCATACTTTTTAAACCAAGGTGGTGGGGTTAGTAAAGTCGGGGCTTAGGGGCTTGGCTTTTCCTGGGATCTGATAACTTTTTTACAGCGAAAGCGTTATGAGAATGTGAGTCTTGGCCGTCAATTTTACATGAAATGTTTTTGGTGGGATCTCATTTCTTTTTGTAAGGTGCTTTAGTTTTTGAGCGACAACTGAAGTAGACAATTGTGTATTTAAGAAATACTTAATTCTAGCCCCATATATAATACACTTTTATCCCCTATTATGGGAAACCCATACAAACTTCCATCCCCTTATTTAAAGGGTGGGGGGTGATTTTTTAAAAGTCCTACAATATGTATTTGATTTATAACAATGAGTCCCTATAGGTTTCAATTTTCAGACCTCTAGTATCAAAATTTGCGGAAGTTTCATACAAAATTCCATCCCCTAGTTTAAGGGGTTGGGGGTAAAAGTTCCAAGTTTTAGAATTATTTTGTTGTTTGTGTACTAATACTAGCTTACATACCAAATTTCAGCTTTCTAGGTCATCGGGAAGTACCCCAGAGGTTTTGATACGTCAGTGAGTGAGTGGCAAAATCGGCGTATTTTAGGTACCTATAAAACCTAAATTATAAAAGCTAGATCAATTAAATTTTGTACATTTTATATGTTTGCTAATTGAATCTTAACCTGAGAATTTGGGCGCTCTAGTATTAACTGGGACGAAACTATGAGGGTTTGAATATGAGACGAAACGGTTCGAGAAAAGGTAGGTAGTGCCCCCTTCTTTTTGTTCGTCTTGGCGGGGGCACTACCGTGCCCCCAGATATTTAAAATACGAAGTCGAAGTGTAGATATGGAAGTAGTAATAATTGTGTATAAGAAATACTTACGTTTAGCCCGATATATACTACTTTTATCGCCCATTATGGAAAACCCATAAAAACTTCAATCCCCTTATTTAAAGGGTGGGGGGTGATTTTTTTAAAATCCTAGAATATGTATTTTATTATTTATAAATAATAAAGGAGTCCCTATATCAATTTTCAGACCTCTAGTATCAAAATTTGCAGAAGTCTCATACAAACTTCCATCCCCTAGTTTAAGGGGTTGGGGGGTAAAAGTTCCAAGTTTCAGAATTATTCTATTGTTTGTGTACTAAACCTAGCTTACATATCAAATTTCAGCTTTCTAGGTCATCGGGAAGTACCCCAGAGGTTTTGATACATCAGTGAGTGAGTGGCAAAATCGGCGTATTTTAGGTACCAATAAAACCTAAAGTATAAAAGCTAGATCAATGAAATTTAGTACATTTCATATGTTCCCTAACTGCATCTTAACCTGTGAATTTGGGCGCTCTGGACGGGACTGGGACGAAACTATGAGGGTTTGAAAATGAGACGAAACGGTTCGAGAAAAGGTAGGTAGTGCCCCCTTCTTTTTTGTTCGTCTTGGCGGGGGCACTACCGTGCCCCCAGATACATATTATCTACCTCCATTCTGGTAATACCGTATTATCAGAATGGAGGTAGGTAAATTACGATAACGTGTTGTGGAAGAAGCTGTAAGTATTAATATTATATTAGGATGCGATATTATTGTTGGTTATTCTCAATACAACGAATGTATGGAGAGCGCGGTCTAAAAATAGAATTGATGGATTCGGAGGATTCAAGCTTTCAAATGAATAAGAAAATCCATACTAATAGTTATTATAAATTCGAAAGTGTGTCTGTATAGGTATATGTTACCTCCTTACACTCAAACCGTTGAACCGATTTAGATGAAATTTGGTATGGAGATAGTTTGAGATCCAAGGTAGGACATATGTTAGCATAGTTTTTATTCCGGAAATCATCCCTGAAAGGGGTCAAATTACGCTGCAAGAGTTAGAAGTGTGACGGACATATCTATTATAAGATAGTCATATAATAAGAACTTTTAGGGTAAAAACGCAGTTTTTTGTTGGTTTATTCCTGTTTCCTTAGACTAAGTTATTGTTTACAGTTTCAGAATACTACATAAATAGTTCATTGACCGTGTGTGATTCGTGAATTGAAGTAAAATTCCAAAGAGTGCCAAAGCAAAACAAACCGCGCGAAAACAAATTATACGAATTCGCTTTCATTTTATGTGACTAGAGCGCGTAAACCGCGAGAGACACTAACCAGACTTTTTGTTATTTGAGTGATAAATTATAAGCAGATGAAATAAACAATAGTCAAGGCGGCAAAGTTGTTATTTGGCGCGAGTGTTGAAATTGAAAGCTGAGCGAGAGAAGGCATCTAAGATGGAACCATGAGCCAAGCGAATGGTTTGAAGATAGATTCCTGAGCGTGGCGAGGGTTTCAAGACACGAGAAGCCAAATAATTATGCAGCCGTGCGGTAAACACAACTGTTCACCTCACTACGGCGAGGAAAATTCGAGATGCAAGAAAAACAATATAGTTACCTATTAATTTTGCCCTCTATTTAACATATCAAATTAAAGACATAACACTCAAATCCGAGCCATTTAAACAACAGAAAATCACACTTTAAAAATTCAAAAATGTTTCATGTATTACAGAGAATCACAATCACAGTGTTTGAAATTCAAATGACTTTTGCACGCTCGCGGAGAAAATAGACTTTTGCACGCAGTTTTCGCGCTATACGAGTAATCGGAGGTTTTCCGAGCAAGTGAGGTGAAAACGAAGTTAATTTTTAATGTTTCCAATTAAGCAAAACATTCCAAAGTTTAATGGTTCAGGCTGGGTTCGAACCCGCGTTTCCAACGGCTTTCTTGGCTAACACGGGCGTCCTACTACCTATTGCCACCTGCACCTATAGCACAACTGTCACAAGCGAATATTTCTCGCTCGAGATAATTGCCTCTCTCTCTGTACAGTAATGTGAGAGGGTGACGGTTGGCGCTATGTCGCGCGACAAGTGTCGCGAAGAATAGTTGTGCTAGACGGGCTGATCAGAGCAATAACGTAAGAGTCGAATTGAAGTGTCAATATCGATCTGGGGTAAGAAATAACACTAGCTAGAGATAAAAAATCGTGGTTTTCTCGGGGGACTACAGTATGGAGGTCTTAAAAAAAGGAGTGTACAGATTTTTAAAGGGTCGGCAACACGCGTGCGAATCCTCTGGAGTCTACGGTAACCAATTACCATCAGGCAGGCCGTACTCTTATTTGCCACCTATGTAGTATAAAAAAATAAGTATCCCTTTCATCACAGTTACGTGGAATTTCCCTGATGCACTGTACCTACTAAGGCTTTCTTTCCATTTAATTCCCCAAACCTCGATCAACCAACAAAAATTCCCGAAGACCGTTTTCCGCAATCTCATAAATGTCTCATAAGTTACTCGCCGACAGATAAGGAATAATATAATAACATTTATATCTTCTTAACACATTTAACAATCGGAACTCGCGCTGGTAGTAGCGGGGCGGGCTCGGTATCGAGCATAATTTATTTAGCGAACGAAGTCGACCTCAAATACTTGTGGCGTATTCACGATATCGGCAATAAGCCAGTAATGTTCTGTGGCAGTCGTGGACCAAGTTCAAGAAGACAACCAATTCTTATACATCTCGTTCTACCGCCCTTTAGCAGATGGCGCCACCTTATTTTGTTCCATGCATTTCGAATGTTGCTTAGATCTTTAACATCACATTATAATGTATCCACTTTATTGAATAAAGTGTACTTGATGACATTATATTGTTTCACCTAGAGCTTCATAATAAATCAATAGATGGCACTAATGTGTAAAACGAGGCTTAAATACAATGGTCACATAAGTGGAAATGTATGGCATCACAGCCGATAGACGTCCACTGCTGGACAAAGGTCTTTCTCAAAGCTCTCCACAACGATCGGTCTTCGTCACCCTCATCCAACTTCCTCCCGCGACCCTAACCAGGTCTTCGGTCCACCTCTTTGGAGACCTTCCCACGCTGCATTTTCCGGTCCGCGGTCGCCACTCAAGAACCTTTCTGCCCCGGCCATTGCATTTGTTCTACGTGCAATGTGCCCCGCCTACTGCCACTTAGTTACCCAGGTCGGTGAATCGCAACTATTGTATCGGCAGTCTTCTTAAATGATTGGTCCATGGCGGCAATCTACAAAATAATGAGTTCACCGAACTTTTCTAACGGTTATCTTTGCGTACCCTTTACTATAAGAAAATTATGAGGTTGCCGACGACATATTGCTTTCAGGATATCCGGTTCATCCTTTCCTTTTGGGGTGTTTTGGCATTGGTTATCGGTTATATAAGTGGGGACATTCTGGAATATACTGGATCTCTAGTAAGATAATGGACATTTTTGTTTTGTTTTATAAATTCAGTAAGTGGAGGTACCTCTAAACGCACCTTCAAAATCAAAAAGTATATCTGAAAATCACTAAAAAGGATTCTTAGTATCATTATGTCCTCCAGATATGAAAATTAAAGAACGAAATCAATATGATATTAAGAAAGCATCAATTTGTTTATTGGAAAATAAACATAATAAACGTAGAGGTATTTACAAAAATAAAGTTAAAAGTAACTAGGTATAATTTGTTTAAAAAATTTGTTCGGCTTAACAAACAATAATTATGCATTCTTTGATTGGTGTTTTTGAAAACTGAAATTTAAATTCTTATTTAAATTAGGTATAATGATTATTATGCGTGTAAAACTCATAATTAAACTACCTACTTATACAGTTAAAGAGTAGAGTATTAACGCCAAGTTTTTAATTTCTAGCTATCAATCATTTTAACTGCATGTTACGCTAGAAATAAGCTAATTTATTTAATAGATAACCAGCCCAAACACGATGTGTGGCCAAAGTTTTTAATGATCTTAACATTTATATTTTTTCTTCTATCAAACGACTATAGCCCTTAAAACATTGGTTTAAAGTTATTTTCAACAGATATCACAAATTACAGATATTATCGACAATAACTGTAACACGTTTATTTAAAAGTGCCTTCGAATTCTGTATGACCGCTGTCATTTGTAACAGGCAGTTATTATCTGATTTAAAGTGACTGCTTAACACCATGGTTAAATGATTATGATCTACAATTTTGTTAAGTGATGGGTAACGAGGTTGAAAGAGCTGTTCTGTTTGAGGGAACTGGTGTAATGGAAAAGAGAAATTTGTGTTATGCAATTAATAACTAATTCCTTCGATATACCTATTTATACATGTTAAACCTTTATGTTCATCTAGTTTTGTTATAAGAATACTGTCTTTGTATTCATATTTTTATATAGACTTATGGCACTCGCTTTTGCCATTTCAATACAGATTCTGCTCCATTAAACTCTTTCTTCATTTCCCTCTGAATTAAATCCATTATTAATTTAGTAAGTATACAAATAAAAATCTGCATGTGGATGAATTTATCTTCTGATGTTAAGCAGTCTATTAATTAATCATCCACAAAGTTGGTAAAAGCATTGCTATTTTTATTACCAGCATTGAATCTGTTCGTGCGTTACAGTTCTTTTTTTATTTAAATTTTAAGATCCATGTGTAATTATGGATCTTAACGTCGAAGTTTCTAAGTGAATTTACTTTGCATTTATATTTTTATTAGTTTTTTATTTATTTAACGTGACAGAATGATAATTTACCGCAACCTCCGTCACACATTTTGGATAGCACGATAGTCGTTATCGTTCAATAGTAAAAAATAAGAACGACACAAATATCACTGGCATACATATATACATTATTGTCGAGTGATTGCGTGAATAAGACATAAAGAACTGACTTCTTATTTTGTTTCTTATCATTTTGGGAGGCGTACCATGTGGATATTTTTATTGATGTTTTAATTTTTCTTATGGTTATCTACAACATAATAACTTGTACCGGTAACGTTTTATCAAATCGATTCGACTGCATTTATATTAGCTGAAAGACGTACTGTCATAAATGCTTAAAATTATACATACTTAGAGGTTCACAAATAAGGTAGGTATATGAATGGATAAAGGAAAATTGAGAGTTCATGATATATTTCTTCCCCTGTGAACAAACGCTTCGACACCCAGTGCATGAGTATTTCGCCTACTTTTGAAGCAAAAATTTGATTGAAATTACGCGCAAAAGTAATCCTAAAACTAATTAACAATTTTTACAACCAGCCATTTCACTTCAAAGTTTAATTTTGAAGTTTCAAGGCACGGGAGCGAATAAGTACCTGTATAAAAATTCCCGATGGATTCAATTTCGCACCTTTTTTGTAACACCTACACATTTCCAAGAACAGTGTAAATACGACTTTATGTCAAGTATTTTTTTTCTTCATAGGTTGGTACTTGAAAACTGTAGGTAGATACAGTCATACTAAGATTTTCTTGTAGCTGACTGTAATAAATAGGGTCATTCAGGAGACGTGATTCATAATTATGAATAATTATCGATCGGTCACCGACAGTTATGCAAATAGCTGTTTTTACAAGATTTTATTTATTAGCTTCCTATGTAAATGTAACTATGTTTGTCCGGGTGGAATCTTTAATTCAATTTTGAAGCAGGTGTCTTCAACCCATTGAGCTGAAATTTTGCATGCCTATATTTAACTTTTATGACAATATAACAATATGGGTACTATGGGTCACCTCCATCACCAGGCCAGCAGGCGGAAGGTGGCCCTAGAAACTCTGTATTAATAGAATCCTACCGTGTCTGGGGTCTTTAGGATCGTCTCAGTAAGTTATTGTTATTGATGGATGTTCAAAGAAAAGTACAGTCGGCAAAGCTTGTCACAAAATTTTTTTTTTTTTTTTTTAAGTGAATCATACTTCTAAGTCGCTTAAATATTGGTCATAACCAATCAATTAGTTTTTGTAATCCTTTAATAAACTTAACGAATAGTGCTATATGTAGGTATTAACTAAAAAGTTAAGCTAATTTTAACGGCAATATACCCTTTTAATATCTGAAAGAAAGCACATTTCATCAATAAGAAAAAGAGTAGTCTTACTTTCGTATAAATAATGAATATCTTTAAAATAACAAGGTCCAAATTCTTTAAAGACAAGATCACACATGCGACTTCGCTTTTGGTCTCTCATTACCATTCGTTTTGTTTATTTAATGGTTTCTATAAATAAACAGCTTAAGGAGCTTTTGCACTGACGCGGGGTTTAGTGGAATTCACAACTTCATACGGATCACTCTCTATAGATCCAGTCGATAGATCCACGGTAGATCCAGTGAGACATTATTTTCTCATTGGATCAATTTTTTATATTGGCAGTTAAAAATGGATCTAGAGGGAACGATTTATCTCATTAGATCTATCGTGTATTTGACTGTGTTAAAAGTAGATCTACAGGGAATTTATCATCCATCCATAAATATTTTATGGATCTACGGAGACCCTAAATTATTTTAACAAATTCTTATATTTTCGCGACTAGGTAAGAGTGACATGTCCAATAGATAATTGTCAAAATATTCATGATATGACATATTAATTTTGTCTCCAGTGGTAAATTGTGAATTCGAACTCCAGAATGGATAATTTTAATTGGGATAATGCTTTTGATATTAATACAGGTAAATATATGTACATAACTATCTTATTTTTGAACACATTATTTCTCTTGATTATTAATTCATATTTTACTATATAACTATAACCGTGTTATCACACTGCAGGTTTGCGAACCATTCAAGCGAGTATGTATTTTCCAGTATTTGAGTCAGAAGCAGAGATCCAAACCGAGGCTGACGAATGTAAAGCTTTAGTGGCAGACGGATTTTGTGATGGCGAAGCATATAAAGAAAGTATGTGCAAGGAATGGGACGTAGAAGCCAGTAGCACTTCGGGAGAAGACACTATTAATTATTATTGGTAAGTTTAGCAATGATGCTAAACTTTCTGACGATGATTCCGAAGCAACAGTCATTTACGATTATGTAAATTATGTTGCTGCGGATCCACCAAACCAAACAGAAGAAATATTTTGCACACAGTGTAATACAAAACCGGATCTGCCACCGATGGCACAAAGCGGAAAAAATCCGTTTAGTGCCACCGTCACTTTTTAATGAGTTATTCCGGTTAGTTGTAATGTGTTGTGTAATAGAAATATAACGAAAATTAGTTTTTGTTGTTTATTTAAGAATATGCCTGTATCACCCAGATCGCTAAAACTCTTTATTTTGCCACAACACTTCGATTCTGTTAAATTATAATACATTAACAAAAACTAATACTTTTAAACAAAAACCAACCAAGCGTGTCGGGCCTAGTGCCTCTCTAAACGCGTCTTTCCAGTACGTTGTTCAGCATGTGAGATACCACAGTATCCACCATCGTCAGAGAAAATCTGAGAAGGTCTGCGATGTTGTGTGCATGGTTAGCGTCAAAATCTGTGCGGTTGGTGGGGGACTCCAGGACAGCTGTCCATTCTTCTTCTCCAGCTCTGCAATGATGACGACAAACACGCGTCCCGCTCGATATCAAGAAATTGAACTTGCACAAAAAGTTAATTTTCAAAACATTAGGAACTTCCTCGAAGTCTTTTTGGGGACATCCTGGAAATATACAGACGCCTTCAATTTCGGGCGTCCGCGTTATTGTTACTACGTTATTGATCCCAGACATTTTGTTCGTTGTAGCAACGCGATCAGAACTTATTTGTATTTCATTGAATATTGTCAGTGACGACAATGTAACAATGACAGAGCGAAAGTTCTTGTTTTTTTTTACAACCAACCAATTAGACTCGTACTTAACTGTATACTATACATAAAACCTCACTAATCTTTGTACGAGGAATAACCGGGATAAAACCGATAGAAAGTGGCAGCCATGTATTACGTACCTATTAATATTATAATAAAATAATATAAAGATAAAGTCTGTATTTTACTACAAAATTAAACATACCTACGCTACGCATACAAGATCAATATTTTTATAAGTATACATATGTCGATACACACAGTGTTATTTTAATTTCCGTTAACTAGCTTAGGTAGGCTAAAACTTAGATAATCTCAATTTCTCTAAAAAGTGACCGACACTTATTTCACCATTTGTAAGTTGTGTTTGTGCAAATAAAATTCGTTGGTCGTTTGCAATAGTAATTTTGCGGCGTTTTGGTGCTGTTTTTTTTTTCAAATCTTTCCGAGCGATCACATTTCAGCGAAGCGAGAGCCGACTCTTGGTGAAGAATATGCAAAATCTGCATCAATTGTACTTCATTTTTGTTGATGTTCGTATTTATATTGTGATTCCAACCTTCAACAATGTTATTGGTGCGATGACGCAACCCATATACACACCAAATTTTATAATAGTCCCCTTTCATCCAATTGTTATCAAAATATTTTATAAATTTACCCAAGCCATCGTCGGGTAAAACTTCATTTTTTATATATTTCCAGCCTTCGGTAATTTCAGCTTCGGGAAGTAAAGGTAGTTTACAACAGAGAGAAATTACTCGCCTGTTGTTGGGGCTTTTTTTTATACCCAGAGCCTTCGCTTTACGGCATAGAGAATTGCAAAAATGATAGTAACAGCCATGAATTTCTACATTCATTTTTGACAATGCGTGCATTACTGCTCTCTCAAAATCTATGATAACTCTCTTGGGCTGCCACTCTGGTACTTGAGCTCGTATTAAATTGAATAAGATCATATATGCGTCTTTTGTTTGGTGAGTCATGAGGGCAAACACCAAGGGGACTGTCTCAGTACTAGTGGTGCGACTGTTCATATCTGCATGAATGACATAGATTTGGCGAAACGGTGCTGGACAAGCTTGGAACGTCCCATCCATGAAGTAGTCCGTAAATCTCGCTAGACGAGCTCGAGCGTCTAACGAACTAAATACTATAATTCTTATTCCATCATGGAAGTAGTCTGCCAGAACGAAATCTTGGTATTGAACCGGGACCTCTACCATTTCTGGTTGTCTATGTCCATTAGTTGTCTTAGTGGTTTGTACACCCGCCATTATTTTTTTTTGTCTATAGATCGCTGATTTTTTTTCCTCAAAAGTCGGAACTGGCTTATTGGTAGCTAAATGCCAGCCTTGGTTTTGTATGAAAGCAAGTCCCTTTTTATACAGACGAGGAGCAGGTTCTTTTCCTTGTATAGCTTCATCACAATGTTTTCTTATCGTTTGCTCGATAAGATTATGAGCAATATCGGGACAACAAGTCTCACAGTGGGGCTTCCGTTTGAAAATTTTTTCATCCTAAAATAAACATTGTAGTTATAAAATAAGTTAAAAAACACTGAACTCTACTATGCTATGGGTTTAATGCGATAAGTACAGTCGAGTTCATTTACATCTACACACTTACGAGAACAAAAATATCTGAACACGATTTTATGCCCCTGACAATAGGGTCGTGTTCAGATATTTTTGTTCTCGTAAGTGTGTAGATGTAAATGAACTCGACTGTACAAGCACTCACCAAAGATACACTAACAGATCCAGTACATTTCAATTTGTTACTCTTATATTGGTCGCAACGCCAAAGACTTGTGCCATTCTGATTAAGTACATGCCTGTGGTAACGATGACCCTCGGCTAATAGCACCCTTCCTCCCTTGCTGGTTATATATGTCAGCGAAACTTGCTCTTCGCCTTGCATTTTCACAAGATACAATAATATTAAAATTGTCGTAATCGCGTAAATTCCGATGTCAATATGACATTTTATTACTCTACTGAATTAATCATACTCGTAGAGGTCAGATGAAAAGAGATTAGCATCATCTAGACTAGGATACCTACCTACTAGTTAATAAGCTGTGGCATCAATGTCATGTCATCTGGATAATTTTGTTCTCGATACGAAATTGGATCTAAAGAAAATTATTTTTAACTTTTATTGTAATTAGATCAAGTAAGAAAAAAAAATCCTGATGGATACATCACTCCAAAAATGGATCTTGTGAGATTTGGTTTTTCTTACTAGATCCTTTTATTATTCTAAATGGATCTACCGGTAAAAAAAGGTATCATTAGATACATCACCTCGAAAGTGGATCTAATGAGAAAAAAATGTCTCACTAGATCTACCGTGGATCTATCGACTGGATCTATAGAGAGTGATCCCTTCATACATAACGATGTGCCTACTTCATCCCTGATCATCATCATCATCATCATCATCATCATCATCATCATCATCATCATCATCATCATCATCATTATATCAGCCGATAGACGTGCACTGCTGGACAAAGACCTCCCCCAAAGTTCTCTACAACGATAGATATTGCGCCGCTCTCATCCAATTTCTACCCACGTTCTTAACCAGGTCGTCGGTCTACCTTGTTGGGGACCTTCCACTGCTGCGTCTTCCGGTCCGCGGTCGCGACTCAAGAACCTTTCTGCCCCAACGGCCATCGATTCTACGAGCAATGTGCCCCGCCCACTGCCACTTAAGTTTCGCGACTGTCTGAGCTAGGCTAGGAGTATATCTACAAGCTTGGTTCTCTTGCGTATCTCATCATTTCAGATTCGATCCCTGATGTCACACTAATATTATAAAGAGGAAATTTTGTGAGTATGTTTGACTTCTTGACGCTCAAACGGTTGGACCAATTTTGATAAAATTTTGGTATTGTGGTAGCTTACACCTTGGATTAACACACAGGCTACTTTATATCCTGAAAAGTGTAGCGTTCCCGTGGGATGAGCGGGTAACACACCATAATGTGTGAAGCGGCGGCGGCGAAGTGGCATGCCACAACGGGGATGGCTGGACGACCTGGATATATGACCAGAAATTCCACCGAACAGGGACTTGTGGAAATCGACTACGGCCTTAGCGCGTGACGCAGCGTGCGGCGAGCGGGGCGGCAAGCATGCCACGAACACCGCACGATCCGTCTGCGCGAACCGCCGCACGCGCCGCTCTGATGTATAAGTAGTGTCAGCTTTCCTAGTCACCTGCTTGCATCATTTCGATGTATGAAATTGTACGTAGTGGTATGATTTTGTATTTGTCGCTTTCGGCGTTCACCGCTGCCGCTACCACTGTCCACGCAAGTCGTGGCTGGATTGTAAAGAAGTATTTCCCCAACAATAGGACACAAATGTAAGTTACAGTGACAAAGTGAGAGGAACAACTTGTCGGTGGATCAACCACAGTGCTGGAAATCTCCACTCCGCATTAGTGAAAATAGTATAAGCGGAGTGGACTGTAGTGAGTGGAATTTGAAATAATGGGTCTCCCCCTCACCTCAGTGGAGAAGCTCGTCACTTTTCACTGCCCTTGTTCAGCTCTTCGCAAAAACATGTCCGCGCCGCCCGTTACCCTGACGGGTTCGATGCCCCTTTAATTATGACAGATATATCTATAAGGTACCTATTTAATTTGTAATCATAAGTCTCATTTTTTGATTCGCTTTTATGTCAGATTTACAGCTTGCTTGAAGAACTTAGTTTATTTCGGCCTGTGATCCAGAACACGTACCACTACTTCATTTCTTATCATAATATAAGAAATGAATTAGACGCAACCATGATAGGTATAAGAAAACAAGGCATGGCACTCCGGCTAGTGGAACTTTCTACGTCACTCATTAGCTGCAGCTTTATCGTAACAAATAATTATAAAAAAGAAAGTTTGCCGCCAGTCGTACAAAAAAATGTATTTATGTATTACCGGTTGTTCTTTGACTAAATTTTATTTTGTCGTAATAATTGATTTATAACACTGACGATGTCATGACATTCACACAGGTAACTAGGAATTGGCGAGTGTTATGATACTAAACTGGTAACACAGAAACGGAAAGTAATGCCTGTCATTCCGGAGTGCCATACCTTGTTTTATTATAGCTTGGACGAAACGCAGTTTGCGTCAGTATGAACGCCCCCTTATGTTCGCTCCATCGCTTCCGTGGTGACGGTGACAGCTCGTAACGGGAAAGATAAGCACTGGTCGCGCCAAAAACTGGTGAAGGTATTGCTAAACTGATGCGCAAATTAGGTAGTGTGGATGTTTTACACTTTATGAAATTTTTCTTTTTTTGTGTTTACTTATATTATTATACAGAGTATACAAACTTAGTTTTACGAAGTTTCATACAAAACTGTATTAGTTTGACTGTAGGTAATAGTATCTGCTATACATACAATATAAAATTAGGGTAACACGAGGTAAGTATTTATGACTGTGTCACTAAATGTAACTTTTGAATGTAATGGCATTACATTCAAAAGTTACATTTAGTGACACAGGAGTGAAATATGAGTGGAATTCACAATATAAGACAGCGCGTTTAGTTCGTCACTGATGTAATCAGACACAAGAAGTAGTGGTACGTGATCATCATCATCGTCCTCCCAGCGTTTGTCCCGTCCGGAGACGGGGTCCGCTTTCCTGCATATTTGGGTAAGGACCAAATTCTTTGCATCGTTGGACAACGGAAATCACAATGGAATGTGTCACACCGGAAAAAAAGTAGCACAATAAAATTGAAAATGTACGTGTACAAGGTTTGAAGATGAATAATAAATAAACATCGGGACAGGTGAAACTAAATCAAAGCTTGTAATAAGCACAATTGGTAACGTTGTCTTCGTTTCGACGAATTTCCGTTGTGACACGTAGCACAATGTTGTGTCACTCGTCGCACAATGTTGTGTCACTCGTCGCACAATGGAGGCAAAATACTTCACGACCTAACCAGAAATGTTTCACACTCAATAAAATAAACGAGTACCTACTAGTGAACTTTGATGTGTAGCAGCAATATACTATTATAGTTTGCAGTTAATCATTCGCAAGCAGAGAAAGCGTGATGGAAGATAATAAAATTACATAAGAAGTCACAGAATTTTAACGGTACGCGGAGCTTCCACCAACACGATGCTCGACTGTCAGTAAAAACAACATGGCAGCACTATCGAAGTCAAGCTTGCAAGTTCGGAGTCAGTGTTCCATTAAAATAATTGAAGAATCTACTGGAATAGCGTTGTAAGTTCCGTGTAATGTCGTCGCACAACTGGAGGTTGCACAATGGAAGAATATTTGGGACATGCATAAAATAGCCGCAAAATTTAAAATGATGAAGGATATCGAATATTAAACTATACCTGCGTCTTAACAAAACCAAAGACTATATATACAAATAAACTGTAAAAGTAAAGGCGTTCGTACTTTAAAACAAAATCAATATATTCTCGAGAAAGCAGAGTACGGACATATTCATTTTGTATGGGAAATATAATAAAGATAAAAAAGTATATTTTTGAATAATTTTTTTATTAACTATTCTGAACATCAATTCGTTTATTGATGATTGGGTTAATAGGAACTGTTATTTGGCGTGTTTTTCTTTTGAGATGAGGCAGTTTGAGGTGGACATTAATGTATGACAGTATTTGCAAAGAATTTGGTCCTTACCCATTTGCTCCCACTTCGCTCTATCAGCCGTTCAGGTCCTTCTTTATGATATTGAGCCATCGAAGCCTAGGCCTTCCCCTCCGCCTACTACCTGGCAAGGTCAGGTCAAGTTCCCTGTTTACCGACGTATTCAGACGTTCTTCTCTTGACATGCCCAAACCATCGTAGTCGACTTTCTTGGAGCTTGTCGGCGATACGTGTGGTTTTTTTTTCATATTATAACAAATATATTGATAATTTTAACCAACTTTTTAAAGTAATAAATACTTTTCCCTGAGTTCTAGAAAGTAACATAGCTATTTCATGTTTTCATTGCGTGCAGTCCAATATAAAAAAAAAAAACTTGTCGAAAATTCCCCAGTGTCTGAAGACGAAAGTCTTCGAACAGTGCGAGTTGCCAGTGATGACTTACGGAACTGAGACATGGTCGTTCACAATGGGTCTCATGAGGCGGCTAAGAGTCACGCAACGTGCAATGGAAATGGCAATGCTCGGAGTTTCTTTGCGCGATAGAGTCAGAAATGAGGATATCCGCAGAAGAACCAAGGTAACCGACATAGTGCACAGGATTGCCTGGTTGAAGTGGCAATGGGCAGGCCATGTAGCCCGGAGAACGGACGGCCGTTGGGGCAGCAAAGTCCTAGAGTGGCGACCACGTATAGGAAAGCGCAGCGTAGGCCGGCCCCCGACTAGATGGACGGATGACCTCGTGAGGGTAGCGGGGAATCATTGGATGCGGTCTGCACAGGATCGCACTTTGTGGCGAGTCATGGGGGAGGCCTATGTTCAGCATTGGACGTCTGTGGCTGATAGATAGTCGAAAATAAGTTGAAAAAACCAGTTTTCTGCGTGAATATTGTAAATTTCAAGCAGATTTTGAAACAAAACTTATTAATAATAAATTCAAACAATAAGTTTCAAATATAATAAATCTCAATAGCCCTGTTCTAAGCAGCAATATTGATAATATGTTAAGAAACATGTTTGATCGAGAGAAAAAGGTCTAAACAATCAGCATTTTGGGTTCCGTACCCAAAGGGTAAAAAACGGGACCCTATTAATGAGACTTCGCTGTCCGTCCGTCCGTCCGTCCGTCTGTCACCAGGCTGTACCTATCTCAAGAACGGTGATAGCTAGACAGTTGAAATTTTCACAGATGATGTATTTCTGTTGCCGCTATAGCAACAAATACTATTCATGATAAAACAATAATAAGTAATTAAAAAATAGGGCTTTTTGCATGATATTTCTTTCAACGGGCATTTTCTCATGAACCGTTATAGGTAGACAGTTGAAATAACAACAAACGCTATAGCAACAAATAATAAAAATAAAAAATAAGTAAAAATTAAAGGAGGACCCCATACAAAAAACATGTTTTTTGTTCAATATTGGTACGGAACCCTTCGTGCGCGAGTCCGGCTCGCACTTGGCCGGTTTTTGAACGGATAAGGAGCCTTAAGCAAATCGTCAACAAAACGGAGCTAAGGGTAATTATGATTACGAATCAGTTGATAGGAAATCATATTATAAAGTGGTGAGAAAATCTTCAAGGCGGCTCTAGTAGGTAATTAGCGTTACATGGTTACAATAAAAGACTTCGAATTATTGGGCGCTTCTTCAACGATAGCTATTAGCTCTTAATCCAGTCTTCGTCATATTTTCCAATTATAAAAAAAACCGGTCAAGTGCGAGTCAGACTCGCGCACCGTGGGTTTCGTACAAACACTTTCCATCCTTAAGTGGTTAAGTTAAGTTTGCACCTGGTATGTATAGCGCTCCATACAAATGAGGTGCAAAGTTAACGCAACCAATCCCGTTTGTTGTATGGGAGCCCCCCTTAAATATTTATTTTATTTTATTTTTAGTAATTGTTCTTATAGCGGCAATAGAAATACATCATCTATGAAAATTTCAACTGTCTAGCTATCACCGTTCTTGAGATACAGCCTGGTGACAGACGGACGGACAGTGAAGTCTCAGTAATAGGGTCCCGTTTTTAGCCTTTGGGTATATTTTGTTTGACATCCGAACGTCATGTTTTAAGCAAATTGTATGGGTTGTGTTTGAAACCGGTTTGATTGATTTGCGGACACACCGCGTAGGCGAGTCAACATTATTACTAAATAAACAATGAAATGTAGAGCCACACCATTTTCGTGTTGTCATAAAAAGTGTATCATCTCGTAGGTACCTTAACCCAGGACAAGTAATATTACATGTCACAGTAAGTTTATGAAGAACAATGCAGCTATATATAAGATATTGCTTAAGTATATAAAATATTAAACTAGAAAACGTAACATGGCTGTGGGTACACTACCATACAGTGGATTCCTGTGGTGGTTCAAGTGAAGGTTGCAGGGTTAATGATTTAGATCAGGCGGCATAGAGCCTGTATATATTGGATATCTTTCCACTAATGTTGCTTTATCATCGTCACATCCTCGTCGTCAGTCCAGCGTACCCAGCACAACTACGCTTCGCGACTCGCATCGCCCGTCACTCTCACACAGTAGCGAAGAAAGAGATAGGTAATGTTTCTCACGCGAGAAAGAGTCACGTGTCACAGTTGTGCTAGAGGTGCCGTTCTGGACAAAAACTTCCCAAAAGGTTATTCCCAACGACTGATCGCGCTCAACCAAAGGCTTCCCAAGATCCTGACCAGGACAGGTGTATGGAGCTAGAAACAGGTAATGAGAACTAAAACAAGCCCCAACCATTTCGAACTTTTCCTCGTTGGATTAGTCTTGACGCGTATTTAACATTCAATCTGCAAATAAAAAAAAGCAATCAAAGCTTGCCTCAAAAATATACATTATTTAAACTTTTTCTCACCACATTGGTGCATGCACGGTGGTCTGTGGGTGCATGCCGCTGAATTCAATCAACTTGACACGAATCATGATTATTCAGTAAAGAACTAGAGAGTGAACAACAAACATTACTTATTGACTCGGTGCCACGCTAGCTCCAGCTAATATTTGTTTATCTAACTCAGCTCATATATTATAATGTTTGTCAGTGTACAGAGCACGACACCTGTATTGCTACCGAAATAAGCTAAACGTGACCTGGCATATTTATTTTTCTTCAGTAGACTGCACATTTTAGGGGACTAGAGGATCAATTCGATGACTCCTTGCGTCATATCTAATGGTGTAACTCTTAACCGTCAATTTGGTTTTTTGGAAATTTATCACTTTCCATCTTTGATCACCGAAGAAGTTTCGTGTCTAAGTAAGTCCTTTATCGTCCAAGTGTCCCGCCTTTGGAACCGCCTTCCCATCAAGATCAAGCAAGTCCCGAACAAGTTTGCTTTCAAAAAAGTGTTTGATCTCTTTATTGGCAGAAATTTGGACTTATCTTTCTTTGAAGATAAGGTAGGTAAAATTAGACATATTGTCTGTTCTCGTCATTTGTGCTTTAGCGATGCGAATGCGACCGGCCATTTTGAATGATACCTACGCCTATCAAAATAGAAATTCTTCTGAATAAGAAAGATAAATATTATACATATTTGTAAATTCTGCCTCGTCTAAAGCAGATTTATCCAGTTTTCATTTTAAATATGCGCATGGGAATTTGAATTCAGCCAAGTACCGCGTGATACGAACGTAACGACGTAAAGATTGCTTTTTTACACTTTTTATCATAATCGTGGGTGGGGTGTCATTTAGGGTGTGTATTTTTATTTGATACGTTACTAGAACTTCGTTCTCGATTCATCGTTTTTTTTTTTTAGGTTTTAAAGAAGATTATTTATTACAGTTCCATCATTGATTAAATACATATTTCGCAGCTTAAGTGTCGCCATCTAGTGAATAGATTTCATGTAGTTAACATTTTTTTACATGTTTCCCCAAACTGCGGTGCAGTTTGTTGGCGAAGACCGCTCTTTATAATTTAATACTGCCATGATATTTCTTCATTTCATTTCATTTCATTATTTTTATACCTACTCTTACTATTTACTAATACAAACAAATGCACTACAACTACATAATCTATCTATTTACCATCGTTGGATGTCCAGTTATCCCTGGTACCTACTCAAATTAAAAAATCCTAACAAATTCAAATATTTCAGCTATGACGCGGTACTTTACTACCTACCTACTTTTTACAACTTTAAAAGAAATCAAAACAGTAGCTTAAGTATCAAGCTTCGCGCGTGTTTAAATCTGGGTATACTTACTAATTTCTACAGCATGTTTCTTCGGGATAAAAAGTAGGTAATAATGTGTTGAACTATTTCTGTTCCAAATTTCATGCAAATCCGTCGAGCCAATTCGGCATGAAGAACAAACAGACACACACACACACTTTCGATCTTTAATATCTAATAAATTTAATAAATTAATAATAAATTAAAAAAATTGTTTCTTCGGTTTCCGCGACAAATTCATAAATGATTAAGGCTTTTTTATAGTAACTGATCTATAATAAATAAGCATTAAACCAAGAATGGTATCGGGTCTCCCACCCAATTTTCATGACAATGAATCTCTTTCTGCCCCGCCCGCTGTACAAACAAGGAAACAATAGCCATAACGGAGCGACAAAAACTACCGTTCAAGCTTCCTGCGGGCTCACACTGCACTATGATCACAAAGCATTTGAGAGGTACCGTTATGGCTGCCATCTCTAAACTCACCGAACCCGGACAGACTTAAAAACCCGGAAATTTGGCGTAAATCGCATTTTTCCCCGGACATGTGTTAAGATGATGTATGACCACGCTTATAATACCATAGAGTTTTGTTCCTACGCATGCATAGCCTACCTATGTTTGTCTGTGTCGACACTCTACTTCCCGTTTCTTCTTCTCTCTGGCTCCGCCATTGCCGATGGTGCGTATACGATCTAGTTGTGAATATTATATATTTAATTGTGCCTCAAGACGAAAGTCTTCAACCAATGTGTGTTACCAGTGATGACTTACGGCACCGAAACGTGGTCTTTCACTATCGGCCTCATCTCAAAGCTCAAAGTCGCTCAACGAGCAATGGAGAGGGCTATGCTCGGGGTGTCTCTACGTGATCGAATCAGAAATGAGGAAATCCGTAGACGAACTATATTAAGTGACCGATATAGCTCACCGGATTAGCAAGTTGAAGTGGCAATGGGCAGGCCACATAGCACGCAGAGCAGATGGCCGATGGGGCCGAAAAGTGCTCGAGTGGAGACCTCGGACCAGCAAGCGCAGCGTAGGACGTCCACCTACAAGATGGACAGATGACCTTATAAAGGTCGCCGGAAGGCGCTGGATGCAGGTCGCTTCCAACCGGTATATATGGAAGTCCAAAGGGGAGGCCTATGTTCAGCAGTGGACGTCCTATAGCTGAGATGATGATGATGATGATGAATTATGCTAAATATCGTCAACTGCTTGTTATAAACGTTGTCTGTCAAGCTATAATAAACGCTGTTATAAATGCTTGCTGTCTGGTTTTTGTTCCCGATACTCCACTGCGAACCTCAACTGCTCCCGGCAGTTTTATAACATGTCCGAAAATAATATAATTAAAAACAATCGCTTTACTTTTCATTCACATAAAAGTGTCCGGGTTTTCCCCGGACACTTATTGAAAACCCCCCCGGACAGCCTTCAAACTAGGACAACTCCAGGAAAACCCGGACGGATGACAGCATTGACAGCCCTAGGTATAATGAAATAACGAGTAATAATCGCATTTTCCAACCGTGATCAAAAAACTCGCTAGGTACGCCACGGAAACTGCTCGACTCCGCCTTACGGCGTTATTGGGGCAAAGTGACGCTTGTTCGCTCCACGAGTCGCGAGTTGTGGTGAGGCCCCCGTTTCCTAACAATCCTGAATGATGGCCGGTCTTGTTTGTAATGTCAACTTTACTATTTTACTGTAGTATTCACTAGTCTATCCAATATATACAAATACCTAATATAATAATCATTGTTTTCGTTACCTTTGTTTCATTCACAAACTCAGTTTGAAATATTTTACATTGTTCAGTGTGCATGCCAAACCATCGGTCCAACGTAATTATAAGTGCAATGATGATTCATTTAGTTATTTAGGTCCATAAGGTCCAATTTAATTTTGTCATCTTCTTTTTATTACCAACTTACGGCTGTCAAATGGTATGCTCGACTACCTACATAATCAGAGGTTTATAACATATAACTAAAAGAGCATGGTGATACTAATGCTATGCCATACGATACGATAAATAAATAAAGATAAGATAGGTACTTGGCCTATACCATTATGTGGGCCCTGTAACAGGAGCAATAAACTAAAACATAGATTTTACTCGTCAAACTGAACAACATCTGTTCAGAAACTTTTTTAAAAATACTGTTTTCATATGTTCATTATTTCAAAGTAAATAGCATTTTCAATGTACGCCGTCCAACATTGACATAGCTGTCACTTTACTAAATATCAAATGTTTCGCAATACATTGCTTCTTTGAATGAACTTTATTTTACAGTTTAACATTATAAGTAGATGAGTTATTTTTAAAAGTTGTTTAATAAATGTTGTTCAGTTTAAGGGGTAGGAATCTATGTTTTAATTTATTGCTCCTGTTGCAGGGCCCACCTAGTATAAAACGCTAAGAAAACTTTTGATCATTTCAAGCGTATCTAGTATAAGGGAACGACTGCTACGCCATCTCTGATATCTTTGAAGCAACGCTTCAAATCGAGGAGAACTTCGTTTTGTCGTCCCAAACCAACACAGCTTATGGCGCTCGGTGTGGGTGTTTTAGAACGGGCGTCCTAACGCCGTGAATAAATAATAGGTGGCGCTGTTATCAATGTACATTTAACGGGGTTGTTTTTGGCTCCCATTTCACAACAGCCAAGATAATTATGGCCGACACCTAGCGATAATTACTAATGGAATGCAGTAGACATAAGATTGCATTTACTTTCTCACGGCTTTCTATATCTTTAAGCGGTGGTAGCCTAGTGGTTAGGGCATGCGACTTTCAATCCGGAGGTCGCGGGTTCGAACCCGGCCCGGCCCGTACCAATGAGTTTTTCGGAACTTATATACGGAATGTCATTTGATATTTACCACTCGCTTTTCGGTGAAGGAAAACATCGTGAGGAAACCTAAGCCTAAGCCCAATAAGGCCTAATACCTATCCCCTCTGGGTTGAAAGGTCTGATGGCAGTCGCTTGCGTAAAAACTAGTGCCTACGCCAAAATCTTGGGATTTAGGTAGCCGACCCGGATTGAGAATTCACTCTCTACAAAGATATGGGACAAAGGCTAGGAGGATGATGATGGCTTTCTATATCTTTATTTACCTACTAAGTTTAACAGTTGGGACATGAACGTTTTAGCCTACACTTAATGTGGTTACAACTTATAAACTACATTTTGAAATGCACCTTTAAATTATGTTTTTTTTTTATCGTGTACTTACTACTTAAGTAGTTACATCATCATAAATAGTGCTACTACTGTACAGTTGTCGAGATTTTCCGGTAACTTTTCACATTTTGTATGGGAAATGAAAGAAGTTTCCCGAAATTCTCGAGTTATGGGCCATTTCCGGGATTTTCGGTTACTTTCCACATTTTGTATGGTAATATGAGGAAAATTTCCGGAAATTCTCGGAAACAGCCCATCTCTAGTTAACTAGTAGCAGTCAAAGTGACCAAATGTATCGGAACAGATCTTTATTCGCATAGCAATAACTCAATTAGGATGTGTTACGAATTATATTGCGCCTATTTCACTGCTAATAACTGTAATATGATGCTGTCAGTACATATTGTATTGTAGTAATAGATTATTTTTTTGCGAATAACTTATAACACTAATTGTAATCCGTCGATATACTTAAATAAAATACGAGATGTTTTCCACGAAGTATGAGTACCTGGAACGTACGTACGAAATCAAGAGGCGGATATTTCATTTCCACAATTTCCTCGCATTTGATTTCGTAAAACTTTTGCGAGAATTATATTAGGGTTTCCAGCAACAATGAACTTGGGAAAAGAAATTCATGAGTTGAGATCTTTTATGTTAAGAACATCAATTTGCAGATGATATTCGTTAGAATAAATGTCTTTGCCTAGCAATGAAATTTATACCCATAGTCTGTAATTTATCTATCAGGAACTTATGAATGCCGACTTCGCCCTCACAACAAACCGTAATAGGTATTTCTTACAAAAAAAATAGATCCGTTGCAAAGACTATTAGAATATATTCAGCATAGATATATAAGTAACATCAATTTGCAGATTATTCTCGCTAGAATTTTTGCCCATCAGTGAAATTTATATCCTTAGTCTACGAGTATAATTTAAGAATTAAATATTACAGAATGTTCGCCGTTTTGGTAAAATCAAAAACCGCATAAAATGAGTTTATTGGTTGTTTATGCAAAATGCTACTTAATGATGGCGGTGCGAGTACGCGACTGACTGACGATGGGCAAAGGTTCTCAAACTTTCCTATATAGATCCTACAGTTGCAAGTGGCTACGAACGCGTCATTTATCCATCGTATGATTAGTGAGAGAAAATAAAGATAGCTATGGCTTAAAATATATTTTCCGTGTACGATATCTACAAATTTGTACGGAAATGGAACTCTATCCGACCGTCAGAGATTTTTGTGTGACATTTGAATCCCACTTAGGTCTGTGCATAATAGGTATCTTAGTCTCAAGAGCCAGCGAGTTAAACTTTTAGATCAACGAATAGAATGGGGCTAAGCCAGGTTAAGCGGGTTGGCACGGGTGCCAGATAATTGGATTTAAGGCTAGTTAGCTCTAAAGCAGCTCTTTTGGTAATTGCAATCCTAATATGGAAAACATAAGATGCATAAGGAATTCTGCTGGTAATGCACTTTTTTCATGTTAAAAAGTCGTGAGGCCAGTTATTTGACAAAATATGAAAGTAAGTTCTGGCGTCAGCGTCCTTTGCTGATAGGAGGGGCTATATAACTGTTTAACATCACCGTCGTAGTATAAAAACAAGTTTATTCAGTAGTACTTCATAAAATGTTGTCTTTAAAAAAAAACAAAAAATTACTAGTGTTTAATTATCATATGAACTAATCGGAACATGATTGTCATAGAAACTGTTCCATATAACTTACATTCAGCAAGTACCTATGATGGTATATTATTCTTTAGAAAAAAAAACAAAGCCGTAATGCCATAAGCCATTGAAACTTTCAGTACAAACGTGTACAAGTGGAAAAGGAAAATCAAAACGCCATATTTCAAACGGTCACATTATGCGACGAATCCACTTCAACTCACTTGAAATGATTCATTGACTGGCCCACCAAATACAGATTTTTATCATAAAATTTTAAAAAGCGACATTTTTTATCAAACTGCAGAATTTACTACCGAAGTCTGTCGCTCGTTTGGCCACAAGCCCTGAGATAAATCGCCCATCATCTTCAAAGTGCAGTGAATTCACTCTACTGACACGACTGATACAAATGTCGCTCCTTAAACACTTTTAAATGGTAAAAATAAGCTGAAAATCACTGGCCCTCTTGGCAAAGGAAATGTTTCTACGACACGCTTAATTATTTTTTCTTGTCTCATCATTTATCATATTTTGTTGACGAAGCTCTGTGACGATTTGTGCGGCTGGTTGATAAATTGTGGAGCATTATTTTGAGTGAACCGGCCGCAGACATCAAAAAGAAAAGATGCTGTTAAAATTTATCAATTATCTGTGCTTTAAAACTGTGTACTTATTTCAACGTTTTATGTCTATGAGAAAAAAATGAGATAATCTCAATATCAACATAGTAGTATTGCAAGCATAACTTTATAGTTATGAGAAAGTTTTTAATTTCAATGATAAAAATGTTTACTTAGTTTCGACCAACATTATTCAGGTTGTATTTTAAATTTGCTCGGTACTGTATTTACGTAAGACGTTTGTATCAGCCATCGAAAGACGTAATGGGATAAGTGTAAAAAAATTGAAATATGACGATTAAATTTCCACACTATATTACCTATTATAAATACGGAATGCAAACCGGTATTTTTTTCTTTGAAAATTACCGGTAATTTGCCAGTAATCCCGTAATATCTACACAAAGTTTACAGTAATTATAACTCAATGTCACCAAAAATCTCACTTATCCTATTTCGCCTTTCAAGCACCGATATGCATAATTTCTTTAACCTAAGTAAATTGATGTGTCACGTTTTTGCTGAAATTGGTTGTCCTTATCAAACTGATCAAAAAACTTAGGCTCAAAAGGTAAAACATGAAACAAGGGAGAGCCGAGAGCCAAGCTTTACAACCATAGCAGCTGACAATAACAGCAAACGATATCTCGCTCGTTTTTTCATATCTGTTCTTTATGATATCTGTGAATCTGACAGGAGGTGCGGCATTCTCTATGGTTTGTGGGTTTAGGACTTTGTTGAATGTGCCACTTCCGGATTTCGACTACATTCTGTCCGAATCTCGTATGTCACTTGGGTCTGTATTTTTAAAACCTACCTTTTGCAAGCGAAGTAAAGGCCATAATATTATTTTAAAGCAGGGCGTAACGTTGATTTTGTTTTTTTTTGTTAGTAGATATAAATTAACAAATATCAGAAAAAGGCGTGGTAATTGTTATTTTTTACTCACGTTTGAAAAATGACAACTGAAATTTGTTTTGCGTGATCAAAAATATTAGTAGTGGCAAAAAATATTGGGATTCGTTGTTGCAAGTTGTATAGCGTTGTTAAGAGTATTGAGTAATTCTGTGATGTTTTTAGGGTTCCGTAGTCAACATGGATGTCTGTAAACCTGTCCGTACCTTAGCTCAGAGACTGTTCTTACTAAAGCTACAATTTGGCATGGACATACATAATTTTAGTCACGCTGACAAAGTGCTTAAAAAGGTTTTTATTTAGTGTACCTACTTGTCCCAACTTTACATGTAGAGAGGTACACTAAAAAGTGTGTCTAAAATAGTGTATTTACCATGGACCCTGGTGTGGGGTATCTATGAATAGATCTTTCAAAACTTTGAAAACAATTTTTCAAGAGATGACATTTGGTTAACATAAGGTTAACGAGAAGAGAAGAGATCCCTAATAGGGATACGTTCGCCTTTGTTCGGTTTATTTGTTATTAATGTATTTATAACCAGTTGTTGTATAAAATAAAATAAATAAATAAAGAATAATAAATAAATAAATATTACGCGACAATCATACACAAATCGACCTAGTCCCAAACTAAGCAAAGCTTGTACTATGGGTACTAGACGATGATATACTTAATATATAAATACAAACATACATACATTTGAAAAATACCTATTACCTACGCTTGAAACTGCTCATTTGGTTAGAGTCAAGTATCGCCTCTCTGCCGGCTAAATGGTAACTACGTTCAAAGTTACGTGAAAAGAATTCACAGTAGGAGGCTATACGATGAATTTACTCGTCAAAGGAAAATTATCACAGCGTAGAAAACTTTACAAGTTAGTTAAAGCTTTAATAATTACCAAAAACGGACGCAAGATAGCTTGTACCTATTCTGCTTCCTTAAAGTCAAGTCATATATGCTATAGAACTCTACACTCTCGTCTTGCACGGTTTTTTGTAATAGGATGATTTCATGATATTGATTGAACTCTTCTTCGTGGATCACAATCCATAACGACATAAATACTGTACGATATAATCTCTAAGTATTATAATTTTTTTATACCTCGTTTTTAGTTATTTCACATAATATTATATCACACAACAAATTAACAATCACCAAATAAAAATAAGTCTATCTAAATCTAAACTAAGTCTAAAAAAGGCCCCCGTGGCATTGTAATAGGTACCAACCAAAGACGCTGGCAGCATTACCTCGCTGTATTGCTATACTAAGACGTTGACCGAGGAAACTGCCAGCCCTTTGGTCACCAGTGGTGTCGACGAGCCGTTTAGAAAGCTCCTTAAAAATAATTCTAGCGCTTGGACACCACGGGCCCAGGGTCTCGACACCAAATGCGGTAAAGTGGTATTGAGAACCGAGACCCTGGTATTTGAGATTTTTGCGGTTTTCAGCCGCCTCCGCCGCCCCGCACGCCCGGATCGAGGTCCGTGGGAGGTGTGACGGTGCTTAGGTATCGACGCATGTTGCGTCCCACACCAGCACGCGTCCCATCTTCCACGGGACCAGGGTCATCCCGTCTGGCCTCTTGCCATCGTCTTTCGAGACACCGTTTGGTTCCAGGATCGCGGGGATGTAATTTTTTTATATTATATATATATATATGACAGGAAAGTCATCAGCGTTGAAACACTCTGATCATCATCCTCTACTATTTACGTGTAGATACGAGTATGTCGTCCGAAAAAAACGTTGCGTGGCACAGTTGTGTCAGGAATATTAAAGATTATCAACGGGAAATTGGCATATCACTGTAAAAAACCTAACAAAACACTGGGTACGTTTCGCAATATCATGAAGTGCTATTTATATTATACTTTAAACTAGGTACTTATCTCATTGAAACCAAAATAAATAATTGCGAAAATCTATCAAAAGTATGTCTATCTCGATATTAGTATGTATATCGTCGTCTAGTGCCCATAAAAAGAGCTTTATGTGGGGCTAGGTCCATTTATGAGGGTTGTTCGATATTCCATATGTTTATAGAGATTTCACTGACTTTGGAAATAGGTTACGTTAGCTACATACTCGTAATTCAGATGAAGTCTTGGAGTATCAATAAGAGTGGACATAATATAATACATGTTTTTACATTGGCCCAATAAATCTCCAAAGGTTCGTCCAGCTAAATAAATGACGGGACAGATTAATGAGTCTACTTGATTCAGCCTGGCGGCGTGAAGTGATTTCTGGTCTTAGCTAATAGGCTGAGATCCCGCCGCTAATTTCAACACTTAAGGCTTCTTATCCGTTCAAAAATGGTGATTGTTTTAGACATTTTTCTCTATGATCAAACGTATTTCTTATCATATTATTAATATTACTACTTAGAACAGGGCTATTGAGATTTATTGGTATATATTTGAAACCTACAGTTTGAATTTTTCATTGATAATTTTTGTTTCATAAACTACTCGAAATGACAAAATTCACACAGAAAACTGTTTTTTTCGACTTATTTTCGACTGCACGCAATGAAAGAATGAAATAACTATGTTACTTTCTAGAAATCAGGGAAAAGTATAAGTAACTTCAAAAAGGAAAAAAATAAATTTTAAAAGGAATGCGGCCACTTATCTGCATTTGAAAGCTCATCGATTTTGGCCAAAATTCGAAGTTTTACACTAACATTTAGCCATGATCTCTATATTTCTACTTTATAAAGTGCTATTAGAAGGAGATGTCACTGCTCATTCTTCTATAAAAATCGAGGTTTCATTCTCGACTGTTTCCTCGATTAGTAAAGAAAAGATTGGAAATAAATAGTAGATATATGTTCCTTGAAGCTCTGAAAAACGGTCCCTATTAGATCAGGGGGGGTATTCGACCAATTTTAGAGATATAATGGAGATTTCTACTTTTCATCGACATCCGTCACTTTTGACGTGTGCCTACTTGACAAGTGGCGATATCGCTAGAACATCGCAACTTCGTCAATTCGGACGCGCAAATTTTTCGCTTCCTTTGTATATGACGGCATAAATAACAGGCGCATACTTTAAATTGACCGCGTAGTACGTGAAATTAGTCCGTTACGTTTCGTTCAAAACAGAAATTTATATACATGAATAACATTTTTGACAATCATTATCGCTTTCGTATTTCCAAAATTGAGATGAGATATGTCACTTTTAAGCTCATCGCATTTAAATGACAGTTCAATGGCGATATAACTGTTATCTAATGGAGATTTGACGTTTGGCGATATCTCCAACGGCATTCTCGAATGGGGCCCCTGGGACCTAATTCGAGATTGACATTTGAGTGATCGCCAAACGTCAAATCTCTATTAGATAACAGTTATATCGCCATTGAACTGACATTTAAATGCGATGAGCTTAAAAGTGACATATCTCATCTCAATTTTGGAAATACGAAAGCGATAATGATTGTCAAAAATGTTATTCATGTATATAAATTTCTGTTTTGAACGAAACGTAACGGACTAATTTCACGATCTACGCGGTCAATTTAAAGTATGCGCCTGTTATTTATGCCGTCACATACAAAGAAAGTGAAAATTTTGCGCGTCCGAATTGACGAACTTGCGATGTTCTAGGGATATCGCCACTTGTCAAGTAGGCACACGTCAAAAGTGACGGATGGCGATGAAAAGGAGAGATTTCCATTATATCTCTAAAATTGGTCGAATACCCCCCCAGGGTTATCTTGTCTAAATTTTAATTCGTGAACCCATTGGTTTTTTATTAATTTATTTATTCAAATTAATCACACAGCATTACAGTTAGAGTTTCTCTTCGAGAGTTCTCGAACCGAGAATTCCCGGGAAATTTTGCCTTACTCGAGACGAGAAAAAAGTGGTCGAGAAATCGAGAAATCGAGAAATTCAGTCAAAAATTTTAAAAACATAATAAAGCGTTTGCTTTGGCGTTTGATTAAAAAATAGTTTCAGTTATATGAATCAACTGGCAAAAGAACACCAAATCTGGAAAACTTATGTCAGTAAAGCCTACGTCGACAGAAAATGAACGGGTTTTCTCCTTGGGGGTCATCCATAAATTACGTCACACGTTAAGGGGGAGGGGGGGGGGGGGTCATACCAAACGTGACAGTACATGTTAAAGGTATAGCAAAAAAGCGTGACATGGGGGGGGGGGAGGGGTTCAAAAAGTCGACATTTTGCGTGACGTAATATGTGGATGACCCCTTGTCTGGAAACTTTGTGACGAAAATACGAAACCGATTGTCAGATGATGCTATAAATGCCCTCGTATTTTTAAAGGCTTATTTCCTTAATAACAAGACATAGTGGGCTAGCTTTTGATTTTGAAGCAGTTTCCGCTTTCAATTGTGATTGTAATTAGTCTAAGATTATTAATTATTTATTAGGTTCTTATGTTTACGTACGTAGTAACGAAAAGACTGTCCATTTATAACAAAGGTTTTGTTATCCGTAATTGCAAAGATTTCACGCATATAGGAGCCATCAAATTACTCTACTCTGCTCTTGTACGATCAAAACTAGTTGATACAAAGACTAAACTAAGGTATCTTACTCGTAATTATTAAGCTAGTCTGATTGTTATTTTTTATACCTAATTGAAAAACTGTCATTTTATGTTAAATACTTAAAAATTTGGAGTACAGACAGAGACTAAAGTAAATTATTTAGTATGTAAGGTACTAAGTTTTATTGTGGTGACATGATGACATTGTTTTTAGAAGATATTTTATTTGTTTATTCCAAAGAAAAAGACTATTTAGTTCTAATTGTTTGAAGAAATAATGATTAAAAGATCTCGCTAGAGTTTATTTCGCTTTATTAAAGTTTTCTATAGTTATAGTCACATGACATTAAAAATAAACGTTGTTGATTAATAAATGTTGTTGAATATTGCATAAAAAGCGAAGTTTTATTATTAAATCACACATATTTTTAAAAATTTCCGTATTTCTCGACAACCCGGGAATTCCCGGGAAATAGTGGTCGAGAATTCTCGTGCTCCGGGAAATAAAAAAGGTCGAGAAATGAGAAACCCTAATTACAGTATAAAACAAGGCACTGTGAACTACAAAAAATTTTTTAACAAAAAAAAGAACCGACTTCAGTAAAACTAAAAATCCAAAAATAACCCGTTCAAGTACAGATTACATTTGACTCACCCTTTGAAGTCGATCCCAAACCACTGTTATTATATTTATATATTAAAGTTTACATGAGGTTTGGCACCGACTTCAAAGGGTGAGTCAAATGTAATCTATACTTGAACGAGTTATTTTTGGATTTTTAGTTTTACTAAAGTCGGTTCTCTTTTTTCGCTTTTTAGTGATTCATATGAAATACTTATGGCGGGGTGATCAGGGAGGTCTTGAAGGAATGCATGTCGTTTTAATTATCTCCTAACTCCTAACCGTTAAGGAGTTGTACCTTCCATCATCAGTTCAGCATTGGAAGATGATGACTACCATATGCAAATACTTAAATAGTTTTAGAAAATATATGAAAAATATTATGACTGCCTATAAAATTTCAGGAATTCCTTCGATTCCTCATGGATCTCGTCATCCGATCTTCACCAAAATTTTATGGGACCAACCTTGAGATGTCTCTTCATGAACCTAAAAAGAATTTTCCAAATCGACTCATAAATGACGGAGTTATGAGGTAACAAACATTTAAAAAAAAAAAAAAAAAAACATACAACCGAACTGAGAACCCCCTCCTTTTTTTGAAGTCGGTTAAAAATTACATAAAAGAAAAAAATGAAATCTAGTTTGATGCATTAATGGATTTAAACCAATTTCACGGAATAACTGTAACAGGCTCAGTTAGATTGAACTAATAGTTAAGCGGACTTAGTGTGGGAGTACAAACCCGCTAATGGGGATGTCTCTGCGTCACAGGAACAAGGAGTGAATACAAAATAGCGGTTGGATCTTAAAATATAAAGCTAACCGGCCGATGGGCATTATTCGCGGCTGAAATAGTGGCTGTCGAACGCATCCGTTGCAGAAACGTGTGAGAAGATTTGGAGACTTGGTGAAAAAGAGGTTTCAGAGGCGCCTCAGTTTTACATATAGGGTTACACTAGGGTTTCCTCCGTGTGGACTTTTGTGGGACAAAAAAATGCATCGATCACTTTGAAATCCATGTTCTCTCATTCCTAAAGAGGAAATATCATGATTTTCTGCTCCGTTGTTGCAGGAATTCCTTACCTACTTCACGATAATTCACTAAACTAAAACACATCTTCACATTACAATATGAGATTGCGTTTGTAGAATATTATATTGCTCGTGTACTTACTTTTTTTTGAGATACTAGAGGTACAGTGGTTGTGGGTTTAATTCTAAAATTCATTTGTGGCAAATCTTTGATCCGCTGTGCATATTCATGTGCAAATTATTTGTACTATCCTAATAGGAAAACATGTGGTCACACGTCTTCCTTGCCGACAGGGATAAAGTAATTTTGCGATGTGTTCAGCATCAGCCTACGTCAATCTACTGCTGGACATCCCAATGATTTTGTGATATGACTGTTTTTCTTTCAGTCACTGTCCCCTTTTCTGGACACAATCCTCATCTAGTAGCACATATAGAAGGTATATTATGCTGATTGCCTAGCTAAAAATATTCATAATTTGGACATCGATATAGTGTTTCTAGATAAAACACATGTAGTAGAGTTGTTAGTCCGCTGTTTTCTAACATAATTGTGCGCATCGGGTTACAAGCATGAAATTTCTACCACAGATAGAGTGTTCCACGGTGATTATTTTCAGATGTGGAGGGAAGTCAGATTCGTCCCCTGTGAGGCGGGAGAGCGGAGTGACTAGGGCCAAGTATTCCTCTTTTCTTTCTTTATTGCTGGTCAGTTAAGTCTACCAGGACGAGTTTGGTATCGTTTCCGTGTAAAACAAATATCACAAATTATTTTTTTATGTTATTTTTGTATAGTTCTATATAAAAATATGGGTATATGGCCGAAAAGGTAAAAATCACACCAAGTTTTTTTGTTCAGTGAGGTAAATTAGTTTAATTTCGTGAACATTTTCAAATTATTATTATTATTTTTAAAAGCTCATTTAATCTAGTTTCTAAAAATATATGCATGTTGGGCACTTCTTAAAATATATCTTTACGTCTGCGTAACCAACGTAAATCTCCGAACGCATCCTATTTCGCTTCATTAAATACATTAAATGATGATTATTAACATGCTTTTACATATAATATTTACTATATACGTCCCAGAAAAGCAAATTATTATTGTAATTAAAACAAAATATTTTTTTGCTAATGTATCACGAGCACACGGGCTAATCTCAACATCAACAATTTATTTAAGTTACTTTTTGTATGAACAGTGCCCAATATGTATATATTTTTAGAAACTAGATTAAATTTGCTATTTTGCAATATTTTTCTTAGTTGTAAATATTCAGGAAATATAACTAATTTATCTCCCTGAATAAAAAAAACTTGTTGTGATTTTTACAATTTCGGAAATACAACCATATTTTTATATGTTACTATGAATAAATAACGTGAAAAATTAATTGTTGATATCTGTTTTACACGAAAACGACACCACACAAGTCCTAGTAGCGTTATCTGATCAGTAATATAAAAAGAAAAAGAGGACTCCTTTGTCCTATTCACCCCGCTTTCCCGCCGCACAGGGGACGAATCTGACTTTCCTTCACATCTGAAAATAATCACCGCAGAATACTCTATCTGTGGTAGAAATTTCGTGGTTGTATCCCGATGTACACAAGTTCGCGACTTAGCAAAATGTACTAGAACACGCAGGCTAAGCTTAACATCAACATTTTTTTCAAGGTACTTTTTGTACCAGATGTGCCCAATATGTATACATTTTTAAAAACAAAATTAAATTTGCTGTTTAGTAATATTTTTTTAAATTGTAAATTCTCAGGATAGATAACTAATTAATCGTTCTGAATAAAAAAAACTTGTTCTGATTTTTACCTTTTCGGCAATAAACCCAAATTTTTATATGAAACTATTCGTAAGTGACATAAAAAATTAATAGCTGATATCTATTTTACACGAAAACGATGTCGCACAAGCCCTAAGAACAAGAGCAGTACTTGGTCCTCTTCACCCCACTCTCTCACCACACAGGGGACGAATCTGACTTCCCTCCACATCTGAAAATAACCACCGTGGAACGCTCTATGTGTGGTAGAAATTTCATGCTTGTAACCCGATGCGCACAATTTCGCGGCTTAGCAACTCTACTAATGATGCAAAGGAATACCGAGTATAGCTGTACACAAAGTTTGCCGATTCGCGGTCTCCGCTCTAAAATTGATCTCCCTCAACGGTTATTGGACAAAACACATGACATCGACTGTACTAGAGACGTCTGGCTTTATAAAAGCTTCTCATTTGCCTAAGCGATATCGTGAAATTGGATGAAAAATCTGACGAAGGTGAACGCAAAGAGAAAAATGTTCCATGTCACTTACTTCGTAATGTGATTGAGTATTATTCTTTCACAGGTAGGTAGATATTTATTGGATGTGCAATTTAAACTTTATCCCGCTGATCATATGTGGGTGTGGGTGGTTGATGTATGAATAAGAAGGTAGAGACGGGTTTATCAGATTGCATGCAAATATGTTTATCCCTGTTATGGAACTAACACCATCGACACTTTATTTTTCCACAACGTGACAAACAAACTAGCTACATGATACAAATCAGTAAACCTCAGCCGTTATATCTTGGGTATTTGTACTATTCAATCAGAATGTACATGTTGTATTAAGCGGTTTACACTCACGTGAAATTGTCAGGAACGGCCGACATGTTTCGAACTCGTATGGAGCTCTTCATCAGGGACTGCTGCCCGTACTGTTTCGCGGCAATTTTGTCCCTTCATAGAATAATTAAATATGTCACTCGAAAGTTTTAATAGCATTAAAAGGTAAATACGTTGTCCCTGTACCCTAGGATTAAGATGTAGGTTGTTGTTACCTCGTCATATTGGCGTTTCTCCCTTCTAAAAGAAGCAGTAAGCCGCATCTAATATTGCAACGGGTAATAGAGAACTTTATATCGTGCGTGGTCTCGAATGAGTGTCGTAGCACTGACTACAAAACGACTAATGTAGCGTAAAAGTTACCTCAAACATAACCTAAATTAAAAATTGAAAACACCCCCGATACGTATACCTGGTCATCATGAGACTCTCATTCAATTAATGATATAGAAAACGCTACTAAAACTGAACATAACTATACAATTTTGCTTCAATATTGGCTGAGATCTTGGCAACTGGTCCTTTTTTTTTTACACCATAATCAAACGTAGCTAAGAACCATCTCGACGCTCGATACTCAAATTGGTCCATCCGTTTGGGAGCTACGTTGCCACAGACACATACAATTACACAGATAGATATGCATGTTAGCGCGATGTCATACTCCATAACGCAGAGCCACAATGATTATTTTAGAATACTATTGAAAGCCACATAATAATATGAACTGGTGACGGCAGTGAGGTGGTGATGAGGAGTGTGAATGAATAAACGTTTATGATAACTACTTGGTGTTGTATTTCTCGTAAAAGTTCACAAAGGAATGAGCAGAAACGTCACTGCACCTGGTATTTAAAGACCATCAAAGTACCATTAAATGGAGGGGAGAAACAAGTAAGTGGTAGTCGTCAAGTAACCAGGTGTTAGTAAAATTTTTAGTCTATTGACACACTGTGTAAATAATTTAACAACACTAATGTTGAATCTACTATTTCTTAAATTGCTATTATTAATTACAATATAACTCATGCACTTCACATGGACTAATAACTTATAACTAAATTATCAAGATACTCAATGATCTATTCAAATGTGCTTCTGAGGTAAAGATAATCCAATTAATATCATTATTTGTTTTCTAAGATACATTTAAATGCGAAATAATCACAAAGGCGCTATCATGCATGTTAAACTTATAACACCCCTCTTTTTCGTTGGGGGTTAAAGCATCCTGAAAATTCGGAGGGATACGAGAATGGAACTCCGACCATGCGAATTAAAAAACAAGGCATGGCGCAACACGAGAAAATTGCATAATATAATCTACCGCCTCTCAAACACGGAGGAAGTGGGGATAAAGAAAGCGTAATGGAATGTAAGCAAACTCATGTCTTACAGATACTTGTCAAGGGTTCAAGGCTACAGCTGGGTTTGGTCAAATGATAATTATATATTATATAATGTTTTTGGGGAGATACGTAGTATACTATATTACTACTCTGTAGTATACTCGTACATGACATGTATTTGTATAAAACAAAGTCGCTTCCATCTGTCTGCCTAAGTATGCTTAGATCTTTAGAACTACACAACGGATTTTGATGCGGTTTTTTTTAATAGATAGTATGATTCAAGAGGAAGGTATTGTATAATACATGCGTAATGTAGCATTGCACCCGTGTGAAGCCGGGGCGGGTCGCTAGTGTAAATTAAAACAATATCTCTGTGTAAATACAATGTTATGAATTAGAAATATGTAATTTTTTGGAGAGAAACTTTTCTTACAGACGTTACAAACATATCGGAAATTACTTTCTGAAACTTATAAATCATCTTTGCGTAAACTTTTCTATTAGGAGTCTTCTACACGCACTATTTAACTATACTACTGGTTATTCCATAAAATTGTTTATAAAAAAAATCTGACCAAGGACAAGGCAAACTTAGGTTTTGATTTTGTGTGCCCACTCGATTGGAATGTGTATTTTATTAAACATTTTTCGGTTATCACCGATTCATTCGCGGCAAATCGAGCACTTTTCGCGTCTACCCTTTTTCATACGTAAGTAAAAGTCTGAACGATCCTCCTTGATTCTTCTAGACAGAATATCTAAAAACCGGCCAAGTGCGAATCGGACTTGCGCACCGAGGGTTCCGTACAAACACTTCCCATCTTTACCGGTCGGGTTAAGTTAAATTTGCACCTGGTATGTCATACAAATGTGATGCAAAGTTAACGCAACTGATCACGTTTAAATTATTATTTTATTCTGTTTTTAGTATTTGTTGATATAGCGGCAACAGAAATACATCATCTGTGAAAATTTCAACTGTCTAGCAATCACGGATAGACAGACAGACAGACTGACAGACGGTTAGCGGAGCTTAGCAACCAGGGTCTCGTTTTTCACCCTTTGGGTACGGAACCCTAAAAATACGTCAACCGTCCACAGACAAAATGTCCCTAACTTAAGGCCTTGCCCTAACTACGCTTTTCCATCAGGTGTCTCGTCTGAAGGTCAGACTGGCCCCTGAGACCCTGATAGAGGATTGTAAACTGTATTTATGACCTCCTAAATTTCCCTCCACAGCCCTTCAAGGGTCAGGGTTGTAAAAGTTAGTTAAATTATTAACTTTTGTCTTTCAAACAATGTCTCGAACAGCATTTCGATCTCAAAAGGGACTTTAATGTCATCATAATTTAATTACATCTGACATTGTGCCACCTGGGTTCCTTTTCCGATACTTACATACCTAGGTATATAAAATATCCTGTATACGGTACGTACAATACCATTATATCTGAACCTTTTAGTGGGTACAAGGATACATTTTGACCCGTACTTCTGCGTGTTTATATTAACAAAATAATGTACAATCAGGATTCATAATGTATATATCGCATCACACCCTGATTACTATAGACAAAAATGTGATTATTAAATAAACCATTTGAATGTGAAGTTAAAGTTTCAGGAGCTTGTTGCAATTATCTATAACTAATATTGTATGTACATAGCTTGGAAAATTGTAACTAATGTTTTATGTTGTACAATACTTGTATATCTTTTTCGTAGACGAGTATGATAATAAATGCTAATTGAAACTAAAAAGTGAAGCATTTATATAAAAGCATAATTTTCATTTTTCAGAAGTGATTATTAAACCAAAAATATGATCATCTCTTTAACACCAGTTTTATGTTCAAAGTATTCTTTTAACTCTCAAACGAATCATTTAATAGGCTAAACTTTACTTATTAAGCTTTTAATCCCCGAAGCTTTATACCCTCGAGGTTTGTAATAGATTTAATGAAATTAACTGCCTTGCCTTTTAACACCGTTTCGCAATTCCAAAGGAATTGACATTATTTGTGGATTATCTATAGCTATACTCTATATAAAATTCAAAACTAATATCAAAATTAGTGTTCTATGAAGAGGGGTTTTATTTTAGGGAAAATATTAATAGCGTGATGCAGGATTTTCGCCAGCCGTACAGCGCCAAAAAATATATTTGTCTACTCATCACTCCAAAATGGCTGGACGGATTTTAACTAATTTTGAATACTATATGTGTGCGCAAAAATGAATATTAGTTAGTTGAGTTGCATTGTCCTTCTTTGCACTGTGTATTAAGTACCTAACAATGAAACGGTAGTAAATTACACAGAAATGTTTCCAAACCTGCGCGAGCGAAGCCGCGGTTAAAAGATAGTATTACATATTTGAACTTCTACCATGCCATTAACACATAGTTTTTAATATTTTTTCACACAACACGAATTAAAGACAACTGCACCCACAAAACAGTGAATGTGACCAAAAATAGGGACCCGAACATTATATATTGACCCTTAAATAAATCGATTCACAGAAACAAAGAGGTTCCAATTTGACTTACTGAAGCTTCGTAGAAAAACCAGTGCAAGAAACTTGGCTTGGTTACTTCCTGACATTTATCTTAGACTCCTTATTATAAGAACATTATTTACATAAGCTTCGCGTAGTATATATGTCCGTTTTTGTTTCTTTAGCCACTGCCCTAAGGCGTAATTTATTGCGGTCTTAAGGGGTAGGCTCAACTCCTCCATAGCAAATCTGACCGTTCTATTGTTTATAGAAAAATTATACTTCCATTACCTACATCCCAAATCAATTTCAGCTCCACTTGGGTCGCCTTATGGGTTATGTATTGCCTTAAATCCTCCTATTTCAAAGTGAATCCTTGGAAGTAAGAGGGACACATATACACTGCAAGCTGAGCTAATAGCCCAAGTGCCAGTAATCCTTGGAAGTAAGAGGGGCACATATACACTGCAAGCTGAGTTAATAGCTCAAGTGCCAGTAATCCTTGGAAGTAAGAGGGGCACATATACACTGCAAGCTGAGTTAATAGCTCAAGTGCCAGTAATCCTTGGAAGTAAGAGGGGCACATATACACTGCAAGCTGAGTTAATAGCCCATGTGCCAGTAATCCTTGGAAGTAAGAGGGGCACATATACACTGCAAGCTGAGCTAATAGCCCAGTGCCAGTAATCCTTGGAAGTAAGAGGGGCACGTATACAATGCAAGCTGAGCTAATAGCCAAAGTGCCAGCGGTCACCATATGCACGGCTCCGCCTTCCGTTTTTGTTTAGGACTTTCGGCGCGCCTTTGTCTCTATGCCCAAAATGCAATTGAGGCGCATTTTACACAAATTAAACGCAAAATTCTTCTGTTGTGTCTTCCAGTGATGAAGTTCTACACAATTACGTAAATGTATGCTAAATTGCTAGTACAAAGGTATTGTATATCCGGAAATCTAAGATCAAACTATTTCAAACCGGTACAAAATTTAAAAGTATACGATCGTTTGTAACTAGTGCCAATTAAATTGACTTGATTTAATCTTATTTATCGGGATAGCATATCGGAATATTCCTACAAAGTTTTAGGCTTAAGGAAAGAATAATTTGTGAACAGAAAACACAATCATAAGCCACTCGGGGCACATTCATAGGGATTTGATATCGATAAAAAATATGACGATATATAAATATATTAATACATGTGATCTTTGAATATTTTCGATTACTATAAAAAAGTTCGATATCATGTCTGATAAAGTTAATATTTTCATCTCGACGGCAATCTTTTATACCGATGAATATGGAAAAAATATTGATTGTATACTTACTATGAAAACTATTTTGAAAAAGACGAATAATAGACGTTTTTTGTTTTGTTTTTATAGACGTTGTTTTTATTTTAAAATTAAGAGAAAAATTATATGTTGATAGCATTTAGATCTTGACAGTAACATCGATATATCTTTTGTCGATAAAATATTTTGCTACATCATTTTAGTATCGGTGCCCGAGTAAGCACAGGTATGATCATAACTTGGTATACCTATAACAATAATTTAATAAAATGCGGGAACTCGCGGTTTTTCACGCTGATACAGCTTCACCGGCTTTTGAATTCATTTAACCTTTCGTCTCTCCGGAATAGATAGTCCCTATGTCTCTTTCAAATTCATAATCTAACAATATACAAAAATAATCCAAAATATGAACCCGATATTGCATGAGAAAAATAAAACCAACAAAGAGTCCTCCGACTTCCTCATTTATAATATAAGTTAATATACTTTTCTTTATAAATCATACATTTTTGTGTCTTAAAATTTGCATAAATATAATGAGCTTTTAGGTTTACAGCGTTACTTAGGAGTTAGCGCGTTGGGCTTCCATGAGTTAATTATGGGTCTATATTGGATTCCATAATTTCCTTTGTCCTATTTGTAAATTCCATAATAACTGTGGTCATAATGATCTTTTACCATAATAACGTTTATCCTAATGTAAATGCCATAATATTGAATATCCTAATGATTATTTGCACTATTATCTTAAGTACTAATGATCACGTGTCCTAACAGTTACATATCCTAATACTAGTTGCCATAATCATCATATGTCTTCGCTCGCTCCGCTATACGTGGTCACAATACAAACCTAACCTAACCTACAGTTTTCGGGGTTCAGCCAATAACCTAACCTATAGTTTTCGGGGTTCAGCAAGTCTGACGCTCCGCTCGCTTCGCTCGCTCTGCTGTACGTGGTCACAATACAAACCTAACCTAACCTACGGTTTTCGGGGTTCAGCCAATAATCCAACCCGTACAGTTTTCGGAGTTCAGCAAGTCTTTTGACGCTTCGCTCGCTCCGCTATACGTGGTCACAATACAAACCTAACCTAACCTACAGTTTTGGGGGTTCAGCCAATAACCTAACCTATAGTTTTCGGGGTTCAGCAAATCTGACGCTCCGCTGTACGTGGTCACAATACAAACCTAACCTACAGTTTTCGGGGTTCAGCCAATAACCTAACTTATAGTTTTCGGGGTTCAGAAAAGTCTGACGCTCCGCTCGCTCCGCTGTACGTGGTCACAATACAAACCCAACCTAACCTACAGTTTTCGGGGTACAGCCAATAACCTAACCTATAGTTTTCGGGGTTCAGCAAGTCTGACGCTCCGCTCGCTTCGCTATACTTGGTCACAATACAAACCTAACCTAACCTACAGTTTTCGGGGTTCAGCCAATAACCCAACCTACAGTTTTCGGGGCTTAGCCAATTCGATATTTGACAAATCCGGTTTTCTATTTTTGTTCTAACGTAAAAAAATGGTTAAAAAAATAATTTTTACCCAAATACTCCGAAATATTTAATTCCGAATTTACTTATGAATTTAATTATGGTTTTGTATATTATGACTCGTAAGTTTTATGTGTTAATAGATTAGTACAAAACATATTAGGTATTTAGAGCATTAGGCAATGTAATATTATGGTTTATGATCATTAGGATGTAAGATCATTATGGCAAATAATCATTATGACAAATGATTGATATGTCAAAAGTGTGGCATTCGACTTTAGGACATACGATATTATGGATTGCGAAGGAGACCCGTTAATTATTACAATTAAAATAAATGTTCCAGAGTCTCATTTCTCATTCCTCCACCTCTAGCATATAAAGCATTGTAGTAGACGTAAATATAGGGTGTCAATTAATTGGAATGTAATGTTTTTCTGTAAAACGTAACACGTAAAACGTAAATATATGCGATGTACGAACTCAAAAAGACAACTGATCTAAATTATTACGCTTATTCTATATTTAGGTATGGTATACTGCTGTGGGGAAACAGTACCAATGTCCTAGAATCCTAGCTAATGTAAAACGAATGGTAAGCTGTAGGCCACATTTTAAAAAACTTGAGATTTTAACACTTATTTCACTCTACATCCACGAAGTCTGCCTTTTCATTCGAACACACAAAACTTTCTTCCCACTGGCGGACTTTCATTCAGAACGAATAAATCACTGTCGCAATGACAATTTGGCTCTACCTACTACTAAGTCCTCCAATTTAAGACTATTCCTCACGGGACCGCACACGATGTGCATAAAAATTTATAATAAGCTTACCACCCAGAATTAAATGTATAAAAAAAAATAATGTATTTATAAAGGAGCTAGATAAATATTTATTAGATAAATGTTACTATACATTAGAGGAATATCTAAATCAATCATAGAATGTAATTTTGTAGTTTTATTGCAATGCTAGTGTTAAGTAGAATTAAGGAAATGGCTGTGCCCTTACAGAGTACATATTATAATTGTAGTATTGTACTATGTTGTAATATGTGTGCAATAAACAGTTTGAGTTTGAGTTTGAGTAACCTTTCAGATGCTTACCCAAACAATAATGGACAATATCCAGAATAATTAATATACGGAAAGAGTAATAGTTTTTAGTTTCGGAGAAAAGCGCAAGTCATGAAAAAAATACAGTCTGAAAAAATTTAACCTCCATTAAAAGGACAACAAGATGAACATTGCTACGTTTACCTTAGAGTTTCGTAAATCATATTTGTATTTCAAGTAAACTAAAACATCCCAAAAGTACTCAATCATTATTAGGGCCGTACACGATGGAAATCTATTAGGCGTTGTCTATCGGGAAGGTGCAGGAATGCTGTAATCTCACCCGTTGATGGATGGACGGACCGTTCCTATCGCGGACTCATGCCTTTTGGCATGACTAATGTAGCTCTAATACGTTAAATTAAACTTGCCGATTTAACTATCAATGTCGACTAATTGGCAGGTGTAATCATTAATTAATCAGACGTAACAAACTTTCAGAGCTTGATATCAAAAATAAATAAATGGAAGCTTAAACATAGTCATCGTCATCATTGGCCGTTATCTAGTACAGTGACAGATTTTTTGATGACTGTGCAGCCCGATGTAAGAATAAAATCATATAAAAATATTCAATCATCATTAGGCGAGTACGCGATGGGAATCTATTAAGCGCTATCTATCGAAAGTGCTGGAATGCTGTAATCTCACCCGTTAATGGATGGACGGACTGTTCCCTTCGCGGATTCATCCCTTTTGACAGTTTCTCCGAGAGTAATCTGGTTATATAATATTGATTTAAACTTTGTGACGTTTTTATCTCGTTTGTACGCCGCTGCGTCCAGGCAATGGGAGCCGCTGCATACAAGCAGCTTTTTTCTCAACTTCGTCGTTCTTGAGGGCTTGATTTCTTGTGCTTATTAGTGAAAGTCTAGTCCAACCTAATAGGTCAAATTAAAATTAAATCAAAAGATCGCGCGGTCGTTCACCAAAAAGATGGACCGATCAAGTAAAAGACTCATCGACCTCTAAATTCTAATACTCGGTTGTAAGAGACGCGCTGGACAGAAACCGGTGGAGGCAGATCATCCTCGCCAGATGCAACCCTGAAGCTGACCACGATCCTCAGACATGCGGGACCGACTCCAGAGAGAGAGAGAAAATTAAATAGTGAATTATATGGAACATTCTCCCGGATATGGTTAGTTAGTTGCGCTGGGCATTTTCCGCAAGTCGACATCCAACGTGCCTATTTTGCGTGACGGGTATGGTTAATTCGCATATATTTGTTTGTAATGTTATTCTCATCGAAATTTAAATGAGTAGGTATTAGCCCAATCGGAGTAGATCAATGGGGTTGAGACCAACCGAAACGATTAACCCTCTGTCGTAATAATCAGTAATGGAACGGCGAGTGATGCGGCGGATTCTGAATGAACGAACATCTCACTGCTAATATAAAAGAGCTAAAATCATTCGACAATTTATGGCACCTACGTCATTTCTAAACATGTTTGGAAAGAACGTTTATCTCACTGCACTGCTGACATAAAGGCTTAAATAATTACAGTATAGGTGACACATACGTCTTTTGACAAATGGCGCGTGAATATTTTGCGGCTTTTCTAGACCGATCCGCCAAAAATATTAGGAATACGTTCACAATTGAATTATATAGTGATAAATTTGTTTACTACAGCTTAGATAATGTATTTTGGCAACATATTTTAAGTAAGTACATATACGCACAGCGTATTTGGCGCGTTTTGAAGTACCCGACTTACGGAAAAGCTAAGAGGAAGATTTATCTTTGTATTGAAAAGCAGTTTTCTGTGGAGAAGGGCCATGGCTTCAGGAGAAATCTTAATAGCGTGATGCAGGATCGTCATTTGTTTTGTATGGGCGCCCGGCGCCATGCCAGCCTGGCGCCATCTGTGTTCATAATTTCCTTTGTCCTCTCATTACGGATTTTAACCAATTTTGATACAAGAATAGCTGGACATCCAAAAATAGTTATAGGATACTTTTTACCCTACTACGGTATAAAAATAATCACGCATACGAATTGCGGGCGCCCTCTAGTACTTGATACATTATAATTTATGAATTAGTATGATAGACACTTATTAGAGTAGTTACTTATTGGAGTAGTAGGGCCTCGTGCACGGTCCGTCCGGATTGTTACTACCGTCTTGCCTACTAACCCACCGCCAAACAGCAATGTTCGCATTGTTGTGTTCCGGTGTGGGGGTAAGATAGCCGGTGAAATTACTAGCATAGAGGCATTCTATCTTCGTCCTCCGGGTAGGCAAACACTTGTGACTCCTCTGGTGTTGCAGGTGTCTATGGGCGACGGTAATCGCTTTCCATCAGGCGATACGTTTGCTCATTTGCCCCCTATGACATAAAAAAAAATAAAAAAAAAATGTTTATGTTTGACAGCGCAGATAACGAAAGTAAATCTTTAAAGTTATGGGATTTACATAGACGTTTAATTTGTATTGTTTATAAATTTTATAATAGGTTTAGGTAATTAATATAACTGTATGTAAATATATAAAATAATGTAAATGTATACTTATTGTTGAAGGTCCAAAAAAAAATATCGTTATTGTGTATGGGAATTATTGCCACTGGCGTTCTAAGAAAATTGCTTCAAAGCTTAAATCAAATCAAAATTTCCCTCTTTTGAATGAGTCACTGTCACGGAACAGTGTTTATTATATTCCAAACTTGTGCTTTCTAAAATTCAAAGATTGATTGGCGGACAATGCTCAGTCTAAAGGCAATCAAACAAAGGCGTAGGGATGTGACGACCCCATCGCCCGCTGGTATGACCAGCGCAATCAGTCACGCAGGGCAGCTTATGGCGAGCTGTTGGGGGGTAGCGACCCCACGTACCTGAGTGCTCCTGGGGGATCCTGACGGGGGGTGATGGGTCGGGGCCTCCGCCTCTGTCTTGCCTTAACGGGCCGGCCAGAGTGGAGTCGCGAGAGTTGCGGCTCGGGGGTGGATGTGGAAACGTAAGGGGTTAGTTGGCTTCGGTTTAAAGCCCAGTATTACACCTCTCCGCCCTTAGCCTTCCGCACTGCTGTTGCCCTTAGGCCACTCTATGTGTCGCTTTTTATGGGGGCCCATCTAGCGGGAGGCGAGTCATCGTCTACCAGTTTTTTTTGCTATCAGACACTTTTCTTGGTAGACGTCCGGCTGTCTCACACAATAGCCCAATTACCCAGTCCTCCATTTCATCCCCATAGCCCGATTTGTATTTAGATTCCATATATTCATAAATAGTTCTTGCACCAAGCGGGTGCTGTCTCTGTGTGCGTCCCATGACACGGATAGGGACAGCATCCGCTCGATGTACACATTACATTTCATTAAATTGTCGAAAGGGCCTCTACGCGTTGGCTTCGGCTCCGCGCACGCCTCCCAAAGGTCCGGGACACTATTGTCCCGTGAGCGGGTGCGACATACAGGAATAATAATAATAATAAATGTTTATTTCAGGCAAGTCAGTACACCCATATACAAATTTAAAAAAAAATTAAAGTTATAGTATATTTCAACTATTGTTTTATTTTCCTATCTAAAATCTCTCAGAATCTAATAAAAATCTTGGATCTATCTGGGCCTCGCGGTGTGACCCTCTAATCCCACGAGAAAAATTTTTTTTTTCGCCTTTGTGTTTAATCCAAGATATCAACTACCTACCTCTGTACCAATTTTACCACAATTGGTCCAGCCATTTGAGTGGAAAGAATTAACAAACATACAGACACACTCACAAACTTTCGCTTTTATAATATTAGTGTGGTATAGGTAAATAGTCCGTATATACCTAACGATAGATGCTTAAAACATGCCAAACCAATAAGACTCGGATGCTTAACCTAAGCAAAAAACGCCACGGTATTTAATGAATTTGCACAGATGCGTTTAACTTAGTCCGACTGAAAGCTTGTAGGATGAATGGGTACGGGAGAGCTCTCAATTAATATGCAGTGTCTGCTTACATAACCTTCATTAATGCAGTCTTTAACCAACTTCGTCTGTTGCGTGCCGTCTTAAACTACTTTTAGTACAAATTTGCAAATAGACGGACTCACAAATAAACAGCGTAGGCATACTTAGGTTCCGTTTAAAAATTTGTTAAAATAATTTCGAAATCGATAAAAGCTAGTAAAAATACATAGCACGGTTCGCCGCCTTTAAATCGAATTATTTTTGACGACGCGGTTGGCGCAGTGGTTAAGCAACTGCCTACTGAGCCGACGGTCCCGGGTTCGAATCCCGGCAAGGGCAAATATTTCTGTGATGACGAACTCGAATATTTTGTGCCTGGGTCATGGCTTTTATTTGTATTTAAGTATGTATTTATCTATATAAGTATAATTATCGTCGTCTAGTGTCCATAACACAAGCCTAGAGCTTACTGTGGGACTAGATTGATTTATGTGAGTTGTCCGATATTTATTTATTTATTGAAAAAATTGTGACTTAAAAAAAAAAATTGGCGAAGTGAAAAGTCGATGGAATAAAACATTCGATGAAAAATAATTCTGCAAAAGGCACTAAATCATCAGCAGTGGCGAAATCTCTTATCGGAGGCCAAGACTCACCTTGGGTCACTGAGCCATCGGAGTAAGTAAGTAAGCAAAACCCTAAAAAGGCGGAACACCACACATCGCTGAAGCACAGATGTCGAACATAATAAACCATCAAATTGAGGTCATTATTATATAAAAAAAGTTTGGTGAATATCTAAGATAGATGCTTAAAATATGCGGAACCAATAAGACTCGAGAATACTTGAAACTGAAAACAAAACACTGGTCGGCATTTATATCTAATGAATTTGCACAGACGCGTTTAATTTTGCTCCAATGAAAACATGGGATGAGTGGTCCGCTTTCATTAAGTCCTTTGACAATTTCGTCTGTTATGTGCTGTCTTAAACTACTTTCTGTTTAAAATGTTCATGCAATTAAATAGTTGCTAACCTCCACATTATTATATTACTAGCGACCCGCCCCGGCTTCGCACGGGTGCAATGCTGATACTAAATATACTATGCATTATACATATTCATATAAACCTTCACTATATCTATAAAAAAAAGTATCGAAATCCGTTACGTAGTTTTAAAAGATCTAAGCATACAATAGGGACAGCAGGAGGCGACTTTGTTTCATACTATGTAGTGATTATTATTTTGAACGTGATTGAATCCCGTTTTGTCATAAAACGAAAATTGTGTAAGTTCAATACAATACTCGTATATTATTGTATATAATAGTTGTTACTTTGATGATAATGATGAGTTTTGGTTGCCTTTAACCTAATAAAGTTAAAGTCCATCAAATTGAAAGAACTGACGTTCCATACCTCCTTACCCGTTTAAAAGGTTTGCTTTTAGTTAATGAACGATTTCGCAGTGAAATGTAAATAATAGTAATATATTTATAAATTTATATAAATAAGAAAAATGCATCTATATATTTATAATGATAACAACTTTACCCAGGAAGACAGAGTTGTTTTTTTTTTTCATTTTCATAATTTTTATTTCGAGATCCTGCCATCATAAGCGCGTACTATGGTGACCATCTTCTACTTTTTTTTGGACATAATCAGCGCGCGTTTGTAGCAATACATAGAATTGTATACCCATGAGTCATGTACGTTTCCATGCGCTTCGACTACTATCGTCACATTTTACAAAAACAACCATAAAATTCAGTTATCAGGCTTCTTTAAAGAACATCAAAAGAGATAGAACCTTCAGTATTCTGTGCCAGACATTAGAATGGTCCACTGTACAATAAAATGCCTTTAATGAATGTCTACATGTAGTTGAGGTTCACAGAAATGTTGTTATTTCTGTCTAGCAGATTACCACATCCCAAATGATCAGGGCCGCTAGTTATTTCAATTCGCTAGAGGTAGTTAGTCCCCTCCTTTTGCACTTGCCTCATTTTCCCGAGGGCGATGACTTCTTAAGTTTTCCTGAAGCTGAAGCTTGTTAGAGTTTATTTTTAGATGCATCTATTTTTAAACGTATAGATGATAGTAGGGATATCATTAGAACGCTATCAGAACTCGTCTTATTAACGGTTGTCTACAAAGCGCCGGTTCATTTAACTTGTCGTCTGTTTTTAGAAAGTGATGAGCCATTTTAATTAAATAATATTAAACACGAGACAAAAGCTTTATATTCCAACTAAAGACATTATACTCTATATATTTAAGTATATAGCCAGCATGTTGGAGATCGCTACAATTGACTCGTTTGTTCACAATTAAAATAATATGCCAATTCGACTTAGAATCCGAAGGAACAACTGTTAACGAAGGAGTTAATTATATTATAGTGTATCGTTCGGATTCTAAGTCAAAATGGCATTATTGCCTCTCTTGGATGAATAATGCCAATTTGACTTAGAATCCGAACGAACAATTGTCAACGACCGAGTCAATTGTAGCGGTCATATCCTGCATAGGTAATAGCGGCAGTCGTAACGACAACAATAGAACTTCGAATTAGAATTGAGCTTCAATACTGATATTGGAAATTATTTCGCAAGTAATGTGTTTTCACCTGTTCCGTGTGATGTGATGATTAATTTAAAATAGGGCAGGGAAACAGAATTGTATAGCACTGTAACTAGTATCAAATCAACTGTATAATTATGTTAAACGTATAATTTCCAAGCAAAAGGAAAATAAATCTTGAACATCAACACCTCCGCTTATCAGGGGCGGGCCGGCATCGTAAAATTCGAATAAAATCGATTGAAATAAATGACGTTTCTTGTGACGGCCTTAGCACTTTTCAATGCATTTTGCTTGCATTTTTCGAACCCTGCAGGACTAATATCTTGCGGCGACTCAGCCTCACCTGTCATGCTCGCATAGAAAAGGGAAAGTGACAGGTGATGTTTGAATTATAAGCAAATTGATTCACGTCACGTATGGTCTGTGATTCACGTAGACCCTATTTTAAAAGATACCTACTAAATTCTAACACTTCAGTGTCTGTACATCTTAAATGCATTTTTATTTGTGTATAAAAACGATCATAATATATACTAATTATAAAAACGGTATAAACTCACGTAAAAATTGTCAGGAACGGCCCGACATGTTTCGAACTCATTTGGAGCTCTTCATCAGGGGTAGCTATCCGTGCTGCTACGCGACTCGCGACCAACTACACTTTTAATCGCTCTTCTTGCCGCCCTCTGCGCACGCGCAGATAGCGCGGCGCGGGGAGGGCAGGGCTCTTGCGCTGTCACTACTGGACTGTCTGTCACTGCATTTTCACTATTACCCACTGATACCACGCACACTTGACTTATTGTATCAACGACATTGTCTGAACGCGAGATGTTTTTTAACGCCGGAATCACAGGTTTCCTTGCTGGAGGTAGAGCCCAACCACCGTCTCGGTTGAAATTCGGGCGCCGTCCAATTTCGATAGCTTCACGTATCTTCCGTTGTACACAGCGTTTCTCACGAACCAACAACCGTGCCTTATCGAAACGTACGAAATGGGACGCACCGGCCTCGACAACATGCTCCGCAACAGCGGAGTCTCTCGTATCCAATTTTCTGACACTGCGTATATGTTCAGACAATCTTGCAGAAACATTACGTCCCGTCTCTCCTATGTATGCCTTGCCACTCACACGGTATTTCATACACCCCAGGGGTTCCAAATGGATCTCTATCTTTAGGAGACCGTAGCAACTGCCTCATCTTAGTCAAAGGACGGAACCAGGTTGTAATGCTATATCTACGGCGTAAAATGTGTCCGATGGTATCCGTCACACCTTTGATATAAGGTAAGTACGCAGGCGCTCTCTCTACAGTCTGCAGGCGTTGTGCTGTACTGGGGCTCGCTACACACTGACACTGTCTCCACTTATAGCCATTTTTCTCCAATACCTGTCGCACATGCGCTAACTCCCCATTTACGTATTGAGGGTCACATAAACGGAGAGGTTCTCGAGAAACGCCGCTCGCCCATACAAAAGAAAAGGCGATCCTGCATATTTGAAATCATGACCATTCTCCATAGAGAACCGATTTTCAATACAAATTAGAATTTTATAATAGTATAGATATTCTGTGCTATCGAGACTGTGGGCAACTTCGTTAATAGATGCAGGACATGGCAATATCCTGCTCCGACTCAATGGGGACGTCACACGCTCCGACACTAACGAAGTTCGTGCATGACATTCTTGAATCAAATCTAACTGAAGCTGCATCCGTGAGTATCTGTGTTACCTCTTTGTACATAAAAAAATACACCATAAATATAATCTCTCTTTAGCGATAAGACCGCCTATGTGTCTACCATTGCTTAATTTAAGATTTCTCATGTAATATTTTTTTTGTTGGTATGCAATAAAGTATTGTTGTATTGTATTGTATATAACATCAATTTAACTATTAGGCCAAGCGCGCACCACGATTTTATTTTTGCGACACGATTTTAGAATCGCGTTGTTAAAATGTCGCAGAAATTTCACAGCGCGCACTGCGATGAAAAAGTCGTTGAATTGTTCAGTCTCAGCATGGATTTCGTAGAAGTTGCTTGTCTTGCTTTATTACTCCTTCGGAGGAGTAGGAGGAAGAAAAAAATAACAATAAAAATCTTTTTGTCGTTGGAGAGTTCGTACCTTAGATATAGCCTTTTGACAAACCTCCCACAAACGTGTCTTCAAAATGCGATCGCTATATGATTTATATTGTATTTATCCCACAAAGGGGATTTTCCTTCTATTTCCGTAATTAAATGGCCAACGTCTAGCGTCTCGTCTTGAGACTCCATCGGAGAAGCAGGTATCGACATGTTGACGCTTCAAGAGCGGAACGCCGTCTGACGCCGCCGCGGCGATTTTATTATCGCAGTGTGCGCGGGGCCATACAACTCCGTATGCTGAATTTTACTTTTGCGACAATCGCGTCGCGAGCCGTCGCAGCAAAATGTGACAAATCACAATTTTAAAATCGCTGCGATTTTTTTCTCGTATATGCGCGCACAGACATATAAACCCATACGTTGCATTTCTGCGACAAAATAATCGCACGACAAAAAATCGTAGTGCGCGCTTGGCCTTAATATAAATTTTGATACGTCCGGGGGCCTATGATGGTTGCGTTTATCACGTGATAAATACTTGATAAAGCATCTGTCACTCTCACTCGCATTTTGTCAAAACGTGACGGATGCTTTGTTACTTATTTATCGCGTGATAAAAGCAACCATCATAGGCGCGCTGCATCTGTTAATTGAGCTGTTAACAGTTCCGGTACTCACCTGTGGGTAAAGTCCTCTTTAATTTCCATCATCATATTAGTTGAATCAAACTGCCGTTTGAAATTATATAATTCGTATGTTTTATCTATCTATCTATCAGCCACAGACGTCCACTGCTGAACATAGGCCTCCCCCATGACTCGCCACAAAGTGCGATCCTGTGCAGACCGCATCCAATGATTCCCCGCTACCCTCACGAGGTCATCCGTCCATCTAGTGACTAGATGACTAGATTCTAGTCGGGGGCCGACCCACGCTGCGCTTTCCTATACGTGGTCGCCACTCTAAGACTTTGCTGCCCCAACGGCCGTCCATTCTCCGGGCTACATGGCCTGCCCATTGCCACTTCAACCGGGCAATCCTGTGCCCTATGTCGGTTAAATGGTTCTTCTGCGGATATCCTCATTTCTGATTCTATCGCGCAAAAAAACTCCGAGCATTGCCCTTGCACGTTGCGTGACTCTTAGCCGCCTCATGAGTCCCATTGTGTCGTATGTTTTACTACATCATTATTGCAGCCAGACGTCTATTGCTGGACAAAACCTCTCGAAAGGGACAGCACAACGGCAGTTCATACATCGGATTCCTATCAACCAAATCAACAATCAACATGTCTGTGAACTTAATTTTTTAATCAAAAAAGCACTCGTTAGTCATTACTACAGTGTATTTCTCTCTAGCTAAGAAATCACAAATCAAGATATTGTAAGATCAGATTTTTCCGGTGCATATTCTTATCATCAATATTTAAAACAGGTGTGCAGGCAATAATACTGTATTCTCGGCCGTTGGCAGCCGTTAGACGCCATTACCCGTCTCGTTCGGAATTCAAAACGAGTTGGCTCCAACCGCACATTACCATCCTCCATGAACATAGATGCGATAATAGCAGGAGATACTACCTTCTCACCTTCGCATAATATTCTTCTTCTTGATGAAACAGAGTTCAAACAGTATCAGGTAATAACCGTAGAAACGACGGGACAGAAAGGTTCTTGAGTGGCGACCGCGTGTCGGAAGACGCAGGTGAAGGCCAAGACAAGGCGGGCCGACGACTTGGTTATGATCGCGGGAAGTATTTGTATGAGGGAGGCGCATAGCCGATCGTTGAGGAGAACTTTGGGGGAGGCCTTTGACAAGCAATAGACGTCTTTTGACTGACGATATAATGATGATGATGATCAGGTAATATGCATATTGCTCGCGGCAATATATAGTTATTTCATGGTTCCCGAAATTGTGGACCATGGAAAATGTGGATCTGGTCAGAAGCTTATGAAGCCATGGAATGAGCGCGGCGCACGAGTTGGCGCACTGGTTGTTTGGAAGACCTCTGTTCGGAAACGAATGTCTTTCAGCCGTATATTGATGTAAACTTACACGATTTTAACACTAGGATCGAGGTAATTAAATAAAATAAACACTTTTTGAAAGCGAATAAGTCAGATTTTTTTATAATAATGTCTTTCAGCCGATATGATGGTGTGAAGATAACGACGGAATGACTCAACGACACAGCGTGGTTTTCCCACACATCGTTCTGCCTTAAATTGGACAAAGTTAACTGGCGATCTGGTGCAGGTTGCGGAAGACTGTTAGAAGCAGGTGGCGTAAAACTGTCCAAGATGGCGTTCTTTGCGGGAGGCCTATGTCCAGCGGTAGCAGTAGCAGCAATTGCAGTAACACTCATAAAAATAAATAGCTTGGTTACTAGTAGCCCTCAGTTTGTCACTCCGATTTATGTAACTAGCAGCTAACATTTGGGCTACGGTTAACAAATCTTTTTTTTTCAGTGTGCCTAATAATCTTTAATCAACGCAACGTTACCATTTTACTAGGTGCTAAATCTACCTGTGCTATTTATTTCTCCTAATGTTTCATACTAAAGTGTCCATCCAGGAAAAATATATCTGTAGTTCGATTTTAGGTAGGATCTTAGACTACGAGTAGTACCTACTACTAAGATAAAACACTGCCCTAAAGAATATCCCCCATATTTTTTTGCCGGAAGGCAAAACGGCCTTGTTCACTAGATCGTGTCGCCTGCTAATGATAAAGTGCACTTTACGGAGGTTATTGGCTCTATAAATAAGGTTCAATATTACAACATGATTCTTAACGTTTCAGGTAAAATTCTGTTATGGGAAAATCTAGCTGTGCCCCATCCCGCGGTTTTTAATTTCATTTTATTCACTTAAATAACCATTGTGAATATTTGCATTGTAATAATATTACAAGTAAGTAATCCATTCATTTTGTGAAATAAAAACCTACCAAAGAACTAATAAATAAGTGAATAATACAATATAGTTATTGTATTATTCATTCACTTATTTATTAGTTCTTTGGTAGGTTTTAGCATAGGCTAACTCTTTCGATATACCTACTTAATAATTGCAATTAAAAAGAAATTTCGAATAAAATTTCAGATAACAAGCAGTATAATATGATAATTCAGGATGTCAGCTACCTCCATATTAGTCCGTTTTCTATTGGGAAGCAGTATGACATTTTGGAGTACTGCAATGACATTTGGTACGGGTATTAGCATTCAAACTAATAAATTAACTAATCAAGTTCGAATCGACGAAAACAACTCGATCAAGCGAAAGATACGAACAATAAGGTCGTGGGAACCATCCATCAATCATCCGAATGTAGCCAATCATTGTTTTAAACTCCGCTGACGTGTTATCGATGAAAACTTTCGGTATGAAAGAATTTTGCTGTTCTGCGTTGCATCAACAAATCATTATTTGACTTTACGAGCACACACACTGTTTTGTATAGGTACAGGGTAGAAAAATGGTGTGAGACGTATTGAAAAAGAAATAAATAGTTTGAAGAAATAACTTTTTTTTTTAAATATAATATGTATATAAAAATTTGTATAAATAAATGGATGTATTTTTAATTTTTGTACGTGACGTGAAGTAACAGTGCTGTTATTCATGAAATTTAAGGTCATCTTCATTTACCAAATGTATCACTTCACAAAATGTTTGAAATGTTAATTTATCACACAGAAGAGTGGTATTAACAAATAGATCCTTTACCTAACATCTAACTGCTTATTTTTCTAATCACTGATTGATACAAGCATTTGTTTTGTTTCGCCAAGTGCAAACAACAGTCGTTACAATTTTTTGTTTATAAGTGATTAATTTTATCTACCTCTATATTATATTGGTACGCACTCAAGTGATTTTGAGTAATTGATGAGTAAAAATTTAATGTTGACTTCCCTGTTACACTTTTCCATCCTGTATTCCTTAAACATATTTATGGTAATAAGAACTTCAGTTAACATCTTGCTCCAGGTTCGAGGAAATAAATTATGCAGTCATTAACTTGTATCGAATTTATATCTGTTTAACTTTAATCTCGGGAATAGATAAAATAAAATGATTATAAAATAAAAACATTGTTTACTCTTGTCATTTGTACTTTGACTATGTGATTCGCTGTTTTGAATTTTAAGCATATCAAAATGTTTTTAACTGACTTAAAAAAAATGTATGTTTGTCCGCGATTAGCTTGCGTTTGGGTGACCCGATTTTGATGCGATTTTCAAAAAAGTATTTGTTACACTTAGAAAAAGCTTTTCGTATTTTAACAGACTTAAAAAAAGAGGTTCTCAGTTTGACACGTATGTATGTACATACGTATGTTTTTCCGCGACTATTTACCTAATCTTGAACAACCTTTTGAAGTCGGTGCCAAAACTCACGTTAACTTATTTATCGAAGAAAAGTACTCGTAAATACCAAATAGTAATCATTAAACGCTTCATGCGCGGCATTTGTTTTTATAGTATTGATTGGGTAGTTTGGCACCAACTTCCAAAGGTCATTCAAATGTAATCTGTACTGTTGATATGAGTATCCATTTTTTTTTGCATGTATAGAGATAACAGGCCAGAAAGATAAAGATCCTGAGAGTATACAGATAGGCTACTATTTGGACCACAACATTGCGAAACAATGTTAAAATACTTTCAGTACGCAGTTTGCGAAACAATGTTTGATTCCTTAAGCGAATTCGAAATACTTAATTAGTACGCAGTTATTTGAATTCCTCAGTATCGCTAAGATCAACTGTTCGTATGTTTTACACGATTTTATAGATAAATACACAAACACATACAGAATAGTAGTTTAAATGCGACGTGTTCCAATTCGAATGAGTTTAGTCTGATTATATCAAAGGAAGTCACTCACTCGAAATTCGATACGGTGCTATCATTATATCTCGTACGAGTCAAAATGATACCTGAAGATCAGTCAACCTATACTAATACTACTTTATTTTTTACGAGCCGTTTTATTATTTAACGAGTAGGAGTTAAATAGTTTTGCTATTATTAGATTTTATTTTAACTGACAACATCTTTATTTAAGTAGTTCATTGGGAAATTAGTATTAAAAACCGCGCGTGACGGCATGATAGAAATATCACACGTTTTAATGGGGAGGGGACCCAATTTAATTTGTTACTTTTTTATGTTTAGTATTTGTTATAATAGCGGCGATACCTAGTACTCTACCTATTACGGCTTCAATGATACAGCCCTGTGAGAAATGGACGGACGCACAGATAGCGGAGGCTTAGCAATAGGGTCTCGGTATGGCACCCTTTGGGTACGGAACTCTAAAAATGGGGTATAGTAGTCGCAGTTGGGTTTGGATTCAGTCCAGCCGCGAAGACACATGCATGATATGCATACAAAAATATGTTTTGATTCGATGACTCTAATATTTTCTTCGGTTTCCGCGACTGTCACACATTTAAATAAAACAATTTAAACGGATTATATCGCGTATATTAATTATTTGAGCCTCCCTGACGTTTCAGTACCTTAACAAATACCGTTGTCAAAGGTTGTCAAAGATGGGTACCTTTACAGATACCGTTGTCAAAGGTTGTCAAAGGTGGATTCAACCTTTGACAACGGTATCTGTTAAGGTACTGAAACGTCAGGGAGGCTCAAATAATTAATATACGCGATATAATCCGTTTGAATTGGTTTATTTAAATCGATGACTCTAGTTACCCCATTACCTATAGTTGGATGGAAAATATCTTCAATATACAATCTTTCTTTTGTTTTGTTTTTAACTGCTGTATTTGTGTCCATAAGGTACCTAATACATTATAGAGCTCTGTGTTGACGCCCTACCGACACCGTAGTCTCCGGACGACACGCGTCTCATTACCCCTAACGATAATACTCGTCGGTGAAAAATCGTTGCTCACACAAAAGCAAACGACCGAAATCCTGTTAGGAGTAAAAATAGATTTGACACGTATATTATAGGTCGATTACTTTTCTTCTGTGGCCGCGTGATTCGACAGCCTTACTAGGCATTTTCGTGAGAAGGGATGCACTTAATTATGACATAATTGAGAAAATATTAATGATGTTCCATTCTGTTGCCGACGTTTTCACTTAGTAACAGAGTGAAATGTAGTTTGGTAAAAATATGGCTTAACTACTTATTTCAAAATTGTCATGCTTAATTCTGACAATTTTGTTCATTTTTTAGGGTTCCGTAGTCAACTAGGAACCCTTATAGTTTCACCATGTCCGTCTGTCCGTCTGTCTGTCTGTCTGTCTGTCTGCCTGTCTGTCCGTCCGCGGCTTAGTTCCGTGATCATTAGTACTCGAAAGCTGAAATTTGGTATGAGTATGTGTATGTATCCCGCCGACAAAACGGTAAAATAAAAACTAAAAAAAAAGGGTACCTCCCGTACACCTAAAGTGGGGGTGATATTTTTTTTGTTCCAACACAAGTGTGTGGGGTGTCGTTAAATAGGTCTTTTAAAAATAATAGGGGTCTCAAAACATAATTTTTGATAAAGTCAGCAGTTTTGTAAATATTCGCTCCGAAAATAAAAAAAATAGCGTCCCCCCTCTAACTTTTCAACCACGCGTCAAAAAATTATGGACACATTCATGAAAATGAGGCCTTATAAGTACTTTCAATGAAAACTTTATTGAATAAAATCGTTTGAACCGTTTTTGAGTTATTGCAAAAATTCATAATTTTCTTTAAAATGACGTAAGTGCCGCGCGGTGTACCTTATACTTCGAACGTTACACATATTAGTTAAGTGCCATACTGTATTAAACATTTCGCTCGATCTAGCGCGTATAATTGATAACTTCCAGAAGGTAATAAGTAATCACTGTTACTTTGGCGTTTACGACCTTTTTATAGAGCTTGAAATCTTTCTCGTAATTTTCGTCTATTGAACCCTACACTGAGCGTGGCCCGACATGCTCTTGGCCGGGTTTTATTAACTTTTTCATATTAGTGTCAAAAATTAGCAAAGGATGCTATTGGCATTTCTTATGTTTCCCTCGCTGACCGACAATATCATATCGTAAATAAAGAAAAAGAACTCTTTAGGTAGGTAGTTGGACAAAAATTGTCTTACATTTTATCTTTACCCTGTCAGCTATTGAAGATTTGGAGTCTTTATCCAAGCGAAAACTTTTAGATTAGGTATTATGAACAAGATTATTCTTTATTAACTATTTATTATTATTTTATTATTTATATTTTAGATTTAAAACGCGTTGTTCAGGGCATAAAATTGACAGACCTTTACGATTTAAGAATAATAAAATTTTAACTTTGACATGTATTTATATTTCAATTTGACAATTTAACGGAGTTTTGACAAAGCGACCGAAGCGTCTCAGTTTCCGGTTGGACAAAATGTTTTTGTAAGTCCGGGTTCGCGGTGTCTGACTGTTTTCGTTTACAGGTCGCATTTCTCAACTGATTGATTTGAAATTATGAAAGCAATAAAATAGCGTAGATATTGGACTTGAACACGAAAAATAAAAACTTGTTTCAGCCATTTTGAAAAGTTTTGCGAGGTCTAAGTACTCACACAGCCACAAGTATCATATTTGTTCAGATTTTTATAATTTCGTTGCGCCATCGTAAATCAGACGGCACTGAAGTTATTTGGTAATATAAATTACATTTTGAAAGAACTGCTTATGAAAAAAACGGCCAAGTGCGAGTCGGACTTGCGCACGAAGGGTTCCGTACTAATATTGAGCAAAGACACGATCTGTGTATGGGGATATTTAATTTTTACTTTTTTATTATTATTTTTTTATAAACCGCTATAGCGGTTACAAAAATAAACATTCTGTGAAAATTTCAACTGTCTACCTATTACGGTTCTGAGAACATGCCTTGTGACCGACGGTCAGACGAACGGAAAGCGGAGGCTTTAGTAATAGGGTCCCGTTTTTACCTTTTAGTTACGGAACCCTAAAAACAACCCATACTCAAGCCAAACGCAAAATGCTGTGCCATATTACGAGGTAGTCCCTGCCAATATCGACGAGAGCAGACGATACCAATATTAAGTTCATACGTGACACGCACCTTATGGTAATATAATGTACGACAATGTCTTATTAAATGTGCTTCGAATGACAGGGCTTCAGACGCGATAAAAGTAAGTGCAGTGTCAGACGATATTAATTTGCGATTTGCTGTTGAAGATCCGTGTAATTTACCGAATGAGGGTGACATTGTTGTTGTTAGGCCGTGATTTGATGTTATTACTTAGTTTAGTTATAATTTTTTTAGAATGCGTGCTGTGAACTTATGAACAAGTATTTTAATATTACGCAAGCAATCGTCATTTCAATCGAACCGTACTCTTACCATGATTACAGTGACCGTACTCGCAAGCGACGGCGTAAACAATTTGTATGGAGAATTGTAGTTCTACAAAGTAACCGATAGGTACGCTGTACTATTTTCCATACAAAATGACACTACCGAGTACGGTTACGTTAATTCACGGTAAGGACACTGCTCCGTTTAAATACACTTTTCAACCGAGTTAAAAAAAGGAGGTTCTTAATCCGGTTGTTATATTTTTTTATGTTTGTTTTCTCAGAACTCGCAAAAGGAGCAGCAGGCGGCCATGCGGCCAGAATGGAGAGCTGTCGTAATTTCTAGCCTGACTTTGAGAGCCAACGGCACATTGATCAGTACCTTTAGCATAACTGTCATACGCGATTATTAAATTTCTTACGCGAGATAATTACCCGTCGCTTTCTGTGCAGTAATGTGAGAGAGTGACGGCTACCGCTTTCGCGTGACAAGAGTCGCGAAGCATAGTTGTGCTAGACAGGCAACAAATGTGATGACGTTAAAGCTAGATTACCTGTGGCAGTATTGTATAAGTTAAATTATGTCCATGGTGTGCTCATATGTCCGCATTGTTCACGTAGCTTCATCAATACGTGAGCCACATGCGATCTCATCAGCGACAAAATCGTAGCTAACAAGCACTCGTCGTGGCCGAAAGCGGCCGTGAAGAATAATACCCCAGAACCCTATCATTTATGAATCGATTTCTCTCAGAAAAGGCCTGGTTACAATTTATATAGTTAATGGTAAGGTAAGGTGCTGGGTGCTTTTTTATAAGACTATCACTAGGAGAAGGCTGCCACAGTCCAATAACTTACTAACCGTTAGTCTTACCCCATTAGACAATAAACTGACATCAAATAAAAAAAAAAACATTCTATTGCAATTCATGTTGTACATTAAGGGTCTTAAATACTAGGTAAAGTCCAAAACATGAGCCTTGTCAGGCACAGCAATATCTTAAAACTAAAATTAAAATAAATATCAATATGCCGGGAATTTATACATAATTTTTTTTTATTAAAAATTATATTTCAATACAGGTTTGGTCATAGTCATAATGTTCATTAATTTTCATGATTATGATACAATACAATTTCATAAATTTCATAGTATATAGTATTCGCATTTAAATTAGTTAATGTCTTATGTTTCATTTAGGAATTCCTGAACAGTGTAGTATGCTTTTTCTATTAAATAGCTTTTTAGGGTATTCTTAAATTGATTTATATTGTTTTTGTCTTGGATAGCTTTAGGGAGGTTATTAAATATAAGAGTGGACCAATTTCATTTTAGAGTTAGGTAAAGCTAGTCTTCTCCTAGGTCGTAAGTAAGGTACGTGCGAGTATTCCAGGAAAAGTACAGGATGGTTTGTTGAATGTTTGTTTGATCCCTCCTTACATTAAAAAAATATATTTCGAAGATAGTATCAAATATCTTTAATCCTGGGTCTGGTCTTCTCAAAAAGAAATGTCTCCGTCGCATCACGTCTCTAATATTTGAACGGACGGGATAATGCCAATATCGGCGTGTTTGATTTATTTGTTGGTTAGGCGCACGTTTTTGCAGATATTACAAGTTTCTGGGCCATGGGCGTGTGCCTGGACTCAACAATGACACGTGCCTATTTGTTTTTATTTTGCAAAATTACGACAGCTAAAAAATATTAGAGTCGATTTAATCTCTAGTTTCTTCAATAATGGTAGTTTATGTGAAAATCTCTGTATATTGTATTACTAGTCTTGCCCGCGGCTTCACTTACGTAAAAGGATGAAATGTGCCCATGCCCATACGGACTTTCAACAACTCGTTTTAAGCATCTCATGAATGAATGCAAAATTACAGAAGTATTTTTTTGTAAAGTACTGGTCTCAAACAGCGTAAGATTTCCATTACCTATTATTTTTGCAAACGCATAATTTTGAAGATATCTTTACGCCGCCATTTCATGATTTGGCTAAAAGTTGACCAAGCATAATATCATGATTTGCCTGATAAAAAATACGACGGATCGATTAGAGCAACGCATTCGTCGATATTCCTAGCTCTATGCCGGGCACATGGTGAAAATCCGGCAGATCACGAGATTCCTAGGCATATCGTGAAACGCCGCCATTCACTAAGATATACAGATTTTTCACGCCGCCGCCGAGTCAATATGAGCCGGCGCGCCGCCGCCGCCGGGTAAAATGTAGTCGGCGCACAAAAAAAACCCTGACCTACCTATCTCTGGGAGCAGTTTCGTTTTAGGGTCATAAAAAAATATTCCTAACCTGGACAGTTCGGGGTTTTTTATTACACTAATCTAGACAGTTAGGCTTATTTTTTTATGACCCTAAAAACGAAACTGCTCCCAGAGATAGGTAGGTTAGGGTTATTTTTTTTTATGACCCGTAAAACGAAACTGCTCCCAGAGTATTGAAACTGCTTCCAGAGTATGCCTAGGATTTTCATGATTTGCCCAAACGTCACTGGGGTGACTCGGTGCTACTTAGCCAGATCATGAAATGGCGGCCTTTCATGATATGCCTAGGAATTTCATGATCTGCGCCTAAACATAATTGGGGAAATCGTTAAACGTTATGTTTTGAACGATATGGCGGATGTCATTTAGCCAAATCATGAAATAGCGGCGCTTCACGATATGCCTAGGCATTTCGTGATCTGTCGGATTTTACGATCGGCCGCCGACACATATAAATAAAGGATGAGCTGATAACAATGATATACTCATCTACAGTAAACGGCGATAAAGAATGCACATCGGCAATCATCGCCTTTCCGAATACAAACGAATGCAAATTTCCATGTACATCAATTATTAGATTAATCGTTCATCAGAATTTGAATTTAGAACTAAGTACTTTATTGTTGTTTTGTTTTGATTTCACGTGGAATATATAGAGCTGTAAAACTCGATGTAATTATATATAGTTATTGCTATAATGTTCTTGTTGGGGAAAAATAATATACATTCCTAAAAGGGGTTGACTGAGCATTAGCAACTGATGTTATACTACTAGGACACTTAAATGTGGGTTTACAGATCGACAAAAAGTGTAATTACTTACATTAACATTCTCATGTTTTTTAAATTGGTCGGCTTCAGTTACAAAATATTTATAAACATTGTAGGTAATTTCGCGTGACTGGCAAAGTAACGGCTTACCTTTTTTCCCTATAGATGCCATAGTACAAATTTAATTTTGTGTAAGTTTTAGCAACTCTATATATATATTGACTTGGATATGCGACTGCACTCTCACATTTGAACCACGACTGACAAAACAAACGTCATGGTGTGTGCGACACAGATATCGCTATACGAAGTCGAAATTAGCCGATTGCCTCTTTCCAAAGATCGATGTGCAAACTTTATCGCCGTTTACTTGTACATTATTGTCACCTATATTGTGACCAATACTCTGATAAAGTTTAACAAAGTTGTCAGGGATATTTAATTACTTTACACCCACCTGTTTACGCACAGAATTAAGCTGTTTGGCTATTGAAGAACAATTAATTTGAAAGGTCCACCCGGGGAAGTTTGTTTCTAAAAATATGGTCCCTAACGTTTTCAACTTAATCCTCTGTACCGTAACTATAAATAAAATTAACCAATTTGCATATTCTCTAAGGGGTTGCTCAAAATTAAACAATCATTCGACGCCCTTAGTGAAATGTTTTTGTTAGCGACGCAGCGACTGATTATTTGCGGTGTCAGAAAAAGGTTTGAGGTTTTCGCCGTTTAAGACCCGAACTGTTTCTTTGCTGAACTGAACTGACCAAAATTGTGTCCCCGCTTGAATAGATATGTATGTAATTCTGGTTTGGGCTGAAAAACAGCGCTGAGGTGTCGCTTGTAAGACGACACGATCAGCATTATGCTGACGCCCTAACCGTTTTAGTGTTAGTTTTTAAGCTGACTTATGCATGAACAAGTTATTTTATTACTTCTTGTTAGTTTGAGTAGGTACGTACTTACCAAGTTTGTAAAAGTTGTGTCAATAAATACATTTCCTTTCTTTCAATTGTTTTTGAAATAAATCAAATCTCCCTTATTTATTCGTAATTCATCAGCTACTACACCGACAAGAGTTTGACTCTTAAATGTATGATGATGATATTACAAAACGTATTTGTCCGAAAAATATCGAGCACGGCTTTATAAAGATTTCGTTATTAAACTATGTTGATCTCTAAATACTATTCTATAAAGATTAAAAGAATAGAGACTTGTAGAGGCTGTAGATTAAGTATAAATCGCGTAACCCATTTGAAGTATTTTTCAATCCATATTGAATTAGAAAAGTCGTAAAACGGTACAACATAAAAACTTACCACATAAAAATTGAGAATGGTTCGCGACTGTGCTCAAGTTTCGTCCAGTTTCCACGGAAGAAATTCACGTATTAACATTCCAACTTGTCAAGTAACCTTATTCCTGATCATTTTATACAGTTTAGGTTTTGTTCGGTTCCTGGGTTTTAAAAACAGAGATGAAGGGCTTTGGAGGCCAATCTAGTAATGATTGCCATGTTAAACAAAAAAGCTTTCTACGATGAGTAGTCGTGGTTAGGATTTCTGCTATATTCGTGTGATGACACCGTTATCTTATTAACCATAATACATTTATTTAAGAAGACTAGTAATACCTATACAAAATAGCGCTTTACTGGCCTGGTTATTTTTGACACTGTGACGTGGTAGTAAGTCTGCTGCAGAACAAACCCCGGCACCACGTGGGGGATGTTACTGTGCGTACCTAGCTAAATGGCATAGCTGGTCAATTTTATTGTCATGTCTATACGACCGGCCTAGGTGAGATCTAAGCGTTTACTAGCGCCATCTAATGATATATCATTAGATGGCGCTAGTGTATTAAGCGGTTCAGGTTTCTTGAAATCTTGCTCCATCCTAATAAACATGATATGACAATGTACGGTCAGCATAACATATTGTCAGCATAAGTACTTAGCTGACAATAGGCTCGGTATAATTTTTGGACGACTATTCAATTATATTATATTTATAGTCCTTGCTACAAGGATCTACGAACTGCAGGTCATTCATTTTACTTTACCATGGTTACGAGTATACCGAAATGTTTTTTTTTTAAATTGTCACTTTGAAAGTTCTCAACAATATTGGCCGCAGGGATATTTGCCTTCGAAACTTATTAAAAAAAAAATTGTTGATTGTTGGCACTTGTCAATGTCAAACCGTTGAAATTTTGACATTGATAAGTGTCATCCATCGACTAGATTTTTATTATTTATTATGAGAGTACCTACAGAAAATAATTGAAAAAATATTTTTAAAGTAACTTTTTTCACAGTTTCAACGCGTTCTATATAAAATTAAAATAAATTCGTGAAGCTATTCTTACTATTAGGGCAATAAGAACTGAGGAAGATTAATAGTCCTCCGGGCTCTGACTTCAAACAACGACACCCGTTGAATTTATAGAATTCTTTTGTTTTCGACGCTACATTGCTTGCCGAAAAAACGGACTGGCTATTTAATTAAGAAGATTTTTCCCAAGTGTACTCGTACACAATCGAGAGCTGTACAATGAAAAATCTTTGATAAGTTAGGGAATTGCTCAGCACAATGTGTGTACACGTTTTTGGACAGGATAGTTTTCTCCGCTCTACCGCGTAGCTAGCCGCCAAATAAGATCTAAAATTGTCTCAACACATATATGTACGATTGTTGGATACTCGAGGAATGTTAAAAAGTGAATCGTTTCATACGTTTCCCTTTATCATTAATTAAATAATAATGAAATTATGAACTTTATTCTGCAAGCAGGCCACAAGGGCACTTTTACATGTCTGAGTCTACCGGCATTATCTCAGAAAAATAATTGGATTTTCTACTTTTGAGTACATAGTTATAATTAACTATGTACTTATGCTGTACATTGACTATTTGCAAGAGGTTAAATTAATCGACATCTACCATTAAAAATAATGTTCATAGTCTGAATAATCGTATTGGAGTAATGATGGCTTTATTCACTATTTTAAAATAAGCAAAAACGTTGGATGGTAACGTCCTATGTTCAGTTTTTATTTTTTTCATACTATTCCAGCATTTAGACATTTCATAAAAAGTGGCTGATTTGATCTGTCAGGAAACATCCCTATTACGACAAACTTCGTAATAGTTCATGAACTATTAGTTGTGAAAATAGACGACAGATACAAGCCCGGCTGAAGTAAGCCCGTCCATCATGGCTACAGTGGATCCCCGGGAAGCTGACAAACTTTTTGCAAGCCGGTGTCGGAGTGAATTTCTCGGATTGTAGACCGCTGTTTGCAGATCTCATTCCGGATAAAAAAGAGTTAGCAAAGGTATATATGCATACAAGTCACAACCTGTTCAATTATGCAGTACTTAACAAAAATAGTGCGTGGAGGCCCTTCGCGCGGAAGAAGTGAAACTTCGTAATGTGGAAATGAAAATAAGAAGGGGTGGAAATTGTAATTTCAAAAGAGAAAACCTAACAATCAATTGATATTCACAAGAGACGTACCTTGACATATCCTTAAATCCGTCGCATTGTCCGTGGGATTGTTGCGTTGAACTTTTAACGCAACAGTGCTTTCCTAGCCCCTCCACGGTAGCGTTAAACGTTAAACGCAACCGTGTTGGAAGTCGCATTAGAAGTTTCACTTCAAAAATTTACTGAAAGCTCACTCAACCACCTCAAATGACAATGACAATAACAGTTGGGCCAATATCATCAGCTGCAATCAAAGCCGTTTTAAAAGATTTTTGCTGATAGTACTTTTGAGTCACGATATATTATATGAGTTATAGGTATTTTTTACAGGGGCGCCGGATCAGATAGGGCCAGAAGATAAGGCCAGCTGGGTATGCTAAAAAAAATGTCCGCGCGTCGGTGATACAGCTCTTCGACAATCTGATAATAGCTGTCTTAGAATAACCGCTTTTTCCGCGCTCTGTATCTCCAAAGCATAACATCAAATCGTCTAGCTTAAAGATAGCTAACGAGTCGCTTAAGGTCTGTATAGAAAGGTACTTACCTGCGTTGTAACTATGTTAATAGTTAAGTCAAGAAGAAAATCTATAAATCTAATAACATTGAAACTGTGTTGAAATTGAAACTATTATCGTCGAAAAAAAAAACATTTGGTCACCTCGTCATCAAAAATGTACCAGGTGGTGAGGCCTACTCAGACCGAAATCTACGGAGGGAGATTTTCCACTTGACTTACATTCGCCTATTTTTTTTAAAGTAAGCGCTAAATATGAGGTAGATCGAAACAAATCCATCTGTCTCAATCACAGCTTAAACTTGTTATTATTATATAAGTATTGAATAGTCCAGTCTTGTAGATAATCCAGAACATCATGAAAATGCGACAGATACAAGGTAGGCTGTCGCTCCCGACGCATGCGATAGCGATAAGGAAACTCCGGGTTACCGTCTACGAGACAGCCCGCGGCCAATCTGTACCCTTACCAAGAGTTAACGTGACCGTACTCGCTAGCGACAGCGTAAACAATTTGTATGGAGAATAGCCCCTAGCGGTTACTTTGTAGAACTACAGTTCTCCATACGAATCGTTTACGCCGACGCTAACGAGTACAGTATCTGTAAACTCTGCATGGTAAGGCTACTGATGATCGACCCCGTCTTACACTTTTTAAGAACAACCAGTCATATTACACTTTTCTGAGGTCTGAATTTAAAAAGATAAACTGAAAATGTATTATCGAATGACGTAATGGCTTATGATTTGTATAGAAAAAAGTATTTTTGGGTTTGAGAATGGTACAAATACGTAACTACTAGGGTGTTGCTTAAAAAATAACTTTCAAAAAGTCATTGTCTCACCCCGCCATTATGTTCTAGTACCCTGATTAACGGATGCTAGTTTCTTTTTTTTTCTTAAATCAAATTTAGAGGTCGCTACCGCTTGATAAAGTTTTGGAAAAAACATAATTTAGATGTCAATATGACAAGCTTGGCAGTCACTATTTTATATTTATTTTACTTCTATAACGTTTGTCGTTTGCTTGGGAATCCCCCTTGATCGATACATACCCCTCGCCCCCCGGCAGGCCGCGGTGAGACTTTAAGATTTCAGTTTTTTTCCTTTTTTCGCCATATAAGCAACACCCTAGTAACTACACAAATTATCAGATAAACAGTGCTATTCACATAGTATTTAACGTAATTATCTGAAGCAATATTATTACAGATAATATAAGCGCAAATACTTAATACGGCCGCCGATAGTAATCACACTCCTGGCTGTCAGTTTGTTTCAGTTAATTAAAAATATGTTTTAACGTTCTGAATAAATCAGAAATTCATTTTAATATTTTGCGTCATCTGATAACTATCACATAAAGCCAATCTGATAAAGTATCGGGCTTGAGCGAAAAACATGAATAGCTATTTACTTATATTCCTTTTCCTGTTTTGTTACTAAACAAATAAACCTCAGCAAATAATTAAGTTTAAACAAAAAGATTACATTATAATTTTAATGAATGACGCTAATCTTACCTCCACAACCGCATAAAAACCTATAAGATGTATGCCAATTTTACTTTACTGCATTTTATATGGTATCTATTCAATTACTCTTTCCCTGACCGCATAATATCCGCTACATTAGGTAAATCAGGCCCAAGTGTGTTCGATACACTATCTAGTTAACCACTTGTCACACTAATGAAACTAAGTAGTTAATGGCAGTTGGCAATGCAAAGCAATTCAAAATCACTGTTTATGATCCCAGGACTTATTCGATATCGAAAGCGTAGTAACTGGGTCAATGTATTTGCAGATACGTGCGGTACTTTACATTTAACTCACGTGCAAATCTTTGCGGTCGTTATGCCTAAGAAATAGAAATCACGTAAGAATGTATTGGGTATTTTATTCGCGTAACTTACCGTGTGTGTATAGAGGTGGAACGCGGTATTTGGAGGCGGCCGTGCAAGCGATAGCGCCCGTGCCGCCGCCAAGCTGCAGGCCGTGCGAGATCACTTGAACTATAGTACCGACTATAGTAATAGTCCAGCCCCATCCTCCTTCGGGGTAGTAGCGGCGGGCGAGCGTGAGGGCCGCTCTGGCACGAAGTGCTGCCGCCGTCTCCACTCCCACCGTCGCACCAGCACTCGCACACCTATTACACCATAACACTTTAGCGAACTCTCAAAGATTTACCTGCCGATGAAACAATTGAAATATTAAAGATCAGTAGATAATTCTTCTCGAGAACGCTCCACGCACTAACCGTCGAAACCTTGTCACTTCCCGCGCCGCTTCGTAACCTACACTTTTTGACCGGCCTCTTTCCGCGTACTTATTGCACTTGGACGGCTTGCTCACTCTAGCACAACATGCACATAGTTCTTCTTGCCGGTACGGCCTCGGGTAGCGCTCGGAACAGTCGCAATCGGGAGTCCTCCATGAGAGCAGACGCTGCAGCAAAGTCCGACGACGGGCCCTGCTCACACCAACCTCAGATGAACGGACTTGGCCGGTATCCAACGAGAATGACGAGCACCGTTCGGCCACTCGAGGAATGACCCCCGCCTGGCGATTATCATAAGTGATTCTTCGCGGCACGTTTTTATTGTTGCACGCAGGAGTGAAATTGTGCGTAATGGATTCCTTTTCAGTTCCATGATTTGGCAGCTCGTTTGCCGGAAATCCATTTTTTATGTTTTTGATGTCCGTGTAAAGAGATTTCCAAGTAGCGATAACCTCTTCACGTGCGGATGCTTCGCAGAAATTCGGGACCGTATTGGAGTCTGGTAATTGATTCGGGGTCGGTTGAGACGCGGGGTCAGTCGGAGCGGGCGCGTCTCGGAACCGCGTGGGCAAGCTGTCACACCGACGAAGCGACATTGTCATTCAGATTGGGCGGTCTCATTTTTGAACACCAACACGCGACTATCGGCTATTTACATTCCACATGAAATTTGCGTATCTGGAACAAAACAGAGCTAGTTAAAACATGAATGAATATGAAGTTTATCTGTACCATACACATCACTCGTTATTATAGGCACAACAATGTCCGAACGGCCTCAGATTGAATAGTATTAGGTTTTTTAATGTGCTTATTTAAATTTATTTTGTCTCAATTACCAAAGCAAACTGAATATTCTGTTATGCATTAAACTTTGAGCCTGTCTTCAGGAAGCTTTTATGTAAATCTGGAGATTTCAGGGAATAGGCAGTAGGTATTGAGCCTAGGGATTACAGCATGTACAAGGCCAACATTTGCGTAAAATAAGCCAGAGCAATCCCTGCTGTTGCGTAGATGAACATTGCCAATTCAGTAAACCATAATTTCAACAACATTTTTCTTCAATATTTGGTCCTGTTTGTTTTTTTGTAACTCTTTTGTAAGTTCCCGATTATTACGTTTTTCGTATGAAAAGTTGTGTTTTAAAGGACATGTCTATGTCCTTAAAAATATTACTTACTGTATTAAAACTCTTCCAATTCTAATGTTATAAAGTGTAATACAATTAAACACTATATAAATATAGTTCGAGAGATCTCAAGACAGAAAAACAAAACAAGAATTCTTAATTGTTTTAATAATGAATAAAATAACCATTCCATTCCAGACTAAATATAATACTAAACAACCAGTTATCTAAATGTAGATATCGCGTAGGTTACTCAGTATTTGTTCTGCAGACTTAAATGAGTAGAAGTCGGTTGACTTAAGTTGGTGATAAAGATCTGATCACAGACGGTGATTCTCTGGCGTCGCCAAAAATAGATCTCTTTAAATCTCGTCGGAAACTTTAATTGCTGATTTGCCTTTAGCTCATTGCTAAGATTTATAAACCAGACAGTCGGTTTAGTGAACAACTAGCTTATTTATATCCATTTTTATCTAAAACTTTCTAAAACTATACTGATAAAGAAACCACAAAAAATCCGATCGTAAAAACTGCACAACTTTACCGAAACAACATATTTTTAGACACGGTTGGAAACTTTCAAACTGTGAAGTTTTGCATTAGTTTTCTATGAAAGGAACCACAAAAACAAAACAAAGGTTTTATCAGTTGCCCGTCGTATCTAAGTTCTAAAAGACTGAGCATAATGCGATTAAATACGTTAGAAATAATTGAAACAATTCGGATCTTCAATCTTTTTTTACTATAAAATCTCCCTTGAGTCTAGGTGCGAATTTCTTATTTAAATTGAAAATTAGAGTCTGGCGTTAAACATACTAAAAAAGAATAGTCTTTAACTGAATTGGAACTACGATATTAGAAGTAAAGTGAAGGCGAAACACAGAACTTTTCAGACACCATTTCATTTCGTCGGCCATTCATAGTCCGTAATTACATGCGCGAATTCCTTTGTTGCCTCATCGCTTTGCAGACAATTGAATTTCAAATCCATTATTTTTATTATCCACAGCATGATCCCCGAACTTTATTTCTATCAGTGCTCTTTGGAATAGATCTTTATTGTATTGTTTGATTACTTCTTAATTCATTGGTCTCTTTGAATGAGTTCATTCTCTTGAATGAATTCGTTCAGTGATTAAAAGCTACATACCTATAATCTTTGTTTATTATCCGTTGCAGTGAGTGATTTTTCTTGTTATTCAGTATTAAAGTGTATACAAAGTTTGGTTTTAAATCAATACTGTACTTAAATGTGTGCTATTTCCCTTATAAATACTTATTTTAAATAATAAATAAATTTATGCGTGACTTATTAAGAGCTTGATAACAGACTGGATGTCTGTAATGTAAATTATATTAATTATTGAAAAAAAAACTGTCTTCCATATCAAATGTTTATGTAATGTCACCTACAATAGAGTACCTGATTCACATACGTCTTTTTACCTAAGGGCTATAACCGTTTGGCTAAAATATCTTTGCCCCAGCAATTTTAGTTTTTTATCTATAAATCGGCATGTGACAACCCTGAAGATAGGGCACTAATTAGTCTTGATACTTGTGTATTATTCTTTATCTTTAAACTAGTGTTAGGTTCTAGCAACATTAATATAAATAAAAAGACATCTTAGTAAGTTATGCTTTGATCAGTATTGTATTTATAAAAATATTAGCATTTGCCCGCGGCTTCGCTCGCGTTCAAACCAATATAATATACATTATCCAACGGGAACGATGTTTTTTTCAGTAGCCTATTTATTAAAGTTAGGGTATAATCTGCATATCCCTCCCCTCATACATATCCGTCCAGCCGTTTAGCGCGAAGAAGTAACAAACATACACGCAGACTTTCGCTTTTAAAATATTCCTGGGAAATACTTACTCGCAGGATGGATACTGTTATCACAACTCCACTATGTCAAATCAAACCGAAAACTCAAGCACTCAAATCAAGGGATCCCAAATTCTACTATATCCAGATAAAGTTCACTTCAAAATTCATAACTCGAAGTGAATTATGATAAAATGGGATATGTGCGTTTGTATAAAACTTTTACATGTCCCGAGCGTAGCCTCTGCTAGTCGACTTGGGATATTCAAAATTAGTTTATATATTCTAAGCCATGTTCTAAGTTACGTCATGTTCTATTGTAAGATTTTGAGCTTCTCTTCGTTGGTGAATGAAAAAGTAATTATTCTAACCCAGATAATCGTAAGTCAGAATTCTGAAATGACAACGCAATTGTTGAAAAGCTTGAATGCATTTATTACGGATGCAGGAAGTTTCCCGATGACTACTCCTCCCGTCCCGCCGCGCCGCCTGCACTGGCCTAGGTACCGATTGACGACGATCGAGATGGCACCAAATAAAAATTTAAACATCTATTAGGATAACGCGGGTCTCAACCCATACCTCAAGAGCAAAAATATAACCCTTATAGGATCACTTGTAGCTGTCTCTCAGTCCATCTGTTACAACCGATTCACTGCAAAACTACTGCACCGATTGAATTGCAATTAGGCACAAATGCTTTCGAAAATTTTAATATCCACAATATTAAATAATTAATTGAATCATGCGTTACTTTGCGGAAATCCATGTCAATTAAAATAATAATATTGCTTTGCTAATCCGCGATATATTTTTTCATGCATACATGCATTTAATGGTAAGATAAGACAAATAAATACGCAAATAAATATAACAAACCACCACCAAAATAACAAAACGTACTCGATACGTGTTTCGCCCCTCTACGAGGCATCATCAGGAGACGTTGACGGTCCGAATGAGCTGCCCACACTGGTCGGCCATTTTTATAACCTGGCCACCCCAAACTGCTGGTTTAGAGAGTCTAAATTTAGCACGTAGGTTGCTGATAAGGTCTAGGGGTGCACTACGAAAGGATTTTTCAAAATAATATTATTAGACTATTTCATCAAGATAATATTATTAGACTATTTTATTCGATATTTTTATATTTCGGAGGACTTGTGCATTGTATTTAGTAAGTTTACACACTATGATTTAAAACAGTAACTTCAGCAACTTATTGATATCTCATTCTAAGGGTTCTAAGGGGATTAAAACATGAAAAAAGTTTGTATGGGTAAATTTTGAAATAAAAATATGTACTAAGATTGTTGGTTTCTCTTTGGTTAATATTGCCATACATAGTTTTTATGTGTTTGACAGTTCATTTGCTTGGAAGAGTTATTGTGGTCCGACTTTAGAACTAACTATACGGAAGTAATTAAGTTACGCAAAGCCTGTTTCTGCTCATGAAATGTAATTTTCTGTACAAAGTGAACCAAAGCGTTGCACGGTTGTAGCCTTTTATTGTTGAAACAATTTCCGTACAAAGTTTCACATGTTGCATCCTAATTGCCTACCTTAGAGCCATCATTCACTTGTAATATTAAAGCTACAAGATTATTTATTTACTTTGCAAAAATATCTTCATAATACTCAATCGGAGTTCAAAACGTCACTATGCTGCTCATTTCATTAGCTCCGTGCTTTTTTTTTTATGTCATTGGGGGCAAACGAGCAAACGTATCGCCTGATGGAAAGCGATTACCGTCGCCCATAAACACCTGCAACACCAGAGGAGTCACAAGTGCTTAGGCAAGCAAAATAAAAATATGTACTAAGATTGTTGGTTTCTCTTTGGTTAATATTGCCATACTTAGTTTTTATGTGTTTGACAGTTCATTTGCTTGGAAGAGTTATTATGGTCCGACTTTAGAACTAACTATACGGAAGTAATTAAGTTACGCAAAGCCTGTTTCTGCTCATGAAATGTAATTTTCTGTACAAAGTGAACCAAAGCGTTGCACGGTTGTAGCCTTTTATTGTTCAAACAATTTCCGTACAAAGTTTCACATGTTGCATCCTAATTGCCTACCTTAGAGCCATCATTCACTTGTAATATTAAAGCTACAAGATTATTTATTTACTTTGCAAAAATATCTTCATAATACTCAATCGGAGTTCAAAACGTCACTATGCTGCTCATTTCATTAGCTCCGTGCTTTTTTTTTATGTCATTGGGGGCAAACGAGCAAACGTATCGCCTGATGGAAAGCGATTACCGTCGCCCATAAACACCTGCAACACCAGAGGAGTCACAAGTGCTTGCCTACCCGGAGGACGAAGATAGAATGCCTCTATGCTAGTAATTTCACCGGCTATCTTACCCCCACACCGGAACACAACAATGCGAACATTGCTGTTTAGCGGTCGGTGGGTTAGCAGGCAAGATGGTCGTAACAATCCGGACGGACCCTGCACGAGGCCCTACTACTCCAACGTGCTACACGACTTACATTGTATTGTATTGCACTAAAATACGTAAGCAACCTGAAACTTAGACGAAACAATACAAGTTTTATCTAGTCCTCTTGGACAACGCTGTATTCATTTGAATTTCCGTTCTAGTGCTGAAAAATAGAACATTTCGTGCTCAGCTCATGTTTCGTCGAACATTCGACCCTACGCTCTCGCGCCCATTTTCAGCAAGGTTTTTTGTTGAGTTTTAAAATTGCTACATCACAATTCTAGTATATTTTTATGGTTTCGAATTGGGTGATCTGATTTTTGGTAAATTTTCTCAGGATATGTTTAATGTTTTCACTTTACAGTATCATCGTAAAAAGAGGGGTAGGTATATACCTAATAGTATTTTATGTTATCGTTGCACAGTGAAGGTTTTTAAAGTCGAGTACCACGTTTAGGCCACGAGGCTTGCCGTGTGGCCTAAGTAAGGTATGAGACGCAGACAATTTTTTTTTACTTGAATCGTTATCCCCACTATGTATTTTTATCTTTTTAACAGACCTATTAAAAAAAACATGATCACCATTTTCATGGCGGGTGCCTCTTGATTGGTTAATTTTTTTGGCAAGTAATTTCAACCAATCAGGGAACAGTAGTTTAAATGAAAATGTTGAGTAGAGTTCATTGTTTTATGAAATATTTAAGTTCAGTAGCGGGTTCCATTCAGTATAGAATTTTGGTATAGGTTTAAAAAGTACGTTGTTGTAATTTTGTCTGTGAAATTATAATTGACAGATTAAAGTACGCAATTTTTTTTAAACCTGTGTATTGAGGTTTTATGGTGGTTTTATATTGTCTATGTTTACCTTTGTCTTTTTTTAAATACTTTTTTTTTACCGTCGTTGTCAATAAATTCATGTGTCAAGCTGCTTAGTTTCTATCCTCGCTCCAGTTATCGAAGATTCCCGTACACGGTGTGTCTCTGTATTTATATGCAGGTCACGCGTTTTATAGATCGGATGATGACAACCCTCGATATTTTTGAGTAAATAAGATAAAAAAAGCCCACTCGTAAGAAAGATAAGTACGGAATTTCAACATTACTGAAAAAAACGACAGCAGCGTCATAAACACGCGCGAAGAAGTATCATATACATATAATTTTCATTCTAAATCAATACAATTATGGTCTCAGTATAACCTAGTAAGTTTAGTAAGATTTATCCCCAGCTTCATCTCCGTTATTATCAGGGATTAGTCCATGATTTGTCTGTATGCCAAGTTTCATCTAAATCCGTTCAATGGTTAACCCGTTATTCACTTACAAACATCCAATGAATGACGTGCCGACGAAGACTTTCCTAAATTGCGAAACTTTCCACATGTAAATTTCTCATAATTTCCTGGCGGAATATACCCAGTTTCCAGAATGTTCCGGAAAAATATTGTCCACTTTTTGAAATTTCAGCAACTTGCCTATTTTGCATTATAATAATAATAATAATTCTTTATTTCGGACAATTACATCCATAGTGTGTTAGTTACAATTTACTTAGGACTAGATTAGTAACACTTATCAACTAATAAAACACAATAAAATACAATTTTTAAATTTCACATTAAATTACAATTATCAGCTGGAGTACCTAAATAGTAATATCCGCAGGACTCAGCATAAGGTATTATCTTAAGTATAACACTTTATACTCTCGCGGTTTGAACACATAATTAAAACTTATTGAAGGGCGTACAGGCGTACTCCTGGGACCACGGCACGTGAAACCGTGTTGAAACGTCAGGCAATGAAGGTAAATCAAAATATCGCGATATACCCGGTTCAATAAGTTTTAATTAAGTATTATCTTTATTACAAAGTATTTCAAAGTCAAACTGAAAAGGATCCGTCAGGTGTATAGGTCGTTGGAGGTCAAGGGAATCTATATTAGCATCTCCTTGACGTACCTGCTAATCAATCATGCCTGGAGCTTGCCGGTGAGATAGAAATGATTGAAGGCATGTAACGATTTAGTAACGACTTTCAACAATAACTTGAATTAAATTGAAATTATTCGGACGTTTCCGTTTTGATCAAACAAGTCGGCTAGGTAGGTACCTATTCTGATAACTAGTTACAAAGGAGCTTGTTTTTAAATGTCTTTATCAAATGTTATTGTTAACGTAGGCAATCACGACAGAAATACTTTACGAACGTCTTAAAAACTATACCGTAACATCGGGGTACTTTGACGCTACAAGGTTACTTTATCCACCCATGAAAACCTATTTTATTTAATTAATAAATTTAAAAAAACGGTATTTAACGCTTTGACGAGACGGTTGAATCACGTGATGTTGTTCCAAAGAATTAATTAATTCAATACAATGGTTTTTTTTTTGGTGGACAAAGTAACCCTGTAGGGTCAAAGTACTCCGATGTTACGGTATCTACAAATTCATGTTTCCATGATAAATGTTACCCCGTGGATATAAGTAACCACGGATCCACTGAACTCGTAAAAAATACAAAAGTTTTCATTGCTAGCCGAGTGTTTGATTATATTTCCATGCAAAATTTACATGTTACGAATAATTATTGAAAAGGGACATGCTATATTACCAGTGTCACTTGTTCAAGTGAAGTGAAGAAGTATGAAGATGGTAACATCTTAAATAACATGATAATCATATCTGACATGTTTGAGAGAGACGATTTTGTTTTAAACGCATGTAAATGTTTACTTATTACTGTTATGGGTTAGTTGCAGGGATCGTGTAATGCGAGCAAAATTCATTGAAGTGGTCGTGACATTACGTCACACGTCCTTTCAATCAATTTTGGTCGCGTACAGTATCTGCTTTCTTTCTTAACTGGGATATGTATAAATATTAAATATTATGTAAGACAACTCGGAAAAAAGTGACTGATTGTTCAATGTTCTGGTATTCAGTCCTCTAATCAGATCCATGTATTATTTTTACCGCACGCTAACCCACTTTCAGTATTATTTCAATCATACATTTGGGGCATGAAATAGAGTGTTTTATGTTACTCATTATTTTTGATACATTTATTTAACCCTTAAATGCATACAATTACACTAATGTTATTTCTGAAATGACGTAATTACCAATGAAATCCACGTCAGTTTGAGACTTAGGGACAATCTTGACAAAGTTTATATTGACTATATACAGGTTTTGACATGTGTCATTTTAGTAACGTGTATATATACATCATCATGCATTTAAGAGTTAAGTAGTGAAGAAGTATATACCATTTATTTATTTGCGAATAACAGATCTATTTAATGCATCAGTGGTTTTTGATTCTTAATTAAATTTTAGAATTGGGATGAATGGTATTGCAAATTAATAATTTATTGGTTTTTTACTGAAGTTGGTAAAATTATTACTTTCGTAACATTACGAAGAAAAATAATTATTCGTAGAAATGCAGAGTCTGCATAATGTAGTACAAAAGTTTATTCAGTGTTCAGTTCCAAAATAGTATCCAAATAAATATTAGTTCAATTTAGCATTTTTGTATATACTTTGCGAGAAAGTAAAATAACCTTTTTGAGCAGTTTCATGCTATTTTTATAAAAGAAAATTAATACTTTTTCATAAAGTAATTTACTCTACCCCTAACTCCGATGGTCCCTTAGGTTACTCCCTCATCGCGATTCGTCACTAATGTAACAGTTATCCCTATGGTAGTAATTGTTACACAACAGGTGACTGCTCCCGGAGAGCCAGCACCCTTAAGACGCCTTATCCCTTATAAAATAGATTTTTTCCATACTATGACAAGTATATTGATAATTTCAACCAAGTTTTTGAAGTTAATAATACTTTTTCCTGAGTTCTGGGTTCATAGCTATTTCATGCAGTCGAAAATAAGTTAAAAAAACTACTTAAAGTTTTAAGTAGTGATAATATGTTAAGAAACATGTTTAATCATAGAGAAAATAGTCTTAAAAAATCAGCATTTTTGAACGGAAAAGGAGCCTTAAGCTAGCAGGGCGGAGTAGTGTTGAAAGAACTAGCGACTAATTTATCTCACGGGTGTCGGGATCAATCTTCTTATTATGTGGGACTGCGCTCCTCGTGACATTTGGACTGTGATTAATTTTCATATTCAAATTGCAGACGGCCACAGAGTTGATTGTTTTCTTTTGTTTTGTGCGGCTGCTCGTTTTCCTTTTTTGGCTGTTCGGAAAGTGAATATTTTGTGCTCTTTTATGCTTGAATTGAGGCTGGACGTTAATTCGACGGAGATTTACGATATCTTCTATTTTGCGATATCTTCGCTATAGTATGTCACGGCCTAAAATTAGAAATATGTATCTGTTTTTGTTATTCGATCTATAACATCTACTTATTTTAGTCAGAGATTGGATACCGGTATTCGGCTCCAGACAAAATACCGTTATTCAATTTTGGGTTTTCGTTTATTATTACTAAGGCTCGTAAAATGCGACCTAAATTCAATGAAGTGAGTCATTTCAACCGATTTTTCTCATGTCATTTCAACCGATTTTTCTCGCATTTTACGATCCCTGATTATTTCATTTTTTTTTATTTGAGTGGGCTAAATTCAAAGTTCAAGAAAAATTCATATGTTGCTGACTTTGCTTCTATATATTATATGTCACATTCGAAATCTTACGCGTATCAAAATGAAGTAACCATGTTAATATTTTTGATATATAATTATCATGGTATTGCTAAAGATCATTGCGAAAATGTCACAAAGTTTGGTATATCTACTTTGAGCCCAAGCTTAAAGGATAAAATAAAAAAAAATACTCAGTAAAAATGCTGTGATATCTCTACACTATTGCACGTGTAACAGTTGTTGACCATGTGTTCGTCTGAGCCCGCGCGATTTGAAATCCGATTAGCTACTTCCTCAAGAAATAGAACGGCGTTCAACAATAGAAACCACGTAACGAAGAACAGAGATAATTTAGATAATCGACGCTACCACTATTCTGATTTAGACAGTACTAGCGACCCGCCCTGGTTTCGCACTGGTGAAATGCTGATAAATTATGCTTGTATTATACATACAAATGGATATTATACATAAAAAAGAATGGCCTCTTGAATTATTCTATCTATTAAAAAAACCGCATCAAAGTCCGTTGCGTAGTTTTATAGATTTAAACATACATGGGGACAGACAGACAGCAGGAAGCGACTTTGTTTTATACTATATAGTGATAATGAAGCTTATTTGAAGCATTATAATGACGCTTTATTACACACAGCACTGACAACTTTAACACAATTATATACATAATAACTCGAATCAATAGACTTATGGACTTCTTTATGCAACTGTTACATAATGAGCGGTCTTAAACCATGAGTGTGGTTTGGTTTCTTGCCTCAGCCTATGCTAATTTTCCTATATTATGTAACTGTTTACTTATATGCAACACACACTTTTAATGGCTTCTGATTTTTAAAACAAATAAATAAAGCTCTACAAATATAACACGCCATAATATGCAGAAAGAGCAATTGTTTACAGTGCTAAAACCAATTTAATCGAATCAAATCCGCTCAACGATGATAGAATAGAATAATCATTGTAGAATTTAGAACAAACAGGTGGCATTTATATAGTTAGTATCAGTCAAAGCAGTTTTAAACGGCAATTCAGAAACTTTTATTGGATAATCCATTATACTCCGTAAACGAGTATACTCTGTTTTTGTTCCTTATATTGACAATATCTATAAATAAGATAGTTTTGAACTTATTCGTAATTTTTGCCTTATTTCACGTTATAATTCTCGATGTAATTTTCACAATATGTACCTCTATTGATGAATTTAGAGCCAAACAATAACAACAAACCCGTCACGTCAGACCGTGAATTTTCAAGTTTCACAACGTAGATCTCCACGTCACTAAGTATAACGCAACGTTGAATATCGTCGCAGCGTTCCACGTTACAACATAGAATTTTGTATTGGCACTTACTAGTTCAAGTTTATCCTCTATATTATTATAACAAAACGCGACGTATTCGCGTTCAAAAAGGTACTTATGTCCCGAGACCATGTGCTTGACATCACGTTCGAAACGTCGCGGTAATTAAATAAACACCTTTCTGAGCACGATACGATTTTAACCGACTTCAAAAAAGGAGGAGTCTGTGGTTTTTATGTTTTTTTACCTCAGAATTTTCGACTGGGTTAACCGATTTTGATGATTCTTTTTTTATTTGATAGCTGGTGCTTCTTTGGTTCAATTCTGACGAAGGCATCCATGAGAAAACCATATAAGTCTTAAATTTGCTTAAGATAATACACCTTGTGACCTTTATTGTCGTATAGTCTATTTAACAATTTGTTGGCGTCCAAATCTGATGCTTTCCAAACTTTGCCTTTGCCTATGCCTTCCAAACTTTGAAGTCGGTTTTTTTTTATTATTATGTAACAAGCGTGTAAGTTTAAATCATTATATCGATTCTCAATAGTTCTATTCCGCTCAAACAGTCCACGAGTCCAATAGTCGAGAAAAACAAACAAATTAAGTTAACATTGATTCACACTGCGCTCTAAAATTTTTCCTCCTTAAAGATTTATCCTCGTATCTGTCTACAACTTTGGCTGCATTAATAAATTGTGTAACATATTCTAATAATAAATCCAATATCAATTAATCAACAGACAAACAGTTGCTAAATCAAAATAGAACATCCGATTTAATATAAAAATCGTGCTCGTAACTTTAAAGGAGTCTTTTTTTTCTCCGAAGCGCCTTAGGTTTTAGAGTTCCTTACTAAATCGTGAAGTGCCTATTCAGAACGTATTTATTGTAACACAGTTAAATTACAAAATATTGTAACTATAAAGGCAATTTTAAAATACGTTTCTTTGCATTTTAATTTTTTTTGTGTGTTTTTGGTAAGTTTTAAAGTGGTTGCCTATTTGGCTAAGATAACGGGTAGATTAGTTTTCACTATTTAAATTGTTAATTTTCGGGTGCTACCCACCGTTACATCTCATACCCAGCTTAGATATCCTTGCCGAAATAGTTCGAATTGGGCTAACGACTTTTGTAAATTCAGAAACCATTTCTGGTTCTTATACCACATTAAACAATTAGATTGTTTCAGTGTGACAACTGTATAAAAGTTCTTTATATTTTTTTAATTTAATTTTTTTTTTTACTTTAGTTCGTCTTTACTGTTTTGCAATACAAGTCACGTCACTTCAAAATTCTTATTTGGGAGTAATAATAGTCTCGACAAACATCTTAAGAGACTCTCGCTAGATGGCTGGATCAAGGGCCAGATTCAGAAGGCGGTACTCCTGGACACGGCGCCCATCGTCAGGTCAGGAGGTGCCTCTCTCTGCAGCTCTAACCACCGGTAGCCTGGGCCCTGCCCCGCTGCCGGCGGCACCCTAGGTTAGGTTTTTTATAAATGTATTGTAAAGAAACCTAACTTAAGAATTAAAACAAATAAATGAAATAATAATAATAATCTTTATTAATAAAACATAAGAATAACAATTAACATAAAAAGTTTTACATCTACGCAGAACTTAATACTTGTGCCTGAACTAGGAAAATCCTGAATCTCAGGCTTTGAGAGAGCTCATTTAATTACCAAAATTCTTAGTCAATAAATCTTACAAACAATAAACGCGTCTATTCGGAAAATTTGTAAAAAAACCTACCTATATTTTACGATTTAAATAAAAATATGGGGTCTTCATTTTGTTCGTATGGCCCAATTGCGGTCCTTTTGTCTAATTTTTAAACGCGTGTCTAATGTCTCCTTTCGTACTGGGGTGGGTTACTTTTGTATGGGTGAAATTCAATACTTTTTTCTACTAGGCATAGCAAAAAAAATGTAACTCATAATAGTATAAGCTAAATACCAAAATTGCATTGTAATTAAAGTTTATCTTTTGCCTCCGGATCCATTTTTAAGTTATTATAGAAATGTTTATATTAAGTGAGCATTATGAAGTTTTTATTATATCAAATATTTTCCGAGTATAATCAGTAGGGCATCACAAAACGAAATAGAACAAAAAAAAATATATAAAAATTATTATACGCTTTTTTTAGAGCTCCATACATTAGGAACCAGTTTTATTGCCTCCGGAGTAATCCGGAGGCAATAAAACTGAAATAAAAAAATTAATATAAATACGTATCAATTAATGGCACCAAATTTTTAGGGGTTCTTTTTAGGGTTCCGTAGTCAACTAGGAACCCTTATAGTTTTGCCATGTCCGTCCGTCCGTCCGTCCGTCTTCCGCGGCTTAGCTCCGTGATCATTAGTACCTACTAGAAAGCTGAGATTTGGTGTGTGTATGTATCATGCCGACACAACGGTTAAATAAAAACTAAAAAAATACTCTTTTTCGGGTTCCTCCTACACCTAAAGTGGGGGTGAATTCGTTCCAAACCTAATGTGTGGGGTGTCGTTGAATAGGTCTTTTAAAAATAATAGAGGTCTCCCAACATTATTTTTTGATAGTCAGCAGTTTTGCAAATATTCGCTCAGGAAATCCAAAAAATAGCGTCCCTCTAACTTTTCAACCACGGGTCAAAAAATTATGGAAATGAGGCCTTATATGTACTGTCAATGAAAACTTTCTTGAATAAAATCAGTCGAGCCGTTTTTGAGTAATCGCAAAATTTCATAATTTTCTTTAAAATGACGTACGTGCCGCGCGGTGTCCTTATACTTCGAACTTTACACATATTAGTTAAGTGCCATTCTACATTAAAACATTCCGCTCAATCAGGCGCGTATAATCGATAACTTCCAGAAGATAATAAGTAATTACAATTACTTTGGCGGTTACGGCCTTTTTGTAGAGCTTGAAATCTTTCTCGTAATTTAAACCTCGGGCTTAAAACAGCTGTTTTAAGCCCGTCTATTTTGAAGGATGGGAAACTACGGAGCCCTACATTGAGCGTGGCCCGACATGCTCTCCTTCACAATAAACTGCTGTTTTAAGCCCGAGTTTTAAGTTAAAAAAGATTTTAAGCTCTATAAAAAGGTCGTAAACGCCCTAGAAACTGTAATCACTTACCTTCTGGAAGTCAACAAGGAGGTAACTTTAAAAGAAAAAATATGAAATATGGCGATATAGTTTTCACGATTTTGTTCAATATAGTTTTCATTGAAAGTACTTATAAGGCCTCATTTACATGAATTTTCCGATTTTTTTTGAACCGTGGTTGATATTTTTTTTCGTTTTCGGAGCGAATATTTATAAAACTGCTGACTTTATCAAAAAATAATTTTAGGAGACCCCTATTATTTTTACAAGATCTATTCAACGACACCCCACACTAGTGTCGAAAACTAAAAAAAAACACACCCCCACTTTAGGTGTTTGAGAGGTACCCGAATTTTTTTTTTTTAATTTTTATTTTACCGTTCTGTCAGCGTTATACATACACATACTCATACCAAATTTGAGCTTTCTAGTACGAATGATCACGGAGCTAAGCCGCGGACGGACGGACGGACGGACGGACGGACAGACGGACATGGCGAAACTATAAGGGTTCCTAGTTGACTACGGAACCCTAAAAATTACCCACCCTAATACTTAGTAAGAAGTTTAGGCTATTTAATTTGTCTAGTACCCAGGAAATTACAGTTACTATTACTTTTCTCTAAGTATAGCCAAATAATCTTAGTGAGCGCAGAAATGAAGTCAACACAATCCCGCATGAACCAAGTTCACGGCCAAAGAAGAGAGGGTAATTTATCCTCGCGCCTCCCATTAAGTCAACAAATTATGTTATGGCAATTTTTGCCGAAAGTGGGAAAAAGCTATTCACACGTCTATCCTTTCCTTGTTTGTTTTTACTTAAAAGTTACGCAATTTGCAGCCTGTCCCTCAAGTGCTGTTCAATGTTCGTAGGCATTTGAGAGTGTACCTATACACTAAAAGTGTCGTCGTCTAAAACCTAGTTAAAGAACCTAAATGCAAGTGCAAGGTTCGTTCGGATAAATCTCAGTATGGTGACACCGATGGAATTACTAAATTGTTCTCAGTTCTCTCCATATTTAGTCCTCCGGGTGGGCAACGCATTTGGTATTTTTAAAGCGACTCACAGTTCACTTACCATCTGGTGACTGCGTGCCATTATCCTACTGCACACTAAAACAAAAACCGGCTAAGTGTGAATCGGAGCTGAGTAAGGGTTCTGTACTATACCTACTGTTAAATTTAGTTAATTTCAAGTAAATATATGTTATTGTAGCGGATAGCGGCCACATTAAACATTATTGTGTAAACAAAATAGCTACCTCTGGTCCAAGAGTTAGAGAGCTCTAAGTGAAAGAGAGACGGACAGACAGCGGAGGTTCCAGGTTGAAATTCCATTGGCACCCTTTGCGTACAGCAGCAGCAACCTAAAATTATGAGTTTAAGTTTATCTTGGTCCTCTTTACCTCTAACTTACGAATCAATTTAAAGAGTTAGTACACGTTAGCTTGATTTACTAGCCCGCTTTTATAGTGAACGCAGCAGTGGCAGCAACCCATCAGTTAGAGTGGTTGTGTTCACAAAGTCGAGAAAAGACAGGTCCCGGCAAGTCCTAGGTCCGTCCGACTAGGACATTCATTTTCTTGGTTGTCGGTAACTCGATGAATTCCCTCGTGATTGTTGAAGTTTGACACAAAACTTGAAGGATATTCCCGAACTCTGATTGGACTACTTAACTTGTTCTTTTGGAATACTTCTAGTACTTGACCAACTGTAATTATAATGACCTAACTACGTTAATAACTCATGTTTGAAACACTAGCTGCGCTCTGCGGTGTTACCTGCTCATGACGCTCTTCCCCCGGGAACACTACTATGTGTTAATACAGGTTGTCGGCTACCTCAATACCAAATACCATATTGCCCCAGCCGCATCCAAGAAGTAACAACCATAAAAACGCACTCACATACTTCCGCATTTATAATATTAGTGTGACAACAGGTTTTTTAATACAGTTGCTCAAAAAGTGGTACTTTTCGTAGCTGCAAATCGTGCGAAAAGTTGGTTATTTCGAACTAGTGCTTTTTACTTTTTAATTTTTTTTTATTTTCTCTTGTACTAACACGTCATAACTCATACATCCAAACAAAGGTCAATCACTTTCTGACTTTATTTATTACGCCATGCAGCATTGCAAGTGTATCTCATAATTATGCTCAAAACATTTAAATTGCATAGCTGATCAATCAAAGGGTTATCTATTAAAAAAAACTCAAAAACGGTCTTAATAATTTGTTTGAGTGACTACCTATTATTTAATGAGCAAATGAGTATTATGCATGACCTAAAAAAATTAAAAAGAAAAGTATTGTCACAGATTAGATAATAAGTACAGTACTAAGCGTGATCGATGCGATGCTTTATTAAATAATATATTTATTTACAATTATATGAAATTCAAAGAACTAAAAAAGATTCACGATGTTTATTGTTTAGAATCAATTAGATTACTGTGTAACATTATCATATCTCTTCTGAAAAATAAAAACTATTTATTTTTTTATTTGGCTGCACGATGACAGCCGACGCCATCTTGAATAAAATATTACAATTAAAAGTAAAACTTTATTTTTCATTCAAGATTGTTTTGATTATGTGTAAATAACACGTAAGTTTTATAAAATAAGACTTTTTGATAGAGAATGATGGATTCTGATGTTATTAAAATAGATTTAACACCGCCCGATATAGCCAAGGCAAAAATTGCAAAATCGAAAGAAATATTATATTAGAGAATATATTAACAACTTGAATAAAACCTTAAACTTGCAAACCAGCAAAGGCCTTAAATGCGACTCTTCCACAATTACTCAAAAAATTGTACTCTTACTTTCTATTAGACAGAAATAAATATAATTGCCCCTTTCAATTACTGTTTTAAACTTGTATTATTGCAATTTTTCGCAAATGTATTAAAAAAAGTTGTTTGGTACACGTGTGGAAGTGTCATTTTAACTCGTCCCGAGTCTTGACCCTCGCCTTGCGGCTCGGGCCAAGACTCCTCGGGACTCGTCCTAAATGACACACTTTACACACATTTGTTTTACTAGCTCTTCGCATTTCATTGGATGTACCGACAGACTATTCAATCTAAAGCAATTGTGATTGTCATACGTTACTCAACTCAGTTGAATGACAAAACTAGATATTCCTGTATTTCCAGCATTCAACTCCTACGTAGTACAACATTTTTTTTTAGAAATAATAAAGAAAGATACGTTTGTATTTAGTAGCTAAATTCTGATCGATTAGTTCTGTAATGAGATTGTCTCTTGTTAACGAGAAATTAATGCAAGTTGTGTTGATTAAGAAAATAGACAAGAGCAGAATACGACCACAGACATTTGTTAGATTACCTATAATCAGAAGTGGAGTTGAAATACATAATACGCGAAATGAAACGGAATGACTCACGGCTACACAAAAAAAAATGAACTAAAGCGTACTTATTACCTGGTTTTTTTTCTGTCATAGGGGGCAAACGAGCAAACGTATCGCCTGATGGAAAGCGATAACCGTCGCCCATAAACACCTGCAACACGAGAGAAGTCACAAGTGCTTGCCGACCCGGAGGACGAAGATAGAATGCCTCTATGCTAGTAATTTCACCGGCTATCTTACCCCCACACAGGAACACAACAAAAAAAAATTAAATAAATAACAAAAACGTTCATAGCGGTTGTTTTATTTTTAGTAAGTTGTATTTATATCAAATTACAGGCACAAATGAATTCCTTATTTTTCTATGCAGTGGGGTAAATATTTTCTCCGCAAGAATGTTGACTATCCCGAGCGGCAGCGGTAGCAAACACAAGCATTTTCCTCTAATGAAGAATCCTACAAGCATGTCACCGTGCGATGTAGTCATATTATATCGAGGCAAAAATATCTTCGGAATGAACCGCCAACAAAAAAATTTGATAAAATATTTTTACTACATACCTACGTATAACGTATACTTACTAGTTTTAACGGACGTAATGATGATAATAAGTACAGTTCATTCTAAATTCTTGATACATAAAAACTTTATTTTCCTATGTAATTGCGAGCAAAGCAATTTTTAATTAATGTGGATTCTGTAAAATAACGCCTCAAACAAGTAATTACTTGGTTTTAGTAACTTGGTTGAAGTAACATAACTCTGTTACCTGGTCTAGTAAATTAAACTAATAATGAAGTGTTTCGAAGCACACTCCGGTTGAAGTTTTCATACGAACATTGCATTATTTCCTGCGCTGAGCGGCGAACTAAAGGCTAACGTGGGATGAGATACCCATTGTCAAAAGAATTTCCGCGTTGGCGATAAATCTTTAAAGCGTTAGCCGCCTCTGTGTCCCAGCTCTATGAATTTATTACAACGTGTACCTACAGCTAACGTTCTTGGACGGTTTTCTAACATACAAATATTGCTGTGCACTTTGTAAGTAGCGATAGGGTTTCTTATAAACTCTAGAGAATGCTTGAAATTGGATTAATGTTTCCGCGAAATTCATAAAAGATACTGTGAAAAGGATATTAAAAAGTGATATTTCTTAGAGAATAATTATACTTTTACTTACCGGAAGCGCCAAGGAAAAATATTAGTAAGAAGTCCATATCACTTACATTTGAATAATTGGTTTTTCGATGAATTACGAAGACCGAATTTGAATTGTATAAAATGTGTTAGTATTTGAACAAAGTCCCTTCTTTTTCCGGATCCTTTCAAATTAGAATATGTCCAGGCCGATTTTTATTGTAACTTGATTGTTGAGAATTGATTTACTGCCTCTATTATTTTAACTTTATCTGTATATTTTATAGGTATCTGTTTGCTATAATTACAGGCGATGCGATGGACGGAGCATGTTTTCATAAATAAGTACTTACTTGTCAAATTAATCCTTAAAGAGATCTGTGTTTATTGAGACAAAATGTTTGTATGAACAGTTTAAAACACAACTCTTACAAGTCTGACCAACAAGAGTAGAAATTAAAAAGTGGCAATACTGTAGTGTCGTCCATTTGTAATCATTCTAAGAAAAAGGGGACGACACTACAGTATTGCCACTTTTTAATTTATACTCTTTTTGGTCAGACTGTAGGTGAATCGTTATTGTATTAAGAGGCCTTATTCCTTTTAAAATGCTGATTGTTTAGACATTTTTCTCTATGATCAAACATGTTTCTCAACATATTATTGATGTTACTTCCTAGAACAGGGCTATTGGGATTTATTGGTATATATTTGAAACCTACAGTTTGAATTTTTCATTGATAATTTTTGTTCGAAAAACTACTCGAAATTGACAAAATTCACGTGGAAAATTCGTTTTTTCAACTTATTTTCGACTGCACGCAATGAAAGCATGAAATAGCTACGTTACTACCTAGAACTCGGGAAAAAGTATTGTTCACTTCAAAAAGTTGGTTGAAATTATCAATATATTCGTCATAATATGAAAAAAATAAATTTTAAAAGGAATAAGGCCTCTTGCGATTTACACTCACGTGAAAAGGTCATTGTGAGTGTAAACTGCTGAAGTGCTGAATACAATAACTAAATAATGCTTCACGAGTTTTAATAACATTAGTAGAGTTGCTAAGCCGCGAAATTGTGCGCATCGGGTTACAAGCATGAAATTTCTACCACACATAGAGCGTTCCACGTTGATTATTTTCAGATGTGGAGGGAAGTCAGATTCGTCCCCTGTGTGGTGGGAGAGCGGGGTGAAGAGGACCAAGCTACTGTTCTTTTTCTTTTTTTTATTACTGATCATTTAAGGCTATTAGGGCTTGCGCGACATCGTTTTTGTGTAAAATAGATATCAGTTATTAATTTTTTATGTTATTTAAGAATAGTTTCATATAAAAATTTGGGTTTATTGCCGAAAAGGTAAAAATCACAACAAGTTTTTTTTATTCAGAACGATAAATTGGTTATCTCTCCTGAATATTTACAATTAAAAAATATATTACTAAACAGCAAATTTAATCTTGTTTTTAAAAATGTATACATATTGGGCACATCTGATACAAAAAGTACCTTGAAAAAAAGGTTGATGTTAAGCTTAGCCTGCGTGTTCTAATACATTTTGCTAAGTCGCGAAATTGTGTAGATCGGGATACAACCACGAAATTGCTACCACAGATAGAGTATTCTGTGGTGATTATTTTCAGATGTAGAGAGAAGTCAGATTCGTCCTCTGTGCGGCGGGAAAGTGGGGTGAATAGGACAAAGGAGTCCTCTTTTTCTTTTTATATTACTGATCAGGTAACGCTAGTAGGACTTGTGTCGTGTCGTTTTCATGTAAAACAGATATCAGGAATTCATTTTTCATGTTACTTATTCATAGTACCATATAAAAATATGGTTGTATTTCCGAAAATGTAAAAATCACAACAAGATTTTTTTATTCAGGGAGATAAATTAGTTATATTTCCTGAATATTTACAACTAAGAAAAATATTCCAAAATAGCAAATTTAATCTAGTTTCTAAAAATATATAAACATTGGGCACTCTTCATACAAACAGTAACATAAATAAATTATTGATGTTGAGATTAGCCCGTGTGCTCGTGATACATAAGCAAAAAAAAAATTGTTTTAATTACATTAATTTGTTTTTCTAGGACGTATATAGTAAATATTATATTTTAAAGCATGTTAACAATCATTATTTAATGTATTTTATGAAGCGAAATAGGATGCGTTCGGAGATTTACGTTGGTTACGCCGACGTAAAGATATATTTTAAGCTACTGTTTGTATGAGAAGTGCCCAACATGTATATTTTTAGAAACCAGGGGCCCAATTCGAGAATGCCGTTTGAGATATCTCCAAACGTCAAATCTCCATTAGATAACAGTTATATCGCCATTGAACTGTCCTTTAAATGCGATGAGCTTAAAAGTGACATATCTCATCTCAATTTTGGAAATACGAAGGCGATAATGATTGTCAAAAATGTTATTCATGTATATAAATTTCTGTTTTGAACGAAACGTAACGGACCAATTTCACGTACTATGCGGTCAATTTAAAGTATGCGCCTGTTATTTATACCGTCACATACAAAGGAAACGAAAATTTTGCGCGTCCGAATTGACGAAGTTGCGATGTTCTAGCGATATCGCCACTTGTCAAGTAGGCACACGTCAAAAGTGACAGATGGCGATGAAAAGGAGAGATCTCCATTATATCTCTAAAATTGGTCGAATACCCCCCCTGATTAAATGAACTTTTTGAAATAATAATAATAATTTGAAAATGTTCACGAAATTGAACTAATTTACCTCACTGAATAAAAAAACTTGTTCCGATTTTTACCTTTTCAGCCATTACACCCATATTTTATATAGAACTATACAAAAATAACAGAGAAAAATAATTTCTGATATTTGTTTTACACGGAAACGATACCAAACAAGTCCTGGTAGACTTAACTGACCAGCAATAAAGAAAGAAAAGAGGGATACTTGGCCGTATTCACTCCGCTCTCCCGCCTCACAGGGGACGAATCTGACTTCCCTCCACATCTGAAAATAATCACCGTGGAACACTCTATCTGTGGTAGAAATTTCGTGCTTGTAACCCGATGCGCACAATTATGTTAGAAAACAGCGGACTAACAACTCTACTACATTAGTGAATCTTTCTCAAAAATTTCATAAGCATTAGAATATTCACGAACTATTTTGCTTTAAAATACAAATCCACTAGAAAAATACTTTGAACTAGAACGCCTTTGTACAGGAGAAATGAAATACCTACTTAAAATGTTTACGCTGAGAAAGGTGCATTTTGGTTTTGAGGTTTTCTCGGTTTCCCGAACTTGGCAACTGCTTAACTTTTACTTAAATTCGAAAACAAGCGATTCCTGCGTATCGTGCCAAGGCGAGTACTCGATATCGTTTTTGTTAAGTCCAATTTATGTTTGGCAAATACTACTTTGAATAAGACTGTTTTATTTGCCGAATATCGGTATTTTTTTTATTGATCATATTAACGTTGTATGGCACGCCATCATAATAACTGTTATTAGAGAAGCTTACCTACTGGCAGACGCAGTGTTGGTAGATTCTCAACAAGACCGACCAACGATTTGGAACAGATCTAATGCAATAAACTGTTGGTTGACAGCTGCGCGCAATAAATAGTGCTTGTACTGTACTATATTCCTAGATTAACGTTTTTAGAGATTCTTCATGAAGCCCGTAGTGAACAACCACGTTTCATTGTCATAAGTCATTACTGGGAACACGCCCTTGTCTAATTCTTGAGACATATTCGTTGTAATAAAACTATCCTACGATGCTTACCCGTAAGAAAGGACGATTGTGATTGCCTCGGAAAAGTGTCACAGTCAATCGGTTGGGTTGGCTTGCTAAATGTGGGCCGCGTCCGTGACTGGCATTTGGCAGGGCTGTAGAAATCCCGAGGTACGAGTATTTTTTCGTAATATTGAATCAGTTGTTGTTTTACACTATTTGATATTAGTAATACATTCAGTTATATGTCAATGTAATGTATTGTATAATACGATCTATTCTATTTTTTTTTTAAATGGCAACCGGTCACAGTTAAGCGACCATTACTGCCAATGTCTCGTTGCCAATCGCACTCGGCGACTAGATAGAGGATTGATACCACGTTGTACGGTGAGTTGATAAAATCGTGCTTTTTGTAAAGTGATAGCGATTTACAAAAAACCACGCGGACTATCGGGCCTTGACCCAGGAAGGGATATGTACGCTTCAAGTTGAATTCTTCATTAGCTATTCACACATTCGTTTGATCACTGCACAATACGCTATCAATACTACACATTGAACGACAAAAATTAATAAATAACGAACAACAAAACCTAAACGCATGCGGCCATCTTAAGTCACGGACCGGAAGTCTATAATACGATCAGAATGCGGTATTTGATGACAGATCAAATCAGCTACTCTTTATGATATGTCAAAAACGATTTGATGAAGTTTCTATGAAGATACTGGCTTGTGACGTCATAAAAATTAGTAGTCAAAACACGTCTCCTTTTTAGTTCTAGTCCGATTAAATATTATAAAATTTCGATATGTTAAGTGGTAGTTTATTGGGTTCCGTGTATTTTGGAATGTTTTAGTGGTTTTAATGACACAATAAATTTTCAGTAAAATACCGTGTTAAGTTACTACTTAACCTACTTACATACTTGACCTACTGGTCACTTTTAAACAATGTATATAACCATACAAACAACGTGACCTATTTCCGAAAATTTTATTCGAAATGGATTTAATGACTACCCACTTAAGGTCCGCACTTATTTTTAGCTACCCTGTATAATAGATAAATATAATAAAAAAACTGGTTGCCTGTAAAGTCGGTTTTACGGGCGAAGATTTTACGTGACAACGCGCGGCGGACCGATCATGTTTGAGTGGGAGAGAGACGCAAGGCATTCGCCGGTCCGGCGGGCCTCTCTCGTTCGGTGACTTATCGTAACAGACGTCCCCTGCGAACTCCCGCTGCGTTACACTTTTTCATGAGTGACTCCGAGCGCAACCTAATTTAAGACGTTGTCACGTCAAAAACTAATACAAATTATTCCTAGTATGTATAAACTAATTCTTTAAATCCGTTGTTTTATCTTCCTTTAACTGCCTTCAAAGGGCCGTTGCGCGTCGTAACTTTAAAACCCAGAAAGTGATCCATAAAATATTTAAGAACCGCTAAACGGATTTATATTCGTTTTCGTAAGTTTCAGACCAATTTCACAATTCTTACGTTTAATTTTATTTTATTTGATAACACTTCAAAATTTGATTTGCATTTGTACTTTATGAAGTACGTAGGCACTTACGAGCAGGGTTGCCAACCTTCGAGCACAGATTTGCGGTACATTTGTGAACGAATTGCGGGACTTGGCTTTAAAATACTGGACTCCTTCACACGTCCTAACTGGGTAAGGTATATTGGTCGTTAACATATTAAAAAGCATTGAAAGAGCAGACAGGACAGGCAGCAGAAACAGTGTGCAAGGCGTCATGGTATATTCAAATTAATATCATGCTCTCTCAAGTTTCAGTGCTTATAATCTAGCCGAGCCAAAAAACGGGTCAAACGGCGTCTTGCGCGGACCCTTTTTTTTAATCTTTATTGAAAAAGAAAAGGATTGATCGCTTAGCGACCATGTCAGCCCCATATTGACACATACAAACAACTTATGTCTATTCTAATAGTTATCTGTAATTTAGAAAGCTCCCTAGGGCTTGAGAATCACAATGCTGACAATCCTACTTACGAAAGCCAAATCAAAACTGACACGTTTCTGCAATCAACTCCAAGGTACGCATATACACATTTCTAAGACGAATCCCAGTTCATTACATTGTACCGAGTTATCGATTTAACAAACACCAAACCAATCTAAAAGTTTTATCTAGGCAAATAGGCAATCCATCTTTCCTAATAGCTGAGTGGGCGTTACAACGGTAACATCAATTCTATTCAATGAAAGTTTTTCTGCTGAATAACCCGTGACAATTACTCGACAATGGGTGATCCTAATAATTATGATCACTTAAACTATATAGTCACATACCCATTCAAGTTTAAGAGTGAATACAGAATAGGATAAATTACCTGAGAGCATTCAAAGAGGTAGGTATATGGAAAAATTCCAATGTATCTTGTTTTAAAATCTAAATAATTATGTAAATACAGTACCGGCCAATAATTATATCACCTTGTAGTGAAAATTATTACGCCCAAAGTTAAAAATATTTTATTTATTTATTTATTTATTTTATTTACTACCCGCCCCGGCTTCGCACGGGGGCAATGCTGATACTAAAGATACTATGCATGTATTATACATAAAAACATTCCTCTTGAATCGCTCTATCTATTAAAAAAACCGGCCAAGTGCGAGTCGGACTAGCGCACCGAGGGTTCCGTACAAACACTTTCCATACCTAGGTGGTTAAGTTAAGTTTGCACCTGGTATGTATAGCGCCCCATATAAATTAGGTGCAAAGTTAGGTATTAAAAAAACTGCTTACTAGATCTCGTTCAAAACAATTTTCGTTGGTAGTTTTTATAGTAATGTACATCATATGTTTTTTTAGATTTTTCATTTTCTTATTTTAGAAGTTAGAGGGGGGGACCAACATTTTTCCACTTTGGAAGCGTCTGTCACGCAAACTATTCGGTTTAGAAAAAAAATATTTTAGAAACCTCGATATCATTTTTGAAGACCCATCCATAGATACCCCACACGTATGTGTTTGATGAAAAACAAAATTGAGTTTCAGTTCTAAGTATGGGAAGCCCCCAATATTTATTATTATTTTTTTATTTTTGCATCAAAATCTTAATGCGGTTCACAGAATACATCTGCCTACCAAGTTTCAACAGTATAGCTCTTATAGTTTCGGAAAAAAATGCCTGTGATATACGGACGGACAGACGGACAGACAGACATGACGAATCTATAAGGGTTCCGTTTTTTGCCATTTGGCTACGGAACCCTAATAAAAAAACCGCATCAAAATCCGTTGCGTGGTTTGAAAGATCTATGCATACATAATGGACAGACAGAAGGAAGCGACATTGTTTTACGAGTACCTATGTAGTGATATTCTGAAGAATATTATAACATAACCAATACGTACGTACAAAAGTAGTGTGGTGTGTTGTACCAGACCCAACGCATCGTCAACATTCTCTCCTGAAACAGCTTCATAAACATATCTTCATACAATCCTGTTGGGATCGTCAATACTTATGATAAGGCTCCATTTTGTATTAAATTCTAAAGTCTATGGTTAAAATTCCATTTCTTGTTCAAATTAAGGTTATGTTTTGTAACAAATATCTCATTGTTCATTTAACTGCAACTCTTGGTTCTTCCGAATTTAAGCATACAGTATATAGGAAGCCTTCTTGACTTTACTGGCCGGCAGCACAGGAATTGTGATTCTTATGAATGAATCTTGGAAAATTTCTTTTGTCGGCGACCCATTGTATTCGTATAGATGCTGTATACGCATCCATTGTTTATTAACTGAAATGTGAACAAAGTATGGATTAGAGCTTGTCTATTAAGGCATCATTAATTGTATCACAGAATCATATAAATATGTAACAAGATAACATTTGGTTATTGTAGTGAACTCTTTAGTGAACTAACTTTATGGTGTTGTTTTAAATATACTTTTACAATACTTCAAGATTGATTAATGTCACTTATATTCTTCTACTAAATAAAATGCACGTTTGTTATTGAAAAGCTACTTTATTTTATTGGCGACGAAATGGACGCCGAACAATTTGCGCAATTCCTTAGCGTTCAACAGGCGCAACAGGAACAAATTTTAAAACTCCTTACCGTGGCACTCGCGCCCACCACAAAACATGCGGCAGCGAGCTCCACATCGACAGGTGGCAGCGTGACGAGCACTGCCAACTCACAGGAACAACGACGTAACAAAATGGCCACATTAAAATCGTTTAACATGGATCGGTACAACCCGGACAACTTTCGGGTAAGCGATTACGTAGACTTCTTCGAAGCCAAGTGCAGAATACACGACGTGAATAAAGACGACGAGATAAAGAAAGACTTACTTCTTAACTGCATAACACCTGACGTCTTTAGGGAACTAAAAACAGCACTTATTCCCAATTTTGAAACAAGTACATACACAGAAATACGTACGAAACTTCTTGATTTATATCGCGTAAAGAAGACTAGATACCGCGCACTTACGGAGTTTTGGGGCTGCGTAAGAGAAGACACAGAATCTATGGAGCATTATGCTAACCGATTAAAGGGCTTGAGCATAGATTGCGGGTATGACGACGCACTTCTGGAACGGCAGCTTCGTGATCGGTTTGCGACTGGGTTGAATCACACGGAGCTGGAAACAGATTTAAAGCAAAAGTGGCCTGATCTAACCGAAACGCATGATAAACAGACCACTGAAGTTTCTTTTGCTCAATTGTTTGCAGTCGCACAGTCACGTGAACAAGCAGAGCACGACACCAACACTACAACGACAAGTATCAAACGGATTACAAAAAAGTACAAAGCCAACTATCACCGACCAGAAACTTATACTAGCCCACGGAAAATACGGTCTAGCCAATGTCTTCGCTGTGGCAAGCATGAAAAACATAACGTGTCTGATTGTCCAGCCCAGAAGCATACATGCGAAGAATGCCACACACAGGGGCATTATGATAGTTGCTGTATTAAAACTGGACGAGCGTATCTGATGAAATACAGAGCCAAGACACCGACATCTCGACACAAACTGCAACGTGTAACAAACACCGCAGACAGAACATCTTCCGACTCAAATTTGTCTTCGGATAATGACGACAGTGACAACGAGCTGGTATGCAGTATAGTTCCGGCACAAAACAGAGACTGCAAGAGAATAGACACCATCATCAACGGCAGACGCTGTACAATGGACTGGGACCCTGGATCAGCATATTCCATTATCAGTACATCATTTTGGCGGCAAATAGGGTCCCCAACGCTAACTAAAGCACCCAAGTTAAAGGCATACTGCAACTACAAACTGAAGTCAAAGGGCCTCACGGACGTGACTGTGGAAGTCGAAGGGAAGCAGAAAATAGTACCAGTAGTAGTCATGAAGCACGCAGACCCAATGCTCTTTGGATTGCAATGGAGTGAAACATTTGGGATGACGTTTCCTAAACCTGTCTACTCAATTAAAAACGCGACACCAAAAACATTACAACAAGTCCTTGACAAATACAAGCAACTGTTTGACGGCAAACTCGGAAAAGTCGAAAACTATCAAGTCAATATTCACGTAAAACCAGGAGCAGAACCTGTACACCTACCAGCACGGCCTATCAAATTCGGAATGAAGAGGAACATAGAAAAAGAAATTGCACGTCTTGTGGATGAGAATATTATTTACCAAGTAGACCCCAACCTTACACCAGTAGAGTGGGCCACACCCACCGTCAATGTCGTCAAACCAAATGGTGACATTAGAATATGTGGAGACTACAGAAGTACATTAAATCCTGTTTTGGTAAAACATTTACACCCAGTTCCACTATTTGATCAATTACGACAGAAACTGGCACGCGGACAACTATTTTCTAAAATTGATTTAAAAGATGCCTACCTACAATTTGAAATAGCACCAGAATCAAAAAAATACCTTACGCTTGCAACTCACAAAGGCTATTTTCGATATAATCGGATGCCGTTTGGAATTTCCATAGCGCCATCTGTGTTTCAACATTATTTAGACGAACTACTCAGCGATTTACCTAACACAGCTGTATATTTTGACGACATCGCGGTAGCCGGAATTAACATGGAAGAACATCTACGTACACTATGCCTAATTTTTGACCGTCTACAGAAAGCGGGACTAAAGGTTAATTTAAAGAAGTGTTCTTTCCTAGAAAAGGAGATAGAGTACCTGGGACACACGATAGACAAAAATGGTATACGCCCTACAAAGAAAAAACTTGAAGCCATTTCCAACGCCGCCGTACCCACCTGTTCGAAAGAATTGAGATAATTTCTTGGGCTTGTCAATTTCTACGAACGCTTTATTCCACATTTACACGGACTATGTGCAGACCTCCATGAATTAACAAGCGGGAGACAACCGTGGCGCTGGACAAACCATGAAACGATGGTTTTTGAAGCTACAAAGGAATGTATAGCTTCATCAAGACCGCTAGCGGCATTTGATGAGGATCGACCTATCTTTCTTGCCTGCGACGCCTCTGAAAAAGGCGTAGGGGCCGTATTGTATCATAAAAATGGGAATACTGAACACCCCATAGCTTTCGCTTCGAGAAAGTTACGCTCGGCGGAATCCAAATATTCCGTTATTGATCGAGAAGCTCTCGCCATCTTATTCGGTATAAAGAAATTTGATCAATATTTACGCGGAACTAAATTCACATTAGTGACTGATCACAAACCATTGATACACATATTAGGATCACAACGAAACCTCCCAAAGATGGCTAACAACAGACTTGTGCGGTGGGCCCTAATAATTGGAAGTTACAATTACGAAATCTTGTACCAAAAGGGTGAAAACAACATACTGGCAGACTGTTTATCCAGATTACCCAACAATGATACACAGCCATCGGAATGTGAGCGTACAGTGCACAGGATAGAGTCACGCCTTCTCGAGAACAGAATGTCCGACTTACATCTCTCTGAGGACATTTTGAGAGAGGGAACTAGACAAGATGCCACACTGCTAGAAGTATTAAAATGTATTAAAACTGGCTGGAGAGAGTTACAGTATACAAACGATATTAAGCATTTTTTCAAGAAGCGGAATGAGCTCTCTATAGAAAATAAAATAATGATGTGGCAAGGCAGAATGATAATTCCAACGAGCCTGCGACGGAAAGTACTGACATACCTTCATAGAGGTCATCCAGGTATTTCAGCTATGAAGGCTCTGGCTCGTTTTTATGTTTGGTGGCCATCCATTGATGAAGACATAGATGATCATGTTAAGAGATGCATTCGATGCCAGCAAAATAGACCTCATAACCCAGAACTACCGGTATACTCTTGGTCTATTCCAGAACGGGTGTGGGAGAGAATACATATCGATTTTGCCGGACCTTTCGAAGGCACTTATTGGTTGGTTCTAAGTGACGCCTTGTCCAAGTGGATAGAGATCAAACCCATGAAAAATATAACCACACCAAACTTGTGTAACGTGCTAGATGACATCTTTTGCACATTTGGTCTTCCGGAAATGATAGTTTCTGACAACGGCCCTCATTTTACTTCATCGGAATTCAAGGAGTACTGTAAACGTCAAGGTATTTCACACATAAGATCATCACCTTATCATCCCCGAACCAATGGTCTAGCGGAACGGTTAGTCAGGACTTTTAAATCGAGATTTGCCTCAGCGGCCGAGCCTCAACCACAACGGCTACGTGAATTCCTATTCACCTACAGAATCACTCCTCATAACGCCACGGGTAAATCGCCGGCTGAGATGATGTTTGGGCGAACGTTGAATACCCTACTATCCAATATACGACCCAATAAAAGGAGAATGATGCAATATAAACAAATGCAAGATAACATACAACTCTCGGCGAATAAAGCAGAGTATGTACCTGGCAATACGGTTTACCATAGGACCCGACTTGATAAAACCTGGCAGCCCGGAGTCATAGCAGAACGAAAACACCGCTATTCATATACAATTTCAACACCAAATGGAAACACCATTCGGCGACACGGAGACCACATCCGTCCACGGCTACCATCACCTGTTAGTTCCCAAGAGTCATCCAAAATTTCACAACAATCACCTTCAAGAAGTCCCACTAATACCGAGTTTTTCCGCACACCTAGCGCCTCTCCAAGTGCCGGATCGTCAAGGACGCCTGATACGCCCTCTGCACACATTGTACCAGAACGTCATGAGGGAGTGTCATCTCTAAAAGATACTCGGACAGGTTCACCTACAATAATTCTAGAACAAGATGAATCGCAGCATTCGCAGTCAAAGGTCAACCCGAAATCACCTTCTGCTTCTATACCTACACCAGAGCCACAGCAACGTAGTAAGCGGGTTCCCAGACCACCTCGAAGACTTATAGATGAGATGTGACCAAAGATGGGGAGGGGACGAATGTAGTGAACTCTTTAGTGAACTAACTTTATGGTGTTGTTTTAAATATACTTTTACAATACTTCAAGATTGATTAATGTCACTTATATTCTTCTACTAAATAAAATGCACGTTTGTTATTGAAAAGCTACTTTATTTTAGTTATTACTTGTTAAAGCAGAAAAGTAAGAGTTGTAACCAATGTTATTGTTGTTAGGTTATGCAATGCAATTGCCGAGGGATGTTTGGATTGTGCCATAGAAGGGGGGTTTAGTATTTACTTACCGGGCAAATATTCTATTTGCAATTATCCAAACAAGTTCAGATATATTGGAATCCTAACACAGGAGATTCCTTTACTTTGTTTACATTCGTACCTTTTTAATATTCTATAATCTTTGGGTCAATTTGGGGTAGCCAGGGATTAGCAGTACATTGAGCAAAGTGATTGTCGTACTGACGGAATTAAGTGAAAATTAATTTTAGTAAACAATTTTAATAGAGAGTACAATTAATGCTAGTATTTATTTAATAAATGTGATTGTTAAAATAAGAAATGTTCTTTAAAAGTATGGAGAATTGACTGCAAATATTGAGGGGAAACATTGAGCAATAACCATAGGCAAAGCACACCAAATATGGTCTATGGAATATAGAATGTCGATGTTATAAAAGGTATCTCAAACATTTTATTTCAATGGAAAATAGTAAAGATTAGATTTATAATGAAATATTAATCATAAAATATACTCTGATTTAAGCTTTATTTATGGGTATAAGATTTGTAATTTAAAGTTCTAGTCAATCAAATTGGAATATACAGTCAGCGGTTTTAAAATTGGCCCGGTGACGTTTTGCTGACGTGGAACCAATTTCCCGCGAAAATCGGAAAAATAACTTTATTAAAAAGTTAGAAAATGGGTATAAAAGCCCATACATTGGGATGGGGGAGTCATTCAGTCATCAGCAGTGAACAGTACAGGAACTCTCTCCAGGACCTCGGGTAAGAACTCTCCCAATACTGCCTGATCCTAACAAGGTGACAACGAAAGTAGTATTGGGTTTTATTTACTTGGAATAACGCCGGGAATTCCGGACGGTGATAACAAGGCGTTATTCCTCATGTATTTTACTTAGAAGGGGAGATGTTAAACCAGACGGTGATAATGACCCATCTCCTCTTTTAAGAAGGCAACTGTATCTCTGTCGGCTGAAAGACTAAACCTCACAGTTGATGTCTATCAGTCTGGACTTAGAATCCTTGTAGAAAGACAAACGTATTTCTTGCAAAAGAAAATATGTTAGTCTGGACATAGTTTCCAAATCTATTAGAAGCCGGGAGATTAACTTCCCATTTGCCTTGTCTTGCTATGCGAACTGTTTACTAATGCATTAATTTCTTTTGTATTGTGTTGTGCCCTATTATATGAGCTCATTCTGTTTTATGTGTTCATATCAGACTGCGTTTAATTCTGAGTTCGTCACAAAAGAATAAGTAAAAGCAGACTGCTAATTGATAATATTTGTTCGGAATTTATTGTTGAAATTTCTATGTTTAGTTGTGAGGACGGAATTGGATACGGACTGATATCTCTCATATGTTTATTTCGGATAATATTTTACTAACGTAAAGAGGGACACAGAACAGGGAGATAAATTAGTTATATTTCCTGAATATTTACAACTAAGAAAAATATTCCAAAATAGCAAATTTAATCTAGTTTCTAAAAATATATAAACATTGGGCACTCTTCATACAAACAGTAACATAAATAAATTATTGATGTTGAGATTAGCCCGTGTGCTCGTGATACATAAGCAAAAAAAAAATTGTTTTAATTACATTAATTTGTTTTTCTAGGACGTATATAGTAAATATTATATTTTAAAGCATGTTAACAATCATTATTTAATGTATTTTATGAAGCGAAATAGGATGCGTTCGGAGATTTACGTTGGTTACGCCGACGTAAAGATATATTTTAAGCTACTGTTTGTATGAGAAGTGCCCAACATGTATATTTTTAGAAACCAGGGGCCCAATTCGAGAATGCCGTTTGAGATATCTCCAAACGTCAAATCTCCATTAGATAACAGTTATATCGCCATTGAACTGTCCTTTAAATGCGATGAGCTTAAAAGTGACATATCTCATCTCAATTTTGGAAATACGAAGGCGATAATGATTGTCAAAAATGTTATTCATGTATATAAATTTCTGTTTTGAACGAAACGTAACGGACCAATTTCACGTACTATGCGGTCAATTTAAAGTATGCGCCTGTTATTTATACCGTCACATACAAAGGAAACGAAAATTTTGCGCGTCCGAATTGACGAAGTTGCGATGTTCTAGCGATATCGCCACTTGTCAAGTAGGCACACGTCAAAAGTGACAGATGGCGATGAAAAGGAGAGATCTCCATTATATCTCTAAAATTGGTCGAATACCCCCCCTGATTAAATGAACTTTTTGAAATAATAATAATAATTTGAAAATGTTCACGAAATTGAACTAATTTACCTCACTGAATAAAAAAACTTGTTCCGATTTTTACCTTTTCAGCCATTACACCCATATTTTATATAGAACTATACAAAAATAACAGAGAAAAATAATTTCTGATATTTGTTTTACACGGAAACGATACCAAACACGTCCTGGTAGACTTAACTGACCAGCAATAAAGAAAGAAAAGAGGGATACTTGGCCGTATTCACTCCGCTCTCCCGCCTCACAGGGGACGAATCTGACTTCCCTCCACATCTGAAAATAATCACCGTGGAACACTCTATCTGTGGTAGAAATTTCGTGCTTGTAACCCGATGCGCACAATTATGTTAGAAAACAGCGGACTAACAACTCTACTACATTAGTGAATCTTTCTCAAAAATTTCATAAGCATTAGAATATTCACGAACTATTTTGCTTTAAAATACAAATCCACTAGAAAAATACTTTGAACTAGAACGCCTTTGTACAGGAGAAATGAAATACCTACTTAAAATGTTTACGCTGAGAAAGGTGCATTTTGGTTTTGAGGTTTTCTCGGTTTCCCGAACTTGGCAACTGCTTAACTTTTACTTAAATTCGAAAACAAGCGATTCCTGCGTATCGTGCCAAGGCGAGTACTCGATATCGTTTTTGTTAAGTCCAATTTATGTTTGGCAAATACTACTTTGAATAAGACTGTTTTATTTGCCGAATATCGGTATTTTTTTTATTGATCATATTAACGTTGTATGGCACGCCATCATAATAACTGTTATTAGAGAAGCTTACCTACTGGCAGACGCAGTGTTGGTAGATTCTCAACAAGACCGACCAACGATTTGGAACAGATCTAATGCAATAAACTGTTGGTTGACAGCTGCGCGCAATAAATAGTGCTTGTACTGTACTATATTCCTAGATTAACGTTTTTAGAGATTCTTCATGAAGCCCGTAGTGAACAACCACGTTTCATTGTCATAAGTCATTACTGGGAACACGCCCTTGTCTAATTCTTGAGACATATTCGTTGTAATAAAACTATCCTACGATGCTTACCCGTAAGAAAGGACGATTGTGATTGCCTCGGAAAAGTGTCACAGTCAATCGGTTGGGTTGGCTTGCTAAATGTGGGCCGCGTCCGTGACTGGCATTTGGCAGGGCTGTAGAAATCCCGAGGTACGAGTATTTTTTCGTAATATTGAATCAGTTGTTGTTTTACACTATTTGATATTAGTAATACATTCAGTTATATGTCAATGTAATGTATTGTATAATACGATCTATTCTATTTTTTTTTTAAATGGCAACCGGTCACAGTTAAGCGACCATTACTGCCAATGTCTCGTTGCCAATCGCACTCGGCGACTAGATAGAGGATTGATACCACGTTGTACGGTGAGTTGATAAAATCGTGCTTTTTGTAAAGTGATAGCGATTTACAAAAAACCACGCGGACTATCGGGCCTTGACCCAGGAAGGGATATGTACGCTTCAAGTTGAATTCTTCATTAGCTATTCACACATTCGTTTGATCACTGCACAATACGCTATCAATACTACACATTGAACGACAAAAATTAATAAATAACGAACAACAAAACCTAAACGCATGCGGCCATCTTAAGTCACGGACCGGAAGTCTATAATACGATCAGAATGCGGTATTTGATGACAGATCAAATCAGCTACTCTTTATGATATGTCAAAAACGATTTGATGAAGTTTCTATGAAGATACTGGCTTGTGACGTCATAAAAATTAGTAGTCAAAACACGTCTCCTTTTTAGTTCTAGTCCGATTAAATATTATAAAATTTCGATATGTTAAGTGGTAGTTTATTGGGTTCCGTGTATTTTGGAATGTTTTAGTGGTTTTAATGACACAATAAATTTTCAGTAAAATACCGTGTTAAGTTACTACTTAACCTACTTACATACTTGACCTACTGGTCACTTTTAAACAATGTATATAACCATACAAACAACGTGACCTATTTCCGAAAATTTTATTCGAAATGGATTTAATGACTACCCACTTAAGGTCCGCACTTATTTTTAGCTACCCTGTATAATAGATAAATATAATAAAAAAACTGGTTGCCTGTAAAGTCGGTTTTACGGGCGAAGATTTTACGTGACAACGCGCGGCGGACCGATCATGTTTGAGTGGGAGAGAGACGCAAGGCATTCGCCGGTCCGGCGGGCCTCTCTCGTTCGGTGACTTATCGTAACAGACGTCCCCTGCGAACTCCCGCTGCGTTACACTTTTTCATGAGTGACTCCGAGCGCAACCTAATTTAAGACGTTGTCACGTCAAAAACTAATACAAATTATTCCTAGTATGTATAAACTAATTCTTTAAATCCGTTGTTTTATCTTCCTTTAACTGCCTTCAAAGGGCCGTTGCGCGTCGTAACTTTAAAACCCAGAAAGTGATCCATAAAATATTTAAGAACCGCTAAACGGATTTATATTCGTTTTCGTAAGTTTCAGACCAATTTCACAATTCTTACGTTTAATTTTATTTTATTTGATAACACTTCAAAATTTGATTTGCATTTGTACTTTATGAAGTACGTAGGCACTTACGAGCAGGGTTGCCAACCTTCGAGCACAGATTTGCGGTACATTTGTGAACGAATTGCGGGACTTGGCTTTAAAATACTGGACTCCTTCACACGTCCTAACTGGGTAAGGTATATTGGTCGTTAACATATTAAAAAGCATTGAAAGAGCAGACAGGACAGGCAGCAGAAACAGTGTGCAAGGCGTCATGGTATATTCAAATTAATATCATGCTCTCTCAAGTTTCAGTGCTTATAATCTAGCCGAGCCAAAAAACGGGTCAAACGGCGTCTTGCGCGGACCCTTTTTTTTAATCTTTATTGAAAAAGAAAAGGATTGATCGCTTAGCGACCATGTCAGCCCCATATTGACACATACAAACAACTTATGTCTATTCTAATAGTTATCTGTAATTTAGAAAGCTCCCTAGGGCTTGAGAATCACAATGCTGACAATCCTACTTACGAAAGCCAAATCAAAACTGACACGTTTCTGCAATCAACTCCAAGGTACGCATATACACATTTCTAAGACGAATCCCAGTTCATTACATTGTACCGAGTTATCGATTTAACAAACACCAAACCAATCTAAAAGTTTTATCTAGGCAAATAGGCAATCCATCTTTCCTAATAGCTGAGTGGGCGTTACAACGGTAACATCAATTCTATTCAATGAAAGTTTTTCTGCTGAATAACCCGTGACAATTACTCGACAATGGGTGATCCTAATAATTATGATCACTTAAACTATATAGTCACATACCCATTCAAGTTTAAGAGTGAATACAGAATAGGATAAATTACCTGAGAGCATTCAAAGAGGTAGGTATATGGAAAAATTCCAATGTATCTTGTTTTAAAATCTAAATAATTATGTAAATACAGTACCGGCCAATAATTATATCACCTTGTAGTGAAAATTATTACGCCCAAAGTTAAAAATATTTTATTTATTTATTTATTTATTTTATTTACTACCCGCCCCGGCTTCGCACGGGGGCAATGCTGATACTAAAGATACTATGCATGTATTATACATAAAAACATTCCTCTTGAATCGCTCTATCTATTAAAAAAACCGGCCAAGTGCGAGTCGGACTAGCGCACCGAGGGTTCCGTACAAACACTTTCCATACCTAGGTGGTTAAGTTAAGTTTGCACCTGGTATGTATAGCGCCCCATATAAATTAGGTGCAAAGTTAGGTATTAAAAAAACTGCTTACTAGATCTCGTTCAAAACAATTTTCGTTGGTAGTTTTTATAGTAATGTACATCATATGTTTTTTTAGATTTTTCATTTTCTTATTTTAGAAGTTAGAGGGGGGGACCAACATTTTTCCACTTTGGAAGCGTCTGTCACGCAAACTATTCGGTTTAGAAAAAAAATATTTTAGAAACCTCGATATCATTTTTGAAGACCCATCCATAGATACCCCACACGTATGTGTTTGATGAAAAACAAAATTGAGTTTCAGTTCTAAGTATGGGAAGCCCCCAATATTTATTATTATTTTTTTATTTTTGCATCAAAATCTTAATGCGGTTCACAGAATACATCTGCCTACCAAGTTTCAACAGTATAGCTCTTATAGTTTCGGAAAAAAATGCCTGTGATATACGGACGGACAGACGGACAGACAGACATGACGAATCTATAAGGGTTCCGTTTTTTGCCATTTGGCTACGGAACCCTAATAAAAAAACCGCATCAAAATCCGTTGCGTGGTTTGAAAGATCTATGCATACATAATGGACAGACAGAAGGAAGCGACATTGTTTTACGAGTACCTATGTAGTGATATTCTGAAGAATATTATAACATAACCAATACGTACGTACAAAAGTAGTGTGGTGTGTTGTACCAGACCCAACGCATCGTCAACATTCTCTCCTGAAACAGCTTCATAAACATATCTTCATACAATCCTGTTGGGATCGTCAATACTTATGATAAGGCTCCATTTTGTATTAAATTCTAAAGTCTATGGTTAAAATTCCATTTCTTGTTCAAATTAAGGTTATGTTTTGTAACAAATATCTCATTGTTCATTTAACTGCAACTCTTGGTTCTTCCGAATTTAAGCATACAGTATATAGGAAGCCTTCTTGACTTTACTGGCCGGCAGCACAGGAATTGTGATTCTTATGAATGAATCTTGGAAAATTTCTTTTGTCGGCGACCCATTGTATTCGTATAGATGCTGTATACGCATCCATTGTTTATTAACTGAAATGTGAACAAAGTATGGATTAGAGCTTGTCTATTAAGGCATCATTAATTGTATCACAGAATCATATAAATATGTAACAAGATAACATTTGGTTATTGTAGTGAACTCTTTAGTGAACTAACTTTATGGTGTTGTTTTAAATATACTTTTACAATACTTCAAGATTGATTAATGTCACTTATATTCTTCTACTAAATAAAATGCACGTTTGTTATTGAAAAGCTACTTTATTTTATTGGCGACGAAATGGACGCCGAACAATTTGCGCAATTCCTTAGCGTTCAACAGGCGCAACAGGAACAAATTTTAAAACTCCTTACCGTGGCACTCGCGCCCACCACAAAACATGCGGCAGCGAGCTCCACATCGACAGGTGGCAGCGTGACGAGCACTGCCAACTCACAGGAACAACGACGTAACAAAATGGCCACATTAAAATCGTTTAACATGGATCGGTACAACCCGGACAACTTTCGGGTAAGCGATTACGTAGACTTCTTCGAAGCCAAGTGCAGAATACACGACGTGAATAAAGACGACGAGATAAAGAAAGACTTACTTCTTAACTGCATAACACCTGACGTCTTTAGGGAACTAAAAACAGCACTTATTCCCAATTTTGAAACAAGTACATACACAGAAATACGTACGAAACTTCTTGATTTATATCGCGTAAAGAAGACTAGATACCGCGCACTTACGGAGTTTTGGGGCTGCGTAAGAGAAGACACAGAATCTATGGAGCATTATGCTAACCGATTAAAGGGCTTGAGCATAGATTGCGGGTATGACGACGCACTTCTGGAACGGCAGCTTCGTGATCGGTTTGCGACTGGGTTGAATCACACGGAGCTGGAAACAGATTTAAAGCAAAAGTGGCCTGATCTAACCGAAACGCATGATAAACAGACCACTGAAGTTTCTTTTGCTCAATTGTTTGCAGTCGCACAGTCACGTGAACAAGCAGAGCACGACACCAACACTACAACGACAAGTATCAAACGGATTACAAAAAAGTACAAAGCCAACTATCACCGACCAGAAACTTATACTAGCCCACGGAAAATACGGTCTAGCCAATGTCTTCGCTGTGGCAAGCATGAAAAACATAACGTGTCTGATTGTCCAGCCCAGAAGCATACATGCGAAGAATGCCACACACAGGGGCATTATGATAGTTGCTGTATTAAAACTGGACGAGCGTATCTGATGAAATACAGAGCCAAGACACCGACATCTCGACACAAACTGCAACGTGTAACAAACACCGCAGACAGAACATCTTCCGACTCAAATTTGTCTTCGGATAATGACGACAGTGACAACGAGCTGGTATGCAGTATAGTTCCGGCACAAAACAGAGACTGCAAGAGAATAGACACCATCATCAACGGCAGACGCTGTACAATGGACTGGGACCCTGGATCAGCATATTCCATTATCAGTACATCATTTTGGCGGCAAATAGGGTCCCCAACGCTAACTAAAGCACCCAAGTTAAAGGCATACTGCAACTACAAACTGAAGTCAAAGGGCCTCACGGACGTGACTGTGGAAGTCGAAGGGAAGCAGAAAATAGTACCAGTAGTAGTCATGAAGCACGCAGACCCAATGCTCTTTGGATTGCAATGGAGTGAAACATTTGGGATGACGTTTCCTAAACCTGTCTACTCAATTAAAAACGCGACACCAAAAACATTACAACAAGTCCTTGACAAATACAAGCAACTGTTTGACGGCAAACTCGGAAAAGTCGAAAACTATCAAGTCAATATTCACGTAAAACCAGGAGCAGAACCTGTACACCTACCAGCACGGCCTATCAAATTCGGAATGAAGAGGAACATAGAAAAAGAAATTGCACGTCTTGTGGATGAGAATATTATTTACCAAGTAGACCCCAACCTTACACCAGTAGAGTGGGCCACACCCACCGTCAATGTCGTCAAACCAAATGGTGACATTAGAATATGTGGAGACTACAGAAGTACATTAAATCCTGTTTTGGTAAAACATTTACACCCAGTTCCACTATTTGATCAATTACGACAGAAACTGGCACGCGGACAACTATTTTCTAAAATTGATTTAAAAGATGCCTACCTACAATTTGAAATAGCACCAGAATCAAAAAAATACCTTACGCTTGCAACTCACAAAGGCTATTTTCGATATAATCGGATGCCGTTTGGAATTTCCATAGCGCCATCTGTGTTTCAACATTATTTAGACGAACTACTCAGCGATTTACCTAACACAGCTGTATATTTTGACGACATCGCGGTAGCCGGAATTAACATGGAAGAACATCTACGTACACTATGCCTAATTTTTGACCGTCTACAGAAAGCGGGACTAAAGGTTAATTTAAAGAAGTGTTCTTTCCTAGAAAAGGAGATAGAGTACCTGGGACACACGATAGACAAAAATGGTATACGCCCTACAAAGAAAAAACTTGAAGCCATTTCCAACGCCGCCGTACCCACCTGTTCGAAAGAATTGAGATAATTTCTTGGGCTTGTCAATTTCTACGAACGCTTTATTCCACATTTACACGGACTATGTGCAGACCTCCATGAATTAACAAGCGGGAGACAACCGTGGCGCTGGACAAACCATGAAACGATGGTTTTTGAAGCTACAAAGGAATGTATAGCTTCATCAAGACCGCTAGCGGCATTTGATGAGGATCGACCTATCTTTCTTGCCTGCGACGCCTCTGAAAAAGGCGTAGGGGCCGTATTGTATCATAAAAATGGGAATACTGAACACCCCATAGCTTTCGCTTCGAGAAAGTTACGCTCGGCGGAATCCAAATATTCCGTTATTGATCGAGAAGCTCTCGCCATCTTATTCGGTATAAAGAAATTTGATCAATATTTACGCGGAACTAAATTCACATTAGTGACTGATCACAAACCATTGATACACATATTAGGATCACAACGAAACCTCCCAAAGATGGCTAACAACAGACTTGTGCGGTGGGCCCTAATAATTGGAAGTTACAATTACGAAATCTTGTACCAAAAGGGTGAAAACAACATACTGGCAGACTGTTTATCCAGATTACCCAACAATGATACACAGCCATCGGAATGTGAGCGTACAGTGCACAGGATAGAGTCACGCCTTCTCGAGAACAGAATGTCCGACTTACATCTCTCTGAGGACATTTTGAGAGAGGGAACTAGACAAGATGCCACACTGCTAGAAGTATTAAAATGTATTAAAACTGGCTGGAGAGAGTTACAGTATACAAACGATATTAAGCATTTTTTCAAGAAGCGGAATGAGCTCTCTATAGAAAATAAAATAATGATGTGGCAAGGCAGAATGATAATTCCAACGAGCCTGCGACGGAAAGTACTGACATACCTTCATAGAGGTCATCCAGGTATTTCAGCTATGAAGGCTCTGGCTCGTTTTTATGTTTGGTGGCCATCCATTGATGAAGACATAGATGATCATGTTAAGAGATGCATTCGATGCCAGCAAAATAGACCTCATAACCCAGAACTACCGGTATACTCTTGGTCTATTCCAGAACGGGTGTGGGAGAGAATACATATCGATTTTGCCGGACCTTTCGAAGGCACTTATTGGTTGGTTCTAAGTGACGCCTTGTCCAAGTGGATAGAGATCAAACCCATGAAAAATATAACCACACCAAACTTGTGTAACGTGCTAGATGACATCTTTTGCACATTTGGTCTTCCGGAAATGATAGTTTCTGACAACGGCCCTCATTTTACTTCATCGGAATTCAAGGAGTACTGTAAACGTCAAGGTATTTCACACATAAGATCATCACCTTATCATCCCCGAACCAATGGTCTAGCGGAACGGTTAGTCAGGACTTTTAAATCGAGATTTGCCTCAGCGGCCGAGCCTCAACCACAACGGCTACGTGAATTCCTATTCACCTACAGAATCACTCCTCATAACGCCACGGGTAAATCGCCGGCTGAGATGATGTTTGGGCGAACGTTGAATACCCTACTATCCAATATACGACCCAATAAAAGGAGAATGATGCAATATAAACAAATGCAAGATAACATACAACTCTCGGCGAATAAAGCAGAGTATGTACCTGGCAATACGGTTTACCATAGGACCCGACTTGATAAAACCTGGCAGCCCGGAGTCATAGCAGAACGAAAACACCGCTATTCATATACAATTTCAACACCAAATGGAAACACCATTCGGCGACACGGAGACCACATCCGTCCACGGCTACCATCACCTGTTAGTTCCCAAGAGTCATCCAAAATTTCACAACAATCACCTTCAAGAAGTCCCACTAATACCGAGTTTTTCCGCACACCTAGCGCCTCTCCAAGTGCCGGATCGTCAAGGACGCCTGATACGCCCTCTGCACACATTGTACCAGAACGTCATGAGGGAGTGTCATCTCTAAAAGATACTCGGACAGGTTCACCTACAATAATTCTAGAACAAGATGAATCGCAGCATTCGCAGTCAAAGGTCAACCCGAAATCACCTTCTGCTTCTATACCTACACCAGAGCCACAGCAACGTAGTAAGCGGGTTCCCAGACCACCTCGAAGACTTATAGATGAGATGTGACCAAAGATGGGGAGGGGACGAATGTAGTGAACTCTTTAGTGAACTAACTTTATGGTGTTGTTTTAAATATACTTTTACAATACTTCAAGATTGATTAATGTCACTTATATTCTTCTACTAAATAAAATGCACGTTTGTTATTGAAAAGCTACTTTATTTTAGTTATTACTTGTTAAAGCAGAAAAGTAAGAGTTGTAACCAATGTTATTGTTGTTAGGTTATGCAATGCAATTGCCGAGGGATGTTTGGATTGTGCCATAGAAGGGGGGTTTAGTATTTACTTACCGGGCAAATATTCTATTTGCAATTATCCAAACAAGTTCAGATATATTGGAATCCTAACACAGGAGATTCCTTTACTTTGTTTACATTCGTACCTTTTTAATATTCTATAATCTTTGGGTCAATTTGGGGTAGCCAGGGATTAGCAGTACATTGAGCAAAGTGATTGTCGTACTGACGGAATTAAGTGAAAATTAATTTTAGTAAACAATTTTAATAGAGAGTACAATTAATGCTAGTATTTATTTAATAAATGTGATTGTTAAAATAAGAAATGTTCTTTAAAAGTATGGAGAATTGACTGCAAATATTGAGGGGAAACATTGAGCAATAACCATAGGCAAAGCACACCAAATATGGTCTATGGAATATAGAATGTCGATGTTATAAAAGGTATCTCAAACATTTTATTTCAATGGAAAATAGTAAAGATTAGATTTATAATGAAATATTAATCATAAAATATACTCTGATTTAAGCTTTATTTATGGGTATAAGATTTGTAATTTAAAGTTCTAGTCAATCAAATTGGAATATACAGTCAGCGGTTTTAAAATTGGCCCGGTGACGTTTTGCTGACGTGGAACCAATTTCCCGCGAAAATCGGAAAAATAACTTTATTAAAAAGTTAGAAAATGGGTATAAAAGCCCATACATTGGGATGGGGGAGTCATTCAGTCATCAGCAGTGAACAGTACAGGAACTCTCTCCAGGACCTCGGGTAAGAACTCTCCCAATACTGCCTGATCCTAACAAGGTGACAACGAAAGTAGTATTGGGTTTTATTTACTTGGAATAACGCCGGGAATTCCGGACGGTGATAACAAGGCGTTATTCCTCATGTATTTTACTTAGAAGGGGAGATGTTAAACCAGACGGTGATAATGACCCATCTCCTCTTTTAAGAAGGCAACTGTATCTCTGTCGGCTGAAAGACTAAACCTCACAGTTGATGTCTATCAGTCTGGACTTAGAATCCTTGTAGAAAGACAAACGTATTTCTTGCAAAAGAAAATATGTTAGTCTGGACATAGTTTCCAAATCTATTAGAAGCCGGGAGATTAACTTCCCATTTGCCTTGTCTTGCTATGCGAACTGTTTACTAATGCATTAATTTCTTTTGTATTGTGTTGTGCCCTATTATATGAGCTCATTCTGTTTTATGTGTTCATATCAGACTGCGTTTAATTCTGAGTTCGTCACAAAAGAATAAGTAAAAGCAGACTGCTAATTGATAATATTTGTTCGGAATTTATTGTTGAAATTTCTATGTTTAGTTGTGAGGACGGAATTGGATACGGACTGATATCTCTCATATGTTTATTTCGGATAATATTTTACTAACGTACCTTGTTCTCCTTGTGTGACCATTCCAGAGTTGCGTTTGGGATATATGAGACCATTTCATAGTTTAAAGAAATACCATCTGAAGTGTCGTTTATGTATTTTAACTTAGTCATATGTCGGAGCAAAGTTATGTACATAGATTGTTTAAATGTAGACTACTAATATTTATGTTATTGAGTTTGAATATTGGGATTTTGATATGTACATAACTTTCATCCTAAGTGGTCGAAGTAACCTTTTAGGACTATTTCAACCCTACCCATGGGATAACTTTGATTACTTGGAATTTAACTTTTACCTAGCCTAAGCAGTAAGGACTACTGCAATAATGACACTCCAATAGCCACGCGCGGTAACTAAGTAGACTTTTGATTGCTATTAGGTCAGAAACTCTTCGCTTCTTTTACTTGAACAACCAGGAATAGATTTCAGCTTGGGATTAATGCAATCAGGTTCATGGTGCCATCTCACTATTGCTTCGTCAAAAGCACTGTTAACACAACCCCTGAATGCATTTAAACCCAGGTATCTACAACTGGATTGGAGTTAATCATCTTAGGACAGATGGTCCACGTGGAGTTTCTGCTAAGTATTAAACTAGTGGAACCTGGCGGGTTCTTGGGGATTTGCGGCAACAAAAATACTATTAAAATAAATTCATTAGGGAGACTCTACGTTATCTGTTAAATACATAAATAACCAAAGGAAGGCATCTTTATGTTAGATGTGGTCAGAATCCGCAGCACAACTTACAACTACCCTATTCCGTCGAAAACGCTGTTAACACAGACCTCTGATCACATTTAACTTCAGGTCACTTCAACTGGTTTTGAACTAAATATAATCAGGTTTATGGACTTGGTGGAGTCTCTCGATGTCTGGCGGAATCATAGGGAATTACTGCGAAATAAAACTATTAAAATTAACTCCTTAGGGGACTCTATGCTTTTAATACTTGCACATCCATATGAAGGTTAGACCTGTGGTCATTGGAATTGGGCTAAGGCGCATTCCCTAACTATAACATGTGAAAAGCGTCTTTGACACAGCAAACGTTCCGTTTAAGCGGTTCGTTTTTAGGAGCTTAATTCCAAATACCACAGGATTTCAATTGGACCTTAACTTAATAACTTAGAGCCTATTGTTGCTATATGGAGTCTCTTAAATAGTGAACTTTTCTTCTCTGGTTATATTAACGCCTTGGCGTGTCAATAGGCATAGGGCTAGGAAGAAGTATTTTGGAAACAATTTTTTGGAGACTCTATGTTTTATATTTAAATATCCATATGAAAGTTTAGTCTGTGTTCAATGTAATTGGGCTAAGTCGCATTCCCTAACTATAACATGTGAAAAGCGTCTTTGACACAGCAAACGTTCTGTTTAAGCGGTTCGTTTTTAGGAGCTTAATTACATATACCACAGAACTTCAATTGGACTTTAACTTAACTATCTAGAGCCTATTGTTGCTATATGGAGTCTCTTAAATAGTGAACTTTCCTTCTCTGGCTATACTAAGGCTTTGGCATGTCATTATGTAACGGTCTGAGAGTAGTATCTTCGTGATATTAGTGAAAGATTATATGACGACAAAATTTACTGAACGGTTACTATTGTACTCTTCATGAAATGCATTTCATGGTTGGAGATAGGTTAAGCTAATCGTTTAGGTATGGGCAGAGCCTTTGACGGCATTTCATATTTGTAATAATTCATTTGCTTAATTGTTCAAAAATATAATTTGTATTAAGGCAGTCTGGGGGGTTTCTTTGACGGTTCTTCCCCTTACAGTAAGCCTTATAGTGAACCGTTGGTAAAGTTAAATAAAATAAACTAATAAAAGCCCTTCTGGCACAAAAATAATTAAATTACAATTCAGGCCTGACTGGCAAAAATAAAACACATTAAATCTTAATACAATCATACAAAGATTCAATATACATACTTTTTAATCTATAATTTGTTTCATTGTAATCCTATTCCTCTATAAAATAAATAAATAAATAAATATTAAGGGACAATCATACACAAATCGACCTAGTCCCAAACTAAGCAAAGCTTGTACTATGGGTACTAGACGACGATATACATAATATATAATTACATATATAGATAACATCCATGACCCAAGAACAAATATTTTGCACAAATATTTGCCCCGGCCGGGATTCGAACCCGGGACCGTCGACTCAGTAGGCAGGTGTCTACCAACCGAGCCAAACGCGTCGTCAAAAACGCGTCGTCTATTTTTAGAAACCCTACATCTTAAGCTAGCTAGGTGTTCCTAGTCCCACTATCAGCCACTCAACTGCTTCGAGACCCTGTCTATGTAGTAGAATAAGTGCGGAGGTTGGAAGTTTTAATAACTAATTACAGTCGACTGGCTGGTAGTTAATGGGAGGATAACACTCATCTTGGGCTAATAATTTAGTTCACAAACTCTAATTTTCCTATTTCTTTTATCCAATATATGTCAATGGACTTGAGCTATCTCTTAGTCAACTTAAAGAATCAGGGTAACTATGCATTAACGTATACAAGGGTCCTAACCGCTAGAAGATCACGCCTTGGCCATTAAAGAAAGAGAAACCATATTATTATGAATTAAAAAGAAATAAAAATTCTTTATAGAGGGGAGGGGTTTTGTACAGTGTGGTGACCTAATTGTAATGCATTTGGAATTATGTTGATTTGAATGATGCAGAAAATTAATCATTTTGATTTAGTCACAATTCAACAACTACAAATCATGCGCACAACTAATTGCATTTATTTAGCAGCAACTCTCAACAATTTTACTAATTACTTTATTGTAAATTGTATTAATCACAACACCTGCACTGATCTGCTTACACTTTACATAGTTTATACAATAGTCAATTATATTTCCTTGAATAATGCCTCATATAGTTGAGAATTATTAAATAACAATAAACATTTAGACACATCCTCTTCCTGAAGCTAGTTTTGAAAAGAACTCTTAAGATGATATATTATTGGCCAAGATTTAGATTTTTTTTGTAAAAACCTATGAAGTGAAAACAACATAAATAGTAAAGACAAAAAGACTCATCTATCTTCAATTCCTGATTATTATTGCATCCTTCGTTTTCCAAAAAAGAAAGAACGTTCAGTCAAAGATTTCGGCCTAATAATGGCATGTAATTCAATGTAATGCAAACATAGTTTATAGGATTGTTTGTAACTTCGCGGAAGATATTATAGTGCTATGTAAGCTCCCGTGAGCGTGCTTGAGCTCCGTAGATGTATGTGCTAGAGCACATCTAGAGATGTGTGATATGTATAATTACAGTTAGATATGATATAAGAGGGTGTTGCGGTTTCCTTGTCGCCTCATGATATGCATATTGCATTTACAAAATATATTAAGTATAAGCGAGGAGAAACTATTATATTAAGCATGGAAACTCTCCAACGTTCGCGAAGTTTCTGTTATGAATTTTATGTGTCACAAAGGAAGGTACAGTTGCCGAGAAACTTCTTGAGCCTAACCTTGACTGCGCAGTAGCCGATTTACGTACAAATATGCATGCGCAGATCCGCCATTTTGGGTCAAGAAGTTTCTCGGCAACTGTACCATGTGCGAACGCGTATGGTACATGTTTGTA